>OX411307.1:114258966-114854713 GCA_948150685.1 Rhaphigaster nebulosa | reverse complement strand
ATTTTAGTTAGGCTGTTCACATACACACGCACAGGCCATTTTGCGATACTTGGTTACTTGGAGGGGGATCTTAAAAAGTGAATTTCCTTTGAGAATTGCGATCGCAATACTTCCCCTCACTATATATTTCATATATAGGTAAGGGAAAGTAATATGATTAGCCTGATGGCCAGTTTTCAATTTTTCAACAAGTTTTCGGGAACATGATTTTGGCCTAATTTATAAAAATATATTTTTAATGATAATTGTGACCCTGGTAATTAAAAATGTTTTATTTTGACAATTTTTAATTATTTTATTAACTACTGGGTTTAACTAGCTAACTTTACTAACGTAAAATATATATATGAACTCAGATATGATACCACTAAAAAAGGAACTAGTGTTTATCACCGTTGGAAGAAAGTATATGACTCGGGAAAATATTGTTTATAAAAACCTACTGAAAAAAGGTTTTATAAGGTACGGCATGGAAAATTCATACTTTCACGTTGTAGTTCAGCTTTTTCCCATTTAAGATCTTCTCTAATCCATCAACCTACCATATTCTCCATTCCACATGAGGGGAGTTAGATATGGGTTTCATGATTGAACGCTTTCCTTAGGGGGAGGGGGGGGGGGAGAGGAAGGAGGGAAATTCCATAAATTAAAATGTCAACAACCTTGAAGAATCTGTGAAAAATCAATTATATTGGGAATGCTATTCGACAGATTTAAAAAATGAGCCTTTAAAAAGACTACTTTTAGATACGTATGTAAGAGGACAAAACGTATTATTATACATTACCTGAAACATTGGCATATCAGTTGCATGGCATTTCTATCGTATTACTTTCAAAATAGATTTTTTTTTTTCTTTTGTTTATTGTCGCCATTAAGTGAATTATACTTTTGTGTATAAACAGTTTGTAATACATTTTATTGTAAATGATTAAATCCGAAATCAATTATAAATATTTTATTGTAATGCTTTGTCCGAAATAATAAAAATATGATAAAAAATAAACCATGATAGTTATAAAAGATAATTAATTCTTTCTTTTTTTTATATTAATTTCATTGGCTGGGTAAGATTTAATTTTTTATAAAAATTATTCTGTGAACTATACTTTCCTTATATGTCAGGATTCAATCAATATAATAGTTTTTATTGTAAAAGCCGACGTTTTGGCCCAAACATGTGTGCCATCATCTAAGAGGCTAGTTGGTTCTAAGAGATAAGCGCAAGAACTGAGTTCAACATTGAAAAAGTATTAGTAAATTAATTTCAATCAATTGGCTATTATAATGATAAAATATTTATATTTATGTAAAAAAAAACATGTATGATTAAGAAGAAAAAAAAAAATGTGTAAAGTTCAGAAGATGGAAAAAATCTTTTTCGCAAAATAATAAAACGATACCACTTTTTGGCTTTTGATTAAAGTGACTATTTTCTTTATGAAAAAAATAATTCAATAATAATTAACTTTTATTTTTATTTTGCATAATACTATAATAAGAAAATTGGCTAGTTGATTCTTATCCTGACCATAAATGGACACGGCTCTTTGAAATAAGAAGTAAAATTGTATTCAAATAATTAGTAAATGTATTTAAAATTAAAACAGTGAAAAAAATTATGTTGATTCTGTCCTTTGTACCCGAAGAGCAAACTTTATTTTGCCATGCATAAAATAATGTTTTATGTTTTATTTGGGGTTCGGTTAAATTTTAAAAGGTTTTATTTGTAAAATAAAATGACAAATTTGAGTTATTAAATGTTTCATTATTATTTTTTTATTTTTTTAAATAGGTTATTTTGCCTAGCACATGATTTAGTTTGTCAAGAAAAATACTGAAAATAATGCGTCATATATAACAAAATACTACTCTTTTTATTAGATAATCAAAACAAATAATTAATACATTTAATTATTTTAATTATAATTAAATCAATACATTAATTGAACCTATAATAGAACAAATGACACATTAGCAACTCGAAAATTCTCCAATACACACCTTGCAGTTTTCATTTGCTAAGACACTATATTATGAAATTTTAGGATATTTCTTTAAAAACGGCACTGTTTGGTGTTACTTTCATAGTAGTCTTAAGGCGTTTTACACGCAAAAACAAAATGTACTTGATTAACATTTTTATTGGCATAATTAATTTTGATATCAATGTGCCTATTAATGGTCAACTAAAGCGGCCTTTAAATGTTAGCGGAGTCTGTGTCAACCGATAAAAACGTGGGGTAGGTCATGGTTTGTTCCTAAGATGCTGGCCGCGGGGGAAAATCCCGCCCGTTCTGAAAACATCCGTGCACATATAATATTTTTAAAATATATTTTAAATAAATAGTATTTAGTTTCATAAAACATATTTTAATTACGTAATTATCACTACTCTTCTTGCATAATAAAATGCCAGTTTCATTATACCGTTAACTTGAATAAAAATATATTTTGTATGATACTTTTTAATTGGGACGATTCATTTGGATTTTTTTTTCTCGAAGCACCGTCATTTTAATTTAAAAAGAATATTTATCTCGGAGGCGTAAAAAATGTAGGAAATATATAAATTTTAGTCAAATAATTTTAGTAATGATTCGTTGTATATTTAAAACCAATTTCTATTGTATCGTAGTTAGGAACGAATTTAATCTAATGGATCTTTTATGTTTAAACAAAATGCTCCTCGAATTCCGATGTATAGATTAAAAAATATTGAAACCAAATTAAATTTAAACTTTACAATAAAATCAATTCAAATGAAGATAAAATAGAATTTGGTTTCTGGTGTGGATCTACGTATACCACTAACATCTCAAAATAGTTTATGTATAATTCATTAAGTTATTTTCTGATAAAATATTTCATACAGTTATGAATGTGTGCTTTAGTGAGACTTGTGAAGATAACGTGAATAAAAATATATTAAAAGCAAAATTACGTATTGTTGGCCCACCATAAATATTTTGCTGACGTATTCGGAAGACTTTGTCCGTTTAAAGCGATGTCGATGGCATAGATTTTTTTATTGAAACATATTAAAATGTTAAGTTTAACAAGTCTTTTAAAATATGACAGTTTTGATAATTTTTTTTGAGTTGAATAAACCTTACCTTCGACAGAGCCTTGTTATGTAAGGAATCTCTGGTACGAGAGAAATGCTATTTCTACAACAAAAGATATCTTTCAGCAATGGCACCACAGGGATCCAGTATTGCTAGCCAGTTTTCACAGCGAGGACAATCAAATAGATCTAAATCCATACATGCATGTATGTATAGGAGGGTTATGGGTTGAACTATTGACATAAGGGAGGGTAAACTGACCTGAACTAAGAAGGTTAATTGAACACAGTGGTGCAATATATCACAGTGAAATCTCTGGTTAAAGACCTTCCTCTCTTCAACACCTCTAATTAAAACGAAATTTGAATTCACGAGAATTCGAGGTACAAACAAAATCCTATTGAGAACTCTCTTCAAGGGACACTTTTGATAGCGAATGGACGGAAGTGTAAGTATTGTAGAGAGAATAACGCATTAGTATAACAATATATAAATATCGAATTGAAAATATTTAATATTGCATACTTTCAATCAAATAAATAAATTATGCCTTAGACCAAGTATGGGAAGAGGTTCCTACTTATGATATTTTTTTAGAACAATATGGTTAACACTGTGCTACAAGCGCATGATGCATTCCTTAAATAATGCTATGAATATTGTTTTTTGCCAGGTATACCCAGGAAGCCTATGTCGAACTACGGTTTTCATTCTGACTAATAAAATTCATACAAGTAAATTACCATAAAAGTCACAAAAAACGTACTCCACACAACAATAATTTTCACAATCCTTTATAACCTATACTCTAATACGAGCAATGTCTGTCTATATGTCTGCAAAGTGGATCTCGAAATCTCTCGGAAGGATTTTCCTTAAAACTTTATAATAAGGGTTTTCGGGCGTCAGAAATTGATTGGTGGAATCTTTTATATCAGAAAAATGGAAAAATTGTGCACAGTAAGAGCTTATTAAGATGGCAAAACTTTTATAATTGCAATATTTTTTAAGGTTTCTAGCACTGGTGATGGATGACCTGAGTGGCGACTGAGAGCCGTCAGTTTTTGGTGCTTACGTAATAAATATTCGATTTTTAGACCATTTTCAATTTTTTCTGATATATCGTGAGCGGGAATCGATTGAGGTGGTGTTTACGTCCAATAATACATTGAAAACTAAATTTTGACTTTTTGGCGCTTAAGCCTTTTTAAAAAACGATGTCGATATGTTCTGATATACAAATTGTGTTTATTTTGTGTATTGATAGTTGATGGCAAATAATGAAGGAGATGGTTCGGGTAGCGATAAAAAATAAAATAAAATAAAATAATAGTAACTATTTATTTAATGCCAACGTTTTGACACACATTGTAGGTTTTCATCAGGGCTAAAAATAAAGATACAAAGCAAAAATGTAGGGGTATAAAAACATATATTAAAAATTATATTATTGAACAAATAGAAAATAGAAGTAATAAGTAAATTTAATATGAAAACAATATTGACTGATATAATAGTTGTTATAGCAAAGATATAAAAAAACAGATGTAGAAATATATTAATAAATAATAATTGATAAATTACAAATGATGAATAATATACTGATAAAAACCCGATTATAACCGTTAGTGTAAAAAAAACGGTTATTCGATAAAAAAAAAAAAAAAAAAAAAAAACGGTTATCGGTTATAACCGCCCGGTTATTGACATCCCTAGTAATGGTTCATGACCAACGATTACGCAAGGAGGTAATCTAGCCAGAATTCACGTTCGACCGCCAGGTTTTTCCCCAACTTACAAAAGGATGAGGTACCCTCTTTCATGTTAGAATGGATATGCCCCAGATGGATTTCCCAAACCCTGAGTCGATCCACATCTAGTAATACAGAAAATAAATTTTCGACCATAGCCAGAATTGAACCTAGACCTGGACCCGTGGCCTTTCTATACTCATTGTGCTGCCTCACTCTAACAGTCATATAACATCCATTAAATAAAGATGTAGCCCACTGAAGTAGAAAAAAAAGAAGAACTGTATACGCAAAAAGAGGAATAAATATTCCATCATCATATTCTCTTAGGCCATATTTAATAATCTTCATATCTTCGTTTTGAGCCGACAGGCCAGGATTCATTAGTCCCTTATTAAAGCAATCCCCGGCCTTCACATAACTGGTACACTCCACTTGTCTCGCCTCAACAATAAATACAATTCTTGTTGGATACAATTCGCTTATTTCCGTGTTATGAAGACTTCCCATTTGGATGTTACTTCATCTACTTTCGGACTGCATATCTTACGAACTGCTTCGTTTCCCAGAGGAAAGGTAGGTTGCTTTCTCCAAGTGTAAGTCATGTCGATCCCTGTATGCAAAACACTGCTTCTTTGTGTGATCCGGCTCATTAGGGTAAATTGTTTTAGATTTAAGCGCAAACACTGGCCAATTTTTTATTTGTAAAAAATATTCAAATTGTCTTTTATGAATATTGTAGTGAAATTGGTTTCACTTTAACTATTGTAAATACACAAATTATTATTTTTTTTTTTAAGTCACTTCAACTTCTTAAATAAATAAATTTGCTTATCGATTTTTTTTAAAGAATGTGAAAATAAAAAATCGTTCTGAAGATGTTTGAATTTAGGGAAACTTTGAATGATTAATAAGTAACTTTTATTTGAAGACCTGAAGTTTTTTTTCTAGGAATATCCACCCTCAAAAAAAATAAATAAAAGAAAAATCAGATGAAATGAAAAAATATACGTGATTAGAAGCTCTTCAAGCAAAAACAAAAGTTTTCATATAGCGGCATTCTTCTTCCAAGCCAGCGATATATTCTTCATCAAATATCCTGTAAAATCAAAATAATTTAATAATTTATCACAAAAAGACGGAATAGCTTAAACAAACTAGAGTAAAAACTCAATAATTAATATTTACACTAAGCTTACCAGGTTTCTCACTGTTGACGTGCTTAACATATGTATTATTTTTTTTCTTTTTTTTACAATAAAACTATTTTTATTAATGGTATCGTATAGACTGCTCGTGTTGGACCCACGGAAGCGAGGAGCAAGCCTCAATTCTGTTTCCGCGTGTCGTGGGAAAATTGTGTAACATTCTTCCACGCTTAGATACAGAATAAGATGAGAGCAGCCCTACATTTTCCATTTCTTTGATTTATTGCAATTTAATTCTTTCTAGGCCTGTAATCACAAAATCAATAAATACATTTTTATTTTTTATTTTAGTCTTTATTATTTATTTATTTTTTTATCGCAGCAACATTAAAACATATTTCATTTCATTGCGACGGACCATAAATATTACATACAAACACAACATTAGCATTAAAATTACATAACTTATATTGGACGAATTTTAAATTCCATATTTATCAAATAAAGTAGGTTAAATTATGTTTATTGTTTATTTTTTTTTTTTTTATTATTTTAACTTTGTTTTGTAAATTTCCTAGAATCAAGTACAAATATCGAGTGATTTTTTTTTTTTGCTTAATTTTTTTAAATATTTTTTTCCACTCAATTTTAATTAATAAAAAAGATCAAAGCTCTTGTCATGGATCTAAATATAAAACAAATGCAATCAAAAAGCGATACAATTCAATAAAATTACCTACTTATTACTCGAATTTGTCTCACCATCTGAAATGAATGATGAGAGACAAGATGGGCAATGTTTCATAGTGTGGACATCTTCGCATAAGAAGCCTCCAGTTATTCTCTGTGAGTTTCTCCTGCCGATTTATTTATTTGTTTTATTATCTTGATGTGACCTACAGAAAAAATGTTATTATTTACTGAAGATTTTCACTTGGCACCTTTTTTGTGTGGAGTGACTAATCCCGAATATAAAAATTCTACTTAGAGAAAAATATTTAACGAAGCGCTGGCCAAAAAAATTGATTTGTTCATAGTTAAACGAGGACCCTTCTCGCCTCCAACAACGCCTCTTTCGCTTCTTTTCGACGCCCGTAATTAGAACTGCGCAAGCAGTGATACCAACAAGGTCAGCCATATTTAGCAACTTATAGTTATAACAAGTTTTTATTTGTATTGCATAACCGACATCAGGTTCAAGTTTCTGACATGAAAAGCATTAGAGAGCAAATTTTGAGTCGTAAAAAAAATATATTTATTTTTTTGCTTGAACGTTTTAATTATTTTCCCTTAATGACAAATGCACGATTACTCAACAAAGGTTAAAAAATCTGAGTATAATCCCCATAGAAGAGATGGGCAAAATTTATCTATAGATAATAGATAATAGATAACGGATGAAATCATGTATTATTTCTTCGATATTGAGGTCCACTGCTATGTTTTCGGTGAAGTAGTTTTTGAAAAAAACTATCAATTTTAGAATCCCGCGGCCACATATCGATTTATTTAAACTTTCCAGATTTATTCGATATTGAGGTCCTCTATTATGTTTTCGGGGTCGCAGTTTTTTTCTAAATTCAATCGATTTTAAGATTTCGCGCTCACATATTGATTAATTTAAAATTTTCTGATTTCTTCAATATTGAGGTTCACTAAAATGTTTTCAGGGATGTAATTTTTGAAAAAAAAAATATCTATGTCGAGATCCCTCTCTCATATCGATTTATTTATACTTTTCAGATTTATTCGATATTGAGGTCCTCTATTATGTTATCGGTGCCACAGTTTTTTAAAATGCGATCGATTTTAAGATTTTGCGCTCACATATTGATTAATTTAAAATTTTCTGATTTCTTCAATATTGAGGTTCACTAAAATGTTTTCATGAATGTAGTTTTTGAAAAAAAAAAATATCTATGTCGGGATCCCTCTCTCATATCGATTTATTTAAACTTTTCTTATTTCTTTGATATTGAGGTCCACTATCATTCTATCATCATGCCCAACTCTGCCCCATAGTGCTCGAACTGCTTCCATAAACTAGGATGAGATCATAAACATTTTCGCTGCAGGAAAAGTTTGAAAAATTAAATTTTAATGTTATTTGTGCATGTTTATAAGATTAATATTTTTGTTTTGACTTTAATTTAGTCAATAAAATGCTTTATTGAATTTTATTGGGGGGGGAGGGAAGAGAAGATGAGAGAAGGGGCGGCAGAATTTACCTTGCCCTTCCTGGAAAAATCCTAGATTCGGCCCTGCTTCCATAGCATCATATCTTTAACTTCGAACCTGATCGACAGAGAGGGCTTTCCATTGAAATCCCCTTACTCAAAAATAAATTATTATAACCACAAAAAAGTTTTATCTGTAGTTATATGTTATCTTATAAGGGGAGTGCTCGATTTGTACGCCGCCGATTTTGATCAAATTTTTTGAGGTCATTTTATATCGAAAAAAAGTTGACATGCATCCAGCCGTTTGTACAAAGCGCCCTATAAGCTGAGAAAAAAAATAATAAACATACTGAAACTGCTTTAGTTTATATCTAGAATTTGAAAAATGATATATACATGTTTTTTTCAGCAAAATATTTGTATTTCAGAGCATATTAATGTCTAAATTTAAGCATTAAAAAATAATAGATTTTTTACCGATAAATTTAAAAAGGTTTTTGATTATTAATTAAGCTTTATAGATTTTTCACATAAAAAACGATGGCAGATTTTGATTCAGCACACCTAGAAACCTCAATGTTAAACAAATCATTGAAAAAAAATAGAAAAGTTTTTTTAGTTCCAAAGGGTTTTAAAACCCACAAAATTACGTTTCGGTTTGAAATTCTGTATATCGCCTTCAGTGTGTTCGATATCGAAGTTCTTGGGCTCGTTAGAAAGAGGGAAGTTTCTTCATTCTAAACATATAAAAATATAAACAAGATTACAATATATTAGAAAATATGGTTGCTCAATAAAAATAAAATTGAGGTTTTTTGCCGATAACGTTGGCTCTAAAACACGGTTAAATAAAATAGCTTAGTTTAAGAACCTTTACCGATCCCACAAATTTGGTTTGAATCGTTCATAGGCTTCCTGATTTATGAGCGATTTTACGAATCTTCAAAAAAAAAATTATTTTAGATTCGCCTGAAAATTTGAATATAGGCTTTTTTAAAGTGCTAAAACTAAATCTGACACCAGTTTCGAATATAAAAAATCTGTTAATGTACATCACTCCATAGAAGAATACTGTTTTCATTACATATAATTCAATGAACCCTTCAGATCGCTCTACAATTCAAGTATTTCGTTATAACAAATTGTATCACTCTAAAATTGATTATTTCTGGATCTGGAATAATGTTTTTATATTACTTATAACTCTTTATAACTTTAAATACATATATATGGCATACACCTCATCACTGTGCAATATGCGAGAAGAAGAAAACAATAAGGAAAAGACGGGACTATTATGACAACGTTTAGGGAAGTTACGATGATGGTGATATTATAATGGAGTGATCTGTGGTTGGTTTGCTGGTTAGTTACGATCCTTTCAACCACACTCTACTTTTCGGCGAATTACTTATGTTGGTAACTTTCACCTTCTATATCAGTCAATAGACACCCAAGACTTGTTTAAGCAATATGTATATATATATATATATATATATATATATATATATATATATATATATATATATATATATATATAATAATAATAATAATAATAATAAATTATTTTTTTATTCCGAGATATATCCCTTTAGAGTAATATTACATGTAAAATCAGTAGAGATTTGCAGCCTTAGAGTAGAACAAAAAAGAATATAATATTGAGTAGTTATAGCATAAATAAACAAATAAGAAAAAAAAAAATGAAATTGTAATAAATAATAATGACATGATTTTTAAACCTTTAAGGAAAAATAAACTTGCAATATTAATACATTAAAAAATAAAGCCAGAAAAAAAAAAGAAAAAAAGATACAGTGAAAGAGAATGAATTTATATTAATAATAAAAGTAAAAATAAGGCATTAATACATAAATGGGTGCAAATTTTAGTTGAAAATAAGGAGTACCTATTTACAAATCTTTTGGAACTGCATGGACATGAAGTGACTGAATAGACGGGATTTAAAGGTGGGAAGAGTATTGGAGCAACGGATGGAAGAAGGAATAGAATTCCATAAGGATGAGGATCGGATAAGAAAAGATCTGTCAATCGGTGGGCCTTTATATATAAATCTGAAGACAGAGAACGGGTATGGCGGGAATGAACAGAGAATTTGAATTGATGGAGGTCGAAGATGTATGATGGACGGCGTGATTGGATGACTTGGTAGAGGAAGGATGCCAGGAAGTACATACGACGGTAGGAAGGGTACAGCCACTTCAACTCTTCATAGAATCGGGAGACAGAGGCGTCCCTCGAGGAGAGGAGACCCAGAAGATAAATCTTACAAAGCAGTTTATCAATCGTTTTATTTTTGCCTCGAGGTCCCCAGAGACGCCCCCGTACACCGTACAACAGTAATCAAAGTGGGGGAATATTAAGGAGGTAACTAGGAGTTTTCGGGTTTCAAATGGGAATAGGTGACGAAGGTAATTTAGTCGCTTTAAGATGGAAAAGGTACGACGAGAAATATCAGAGACATGGTTTTTCCAGGAATGAATTTGGTCAAAAGTGATTCCGAGATTTTTTATGATTGGATGGAACTTAATGGGTTTATTATTTAGGAACAAGGTTGGAATATAAGGAACAGTTTTAAGGAAGTGATGGGTACCTATTACAATTGCCTTTGTCTTCTCTGCATTCAACTTACACTGTATATACATGTATATATAAACACTGGAAGAGCAAAAACTCAAATCATTTAGTCTCTCGAAAATATGTAAATAACTAACCAGTTTACGTTGCGCCAATTCAGACATCAGAACAAAAAAAGATGAGATCACATATAAAGTTTTCACGGAAAAGAATCACATTTTCCATCAGAAATTATAAAAATAAGATAGAAAAGGAGATTAAATTTGTATACTGTCAAATAAACGGTTACGCACATACTAATTTTCAACTTTATCAATAAATCAAACCCATATGTCGAGTGAGGGTAGTTTTTAGAACTACAAATTAAGCAGTAGCATTACAAATAAATCAGCGACGCTACAAAAATAAAATAAATTAATAAATAATAATAGTAAAATAAATAAATAAAACTACGTTTTACTTATTTTACATGTAATGCGAGAAAAAAAAAATAATATATACAAAATCACTCTATGGAAAATATTGAGAGATACCAAAACAAAGCCTTAAGTCTCTTAAATAATGGCAATAACTAACGAGTCAACGTTTCTACAATCCAGGCTTCATCAGTACAAAAAAGATAAGATCACACAAATACATACCTGAGGTATAACATCTCACATCAACAGCCTAAAAGAGATAATGCAAGTAGAGATTGTACATATACAGTATACTTTGAACTGTCTTTGAGTGAAGTACTGTCTCTCTTAGGCTGTTGACGTGATATGTTTATTCCTATTTTAACTTCCCAGAAACTACAGTGAACAAAAAAAAAGTATTTAAATTTTAAATATAGCTCAAAATTCTCATAATTTTTGTGAAATAAATAATCATGGAAAGAAGATTTTGATGATCCTTCCATACCTTCGCAACAGACGAAGGAATTCCGACTTCGGCCATTGCTCTACTGTATCCAGAACAGTATACAATCATGCATTTGTTATTTAATACCTTAGCTGATACTTCAAAAACACATGAACGCCATTGGCCTACTGGTACTGGTATTGCTGGGGGGACTAGTCCGGCAATTGAGCCATTCCGCCCTTTTTGCCAACCCCTGACGGCTACATTAAGCCCCCTCCCCCCTCGCTAACTCTGTCCTGAAGGTGCCATGATTGGCGGAACGCTGACTGATTGTTTTCCGGTTATGAGAGACTTGAGACTTTGTTTTGGAATCTTCCGATAATGAATTATTAGCAATTTTCGATTAGTAATCCCTAAAATATAGGCTAAGTTGAGAAGCAAAAACGGCTTATGGACAGATCGTAATAATAGTATGTGCTTTCCCAATTTTTTACGAAACAACGCCTAGTATGGGTATCGAACCTAACATGAATAAAAACAAGACGTTAATTTTTCCCAATTCAGCTTCGCTTATCCGAGGTTAGCTATTCCGGAACTATGGTAAGAGATCTTTCGTGATAGGAGTAACCTCGGTGTTATCTCAGAGGCCGAAGCACGGTAGGTAATCATTCAATATTTAATTGGACTATTATATGGGCATAAATAGTCGAGAGGTATTATTACCTCTGTGCAAATATTAATTATATTAAAATTAGTCCTGAAATATATGTTAAGTCAGTCAGCTGCCATTTTAGTTACACGCCTCACCGTCATGCTTTCTTCAACGGTACTTGAGAATTTCTACTTCTTCTTATCTCTCATATGATGAATAGATGGTATTTTTCCTTTTTTTTTTTTTTTTAGATAAACTGAGTTCAGATATCTGCCACATTTAAGGACCATAATTAAAAGTGATATAAGTAACCATTCATAACATATTTTCTGACAAGAAAATAAATAAATAAGATCGTAGAAAAATAAAGATAATTAAAGTTAAAATCATAAACAGAGCCTTACTTATGGACAATCAGTCTGACAGTCAGTCCGGGAAACTTCGAACCAAGCCAATGTCTAGTACTCATATTAGAAGTCTAGACATTTTGTCGCCCGTCTTAAAGAGGAAAATCCCGCTTAGTAACGAGTTTTCCACAAGAAAGCGAGATGTCTCCTCTGGAAATCGACGGCGTATTGTAATAAGATCAGTAGGGCACTCCATCTTAGAAGTTCTTGAAGGAACTTAGCTAATAGCGTTTTGTTTCGCTACACTCCTCGAGTTGCATCCCTACTTTCTTGCTTCACGGGTCATAATGGCTGCTCGTTTTCTTCTGTTTAATGGCGACCGATATAATTGCTACTATCAGTTTCAAAACGCCTGTAGTAATGGCGTAATAGTTGAATAAGATCGGTACATTATTCCTTTGAAAATTCTTAAATAAGTATTTTTAATTAAATAATTATTTCAAGGAAGAATATTCTAAATAGTGGTGGTTAAAGTATAAATTCAATCTGAAAATCCGACGTTAGAAACATATTTTAACTACCACTTTATAAATATTATCTAACACCATTGCTAAAAATAATTAAGAATAAGTATTTTATTTAAAAAAAAAAAAAATTATGCCTTACTGATTTTTTTTTTTTTAAGGGATTAGATAAAATTCGTAGAGAAATGATATTATTTAGTAAACTCTTTTCAGTAAGAACTGGTAAAAAAAAAAAAAAAAACTTTAATTTAAATGGAAAGCAAATTTTTATGATCGGTTCTTATTTCAGAGTTAACTCTGACTTGAAAAAAACACAAAAAAAAACACGTAATTTTAAATTAATGAGAGCAAAAAAAAAAAATCCAACAAAAAACAAATAGGCAAAATTTCTGTTAAAAGAAGATTGAGAAAATAGAGATAGTACATCACTCCAGGACTGTTGAACATATAATGTAATATCTTTACACCATTTTACGTTACCATGTGTTCAATTATGTTTCTTTGCACCAAATCTCTCATACTATCGGATCCTATGAGGATGGTAAAATATAACTTTACGAAATCCAACTTGAATACTTAAGAGGGGAGTGCATAGTGTGTC
The DNA here is from genome assembly GCA_948150685.1 of Rhaphigaster nebulosa. Lineage (NCBI taxonomy): Eukaryota > Metazoa > Arthropoda > Insecta > Hemiptera > Pentatomidae > Rhaphigaster > Rhaphigaster nebulosa. Next base: position 114,841,001 of record OX411307.1, on the reverse strand, counting down.
CTCGTTGAGTTTGATCAACATTTTTTGAGTGATTCTACATAAAAAAAATAGACAAGCATCTAACATTATCGCCCAATGGGCCCTAGGAGCTGATAAAAAAAAATAAAACACGCTGAAATTGTTTTAATTTATATCTCGAATTTGAAAACTTTGGAAGCTAGGACGGAAGGAAGACGGCCTCGTGGCAGACCCAGAGGCATGTACTCTGATACCATTGGAAAACTGGGGGCAGCTAGAGGACGCACCATCCCGGAGATGAGAAGACTAGCCAGGGACAGGGAACAGTGGGCTAGATGGACTGAGACTGAAACTCCACGCTTCACGGCACAAAGGAGTTAGAGAAAGAAGAGAAGAGTTTGAAAAATGATATCGACATTTTTTCCCCCCATAAAAACATATGTTTTTCAGGGTATAATAAAGGAAAAATATAAACATAAAAAAAATTATTGATTTTTGGTTAAATAAATTTTAAAAAGTGTTCAAATTATTAATCCTACGCCGGACTCTAATACCCGAGTCAAATAACTCTAGTAAAAAATAGTAATGTCCCTTGTAAAGGGTGTTATATCTTCTATGCCCAAAATGAATTCACAATTAAATTTGACCTCTGCTTACTAATAAATAATTACCATATTTATTTATATTTATTATTCATCCTAAATGAAAAATTATGGTAACCATATAAAAATTTTAAAAAAATAAACAAAGAAACTATTTAAAATTAATCTATAGTAACTATTAATATTAATACATTTTTAGATTCTCGGAAAACAATTGGTAATCTGCTAGGGTAAAATATGAAATTTTAATTCGGTTTTGTCAACTAACAGATTTTATATTTCCATTTTTTTTTTTTTAACTTCTTATATCAGGTTGAAAAATGATTTCAGCAATTTCATGGTACAGAAAGTACTCCACAAATAGCATATTTAAATTGCAGGAAAGAATATATTCGCTCCTTAAATGTTTTGGGACAAAAACAAAAACAATTGAGTAGACGAAGATAAAGGGTTGATGAAATTATTAGATATACGACGTACTATCGTTTGATTTTAAATTACATTGTATCTTTTGGGCTGAATTAGCTAAAATTCAGATAACTCTAGGAAAATAAAAAAAAATGGGTTAAGTCAGTAAAAAGTTCGTAGACTTCACATTCATAAAATTATGGAACATTATTCCAAAGGAAATGATATATTATCGTCATCTGTCATGTTTAGGGCTGATGAAATAAGAGATTTGGTAGAGACAGAAGGGAAACCGTCGAAATTGTTACACAGAATTTTTCAAGTCCGCCGATTTGATCCGGATTGTGAAAGTACTTTCGGTCATGTTTGCAACTCAATATTGGAAAGCTCAGAGTTTACGCGATTTGCCATATATGAATTATAAGACTTTATAGAAAGTAAACAGCGTTGTAAAAATTAGAAACGGCCAATAAAAAACATGAAAATCAGATTAGAGAAATATTTTGAGAACCAATTAATTATTTGCGAAACTGCAGGTTCCAAAAGGATACTGTTATAAAAGGGAATACTAAAAAATTAGTAAATGATACATGGCAACTGGAATTCCTGATTGTCTTGATTTTTATTAAATCACTTAATGCAAAACTTCCATCCGAAAAAAGTATTTCAGAACACAAAAAAAAAAAATTTCTAGCAATAAGTAATTGTCTTATTAAATTGATATACGCCACCTCTCATATGATTGAAATATGAATCGCGTGAGCTCATCAATTCATTAGGATTTTCTGATTGCTATAGCGGATTTATAAGTTATAACTATTGTTAATAACGCCAATTTTAATATTAGAACTATTAACGAAGAAGACACTTTTCATACCTTATGAAAGATATTATATTTGTCACTCTAAAATCCAATGTACACATTGGAGAGGACAAACTTCGATTCCTACTTCTGACTTACCAGGCAAGGATCAGTTGGGGCACATATCTCCAAAGTCTTTTAAGCGAGAGAGGTTTGGATTAAATTCGAAAATGTTTTTTACTTTGGACATTGCTAAACCGAAATCCATACAAAAAATTTAATGCTTGAGCGTTTTGTTTCCATGTGCATAGTTATAAATTTGGTCTAACACATTACCATTTTAGCAAGTTTAATGGAAAAAATGTCAACAAAAAAAAAATGTAATTTCAACCACTGTAATTATTTCTCAACCTTCCTAAACGCATTCGCTAAAGGTTTAAAATTTATCTATGGTTGTATTATTAATTTAATTGAACAAAACAATATAACCAATAAAGAACTATTAAAAATTCTATAAAATACCTTTATAGTAGTGTCTTTTTTTTTGTTATTCTTTTAACAAAAATTAAGATCTAAAGAAATGTCTACCTTTTCTTTTTTTAGCTTTATTTCATTATTCACACATGTCAAAAATGTCTTATCAAAGTAGAAATAAATTACGGAAATATATAATAGAATAACTAATAGCATTTTAATGGAAATGATAAGAGATCAAGTGGGTAGGGGCAGGACGGACTAGCCGGCTTGTGCGTTTTAGGCCGAATTTGGGAGTTTTGTTAAAAATAACCAGTGAAATATTAACTTCATGGACAGTGCTATAATATTTATTTGAGGATATTTTGCATAAAATTCATTTTTTCACATTCAAAATCCCGATTTAAAAATCATGAAGAATTTTTCTCTCCGGTTTTTTTTTCACTTTTCACCTAAGTGAGCTTTTGAGTGTAAAAATGGTTCAAAAAAAGTTTGTAGATACTTTAATTCTGCTTTGAATAGAAATAGTTTAATATCTCCATAACTAATAACAATGAAGTTATAGCGTTTTTAAAAATTATTCCCCGCCGCGACTTCAGGCGCCAATTTGAAAATGTTCAACTCACAGTTTAACACTGAAGGGCCTGTAATCCTCTCTCCCATTGTAAAGGAAGAGTTTCAGGTAGAATAATTCGACCCCGAAAATTCAATGAAACTTTCCTTTTACTGGTAATAATGGAAATGTGTGATTGCATAACACCCGGTGGAGGGTTTAGTAAATTAGCCTTATAGATTTTTTTACTATATATATATATCCACTATTGCATTATCTTAGATCTGTGACAAAGTTGATTGTAAAATACGTAGTAACACCACGGTTAAAGCAAATCGAGTGCTTTTAGGACCTTTACTAACGCCCCAAATTTGGTTTGAATCGTTCAAAGGGTTGCTGATTTATGGGAAATTTTTCGAATCTCTAAAAAAAATTGAAGGGTAGACCATGGACAAACGTTTTATTCAAACTTTTGTTTTTAGATTCGCCTGAAAAAATATGATTTTTTAAAAGTGCTAATACCAAATATGAACAAAACCAAAATCAGGAACACTTTAACAATTAAAACCAAATTTGGGGCATCGGTAAAGGTTTTTAAAACTACGCTATCTGCTTTATATGTGGTGGTTCTACGCGTTTTAGAACCTACGGTATCCGCAAAAAAAAAAGTTATTTATTTAAGTTTTTATTTAGTAATTGTATTTAATATACAGACCTTCTAAGATCATGTATATGTATGGAAAGAGGAAACTACCCTCTTTCTAATGAGTCCAAGAATGTCGATATCGGATAAACTTAAGATGTGATACAGAGCTTAAAATCGAAATGTAATTCCATGGCTTAAAATTTTTGAGTACCCTTCGAAACTAAAAAACTTTTCGAAGAAATGAGATGGTCCGGGAGGTGGTCAAAAAATAGTTCACAAATAGTAAAAACTATTTATTAGGAACCGACGTTTCGACCCACTTTGCAGGTCTTCATCAGAGCTTGAAGCTCAAAGGGGGTGAGGAGTGAAAATAAAAAAACTTTTCTTTTTTTTCAATGATTTTTTTAACATAGAGTTTTTTGGGTGTGCTGAATCAAAATCTGCCATTTTTTTTTTGGTGTGAAAAAATTTATAAGGCTAGTTTACTTAATATTTTAGACGCTTTCTAAATTTTATTTGACCGACAATCAATAATTTTTTAAGGTTTCTTAAAAATGCTTTGAAAAAAAAAATGTTTGCAGGAAAAACTATGTCGATGTCATTTTTCAAACTCGAGATATAAAATAAAGCAGTTTCAGCATATGTTTTATTTTTTCCTCAGCTACTAGGGCTCATTGGGCGAAACAGTTTGACGCTTGTCAACCTTTTTTCAATGTAGGATCATCCAAAAATTTTTTATCAAAATCGGCAAAAAATGCACCGTACACTATCTTGTGCACTATATAGATTCATCAAATTATGTTGAAATAAAATATAAGACTATAAGGCATGAGATAGTGTCATTATACCTTCACTGTGTTCTGGTACTGGTACTGGTATTGGTGGGTGGGAACTGGTGCTTGCAAATGGGCACTTTGGTCCTTTGTGCCAACTCCTGATGGCTGCCTCTATTATTTAAAAAGATTTATTCGGTGGGACCAATACAAAATAAATATTGAATGTCTAAGAAAATTAAACATTGAATGGTATTCGCAATATTTGGGACTAGTGTCTCCACTCATATTTTTCCTTTAATTTCTACATTTGTTGTTTTTTGTATGTAACATGAATTTATTATCATGCAATATTTAGTTTCGATTAAATTCATGTAACTGCCAAAAGCCAAGAAAATGTAATCGATTCTCAAGCTTTGATCACTGCCAATCGTTACAAATCACCAGTCGTGGTGAATTAGTACAAACATTAGCTCAATCAGACCCCGAGTCTACGAGCTCGGAATGGGCTCATTGCTTTTTTTTTTCTTTTCAGGTTACTAGTAATACTCAACCCGAAACAGCTTATATACTAACAAATTTCTTTTGTGCTTAATGATACTCCTGTGCTCGGAAGAAAACATAATGGAATTACGCCGTTGGCCATTTTTTCGACGAAAGGTTACCCGTTCCGAAGAATGCAGCCACTAACAAGAAAGTGAAAGGTTGATAATTTCGCTGACAATCGGTGTGATTTATTGCTTCACAATTATGAAATTCGATTTCATTCATAATTCATCTAATACAGTTGAAATCGTGTGCTGAAAAATTAATGTTTTATTTAAAGGGACAGTTTCGCGGTAGGCTTGAAGTTTCATTAGTAAGGGCGGATAGATTGCAATTTCATTGGCTTGCAAGCTGTATTAACTTCGTAAGAAAGTAAAAACTCGGTTTCAAATGGTAACTAAGTAGAAACATGTTTATTATGTTGTTTTTTTAGCCTTATTTTGTTTTAATTCGATTAATTTAATTCTGTAGGTACCAGTTTAGTTTTTATGGATCGTTATTGGTATTATTTTCTTTATGTTATATGTGAATTTTAAATATTGCAAATTGATAAAATTTTAATTTTTATTGTATGTCATAAAATTTTATTATTTTTAGAGCAAAAGCTCAAAATGAGGCATAAATAATTGTTGGGACATAAATGGAAAAATTCAAACTAGATAGCAAGAGTCTCAAAAATAACAGAAAAACAATCGACAGGACTTTTCTATTCCTCTAGTATTTGTTAGATTTCTTCTTCTTAATTATTTTATTTATTTTTATGACCTTTTGTACATTTTCGGGTTTTTCGTATGAGTATTTCCTTTATTTATGATCAGCAATTTGTAATTTAACTTTTCCCAGCTGTGGTCGGGTGACCACCCACCCCTTTCCCTCAGTGTGTGTCGGTGTCTTGATGTGGGGTGTCGTCTCTGGTTAGTGACTTTTGTGAGATGTACTGCATTTTGTTCTTTATATAGGTTTTTGTATTTCTCTTTTTTTTTATTTATTAATTTTTTTTTAGTTCTCTTCTTTTGTCCTGATGATGCCTGAATCGACAAGTGATTTTTTTTTCTGTTATTTTTGAGACTCGATTTCTTGTTTGGATTTTTCCATTCATGTCCTATAAAATATATATATATATATATATATATATATATATATATATATATATAAATATATATTTAATATACAAAGCACAAAACATAAATAGAATTGGAAAAATAGATAATGAAGCTACTTGAGATTGGAACATCGTTCTAAGGGTTGGGTGATTATGTCCTTGCTTGATGATCTAGCGGCTCGCTGAACCATCCGATCACGAAATCGATTTACTGTGCAAGATAGAGTACTAATCGAAACACAATCAACGTATCGATTAGAAGGTTAAGTAATTACTTTAGGAGAATTCCAGCCGAGGCAACCACCTGAATCGGTTTCATTCAAAAAGTACTTTAATATCTTAAATGCATTTCTTTCATAATTTTCCATAATTCAGATTGTTTACATACAAGAAAGGATATATGGCGCCGCAAGGCTTAGAATACGAGTTGAATTTCAACCTAAATTTTAAAGTCTTTGAAATCAAAGATTTTAAATATATTAATGCCTGACTGGTAAATGTTGGTATACTGTTGACAAATCGTTTCCAAAGAAGAGCTGGTAGGCCCAGTGGCGTGCCAAGGTACCACTTCTCTTACGCCTTCATTTACGCTCCCAGTCTTAACTAAAAATGGGAACAGACATTTTTTTTGTAAACCTCTGTTAACAGAGAATTCGTAGTAAAGAAATATTTTTACTTAGGTATTGATAAATTATTTGCCGCTTCTATAAATTTGTTTTATTGAAAACTAGTTTCGAATGTTATACATTCATCCTCAGTTCAAGGTCTAAATGGATTATATCAAACAGAAAAGTTTGTACTGGTTCCTTCTCGCATTGTACTAACAACTGTTGTACTAACAATTGTTAGTACAATGCGAGAAGGAACCAGTACAAACTTTTCTGTTTGATATAATCCATTTAGGCCTTGAACTGAGGATGAATGTATAACATTCGAACCTAGTTTTCAATAAAATAAATTTATAGAAGTGGCAAATAATTTATCAATACCTAATTAGATTAATCCTTCTATACCATCATGCGGATGTCAACTAAATATTTTTACATTACATTTTAACTTTTTTTTAAAATTGTTATTCTGTTAAATTTTACATTACAAATTCAGAATAGATTGCAAATAAGAGTAGTCATAATCGTAAAATGGTTTATTATGAGATCAAGATCATAAAATGTTATACACAAATCTAATGTTTAATAGAAACTTCCAATTTCAGTATTCTCCTATTTTACGCCCCCCTCCTCCCACGGTACCGGGGGCGGACCGCCCCCATCGCCCTCACCTTGGCACGCCACTGGGTAGGCCAAGATGTCTGATGGAGTGGACAATGGAGATCAAACCATCACAGGATTCCACAACTGGAGAGTGCATAGATGTCTTGCGAAAATGTTGCGTAATACTTGAAATAGAGTTCTAATAAAGAAAAAGAAGGACATATATTTTTTCTGAATACGATGAAAAACAAAATTTCTAAAAAAAGGCAGGTTGAATTTTTCTTTTTTTTCTGGATGATAACGCTATATGCTCCACCCACAACCTTTTAGAAATTTATATAATTTTTATTGACCTGCTCAAAATTATTCCTGGGAACAGGTGTGCTTCATACTAAAACTGTTTAGAGGATTTCATAATAACAAGCACTATAAGAATATACAATAGCTGGAACACCAACCCCAGTACTAAAGTTGCTAAAATGTTTTTGAAACTGTAAAACATATGACTTATTAATATCAACCTGTTTTTTCTTTTGACTATGCATTAGAAATAATTATATCATGAAAGACCTGCATCTTGACAGATTTGACAAAAATCTTACAAGTTAAATTCGCAAAATAGCGTTCTATTATATTAATTATTCAATAATTAACATCAAGCTATTTTTTAACGTAGAATTACGTTCCTTCATCTGGCGTTTTAGGACAGAAATATTTTCATACGCTTTAGGTGTCATTTTTAAAAACTCATACCGCCGCTTCTATAAATGCTAGAAAGCAAGAATTGGTATAATTTAGCAGAGAAAATGTGCTATTAAAGATTGCAAAAAGAATTTGTCGGTTTGGTATTATGCTAAAGTAGAGTAAGCGAGCAAAGTTTACAAATTTTGAGTGTGAGTTGATGACGTCACCGCTTACAGCGCCCTGGACAACGATTATTTATCCCATGATATTTGTGTTACTCATATTTATCCCAAAAAACAATATTGACTTGAATAAATATATTTCGCTTTGCTATAGACAGTAACAAAATCTCAACTTGAATTCCAATGTAAGCTCTCCAAGTAATTTCACGCCTAAAACACAAATTAAGCAGAGAAAAAATTCCTATCCGACGCTCTGAATATGGTTATAGATAATCACCTGATATTTCAGCTGTTTTCTATTCTTATAGGACTTATAGTTCTGACCCTATAGTTTTTTTTTAAAATAAATTTTCAATGGACTCTTTTAAAGTGATAATTAGGAGACAAATAGTAGAAACAAATTGTATATGTTTTAGATAAAAGTAGCAACCTGGTGAAAAAATTTCATGAACGTGTCCAAATGTGTTTTTACGTTTAAAATGAGAAAAAAAAATTTTAAAAAAAGATAATACTTGATAGCGTTAAAAGTACGGAAAAAAATGAGTTTCAAACCATTGAAGTAGGTCAACTGCTTTTCACAAAAAAGAATAAAAACCGCGAAATATTTCCATTTTCGCAAATTTTATTGCAGGGCTTGTGATTGCAGCAGGAAATTGTTTTGGTGTTTGTTTTGTTACCTATCTACAGTAAAAAATGTACACAAAAAAATAAAATAAAATTTCCCAAAAATTGATAAAATGTCCTGCTTTTATATCTATTCTCTAAAAACGATTTGAAAAAAGGGCCAAATTGGTCCTAGAGTGATTTTTCAAAGCTTCGTTTGCTTTCGAGGAGTTTCTCTACAATTCTATTTTCAAGTAATATAAGTGCGGTTCAATTTAATATCTAAAAAACTCGTTTAAACATCGGGCTTTTTCTTGCTTTGACCGCTAGTGGCGTGGGAGCGGAGAGGAAGTGGCCAAAGGTGGGAGAAAGCTCTCAGACGGCCGGGCTTTTAGTGCTAGAACCAGATCTAGAGAGACTTACCTCACCCGTCGCACCATTTCGACCCTGGTTCAAATCGTATTTCGAGAACACCTATTTTTAAATTTGTTTAATTTCCAGGAAGTCATTTTATTTTTTTTTTTTTGCATAAACTTTTATTGTGGATAAGCACTAACAAAAGCCACAATTTAAGTTACAAAACAAGTTCCTGCGACAATTACAAGCCCTGTAATAAAATGCCCCAAAATGGCCATATTTCGCGGGGTTTTATTTTTTTTGTTTTTTGCGAATAGTTGTTGACTGTCTTCAATTGTTTTAAACTCATTTGTTTTCGTCTTTTTACACGCTATTACGTAATATTTTTTATTTTTCTGAAACAATATTTTTTCACATCTTAAATGTGAAAAAAATACCTTTATGCTTGTTTATGTATTTTTTTTTCACCAAGTGGCTGCATACCGATTTTATTTAAAACATATACAATTTGTTTATACTTTTTGTCTCCGAATTATCACGTTGAGAAAGTCCAATTAGTAACACGAAGCCCTCCAAAACGCTTTACCTTCATATAACAATTTTCCACGCTTGCTCCTAGACTAAATCTTCCTAGAATTCAATATTCGTAATTCATTGGCTGTAAGTGAACATAAAATAATCATTGAAAGAAAAATGCCTCTTGGCATCCGACAAAATAGTTGAAACGGTTGATTTTTATAATATGTCCACACTGTTCGACTTTGGTCCTGCAGAAAAAAGGTAATAAATAATTAAAAACCCATTTATTCATTATTATATTATTCATTGAATAAATTTATTCATCATTTTGCAATCAGTAATCAAATAAAAATAATTATTTTACATCATATGCCTCACGTTCCCTTCCCCGTATGTCATGTCGAATCGAAAGTCGAACAGTGTGGAAATAGTTTTAGGGTTGTTCGTGAAAGTCGATACTCATCATGAGCATTAGGGTCGTTAGTGATGATTTCTGTTATATTTGGTAGCAATCTCTGCGAGGAACACAGTATCCGGGTCCTTGTGTTGTAGGCACGTTATTAATGAAGGAGAAAGGTATTTCGCCTTCTGGTTAAAGGAAGGGCAGAGAATGTTCAATGAATTTTGACTGTTTGACACAAAAAAAACATGCAATATTATGAAACATTTTTGAGAGCGTGCGGCATAATATCGCTTCATTACTTTTTTTAAAACTATATTATTTTTTAATATAGATTTTGGCCTTGACATTGTGCCCTGAGAGTTATGTTTAAGAACAATAAGTTAACCTATATCCCATGTATTAATTGGCGTGACAGCGTATCTATAAAGAACTTGAAGTGGCCATATTTGTCATCCAATCATATTTGTCAACAAAGTACCTAATGATGCTCATTAAAATGGAAAATTATTAGATTACTATCAGAAGATTTCAAAACAAAGCCTCGAGTACCACGACTAGCAGTAAATTATTGATCAGTCATTTTGACCAGTTCAGGCATTTTGGAAATTAAAAAAAAAAAAACCAGACCAGAAATGGGCTATCTAGCATCAACAGCTTAGTAAGACTAACAAAGAGTGAGTGCATTACTCAAAAACAGTTCATCATATATTATACATAAACCTTTAAAACACATTCAAAATGAATGTGGTATAATTCATTTATTTAGTTTTTTGTTTTTAATAAACAAAAATATAAGCTCAGCAATTTTCAAAGTTTCCTCGATTTTGAAAGAAACTGTGTTTTTTCTTTTTAGAAGAATTAATGAATGATAAAAAACGTATATGTACATTTTATTAAAATTTTATGGAACGATACTTACTAAATAGTTTAAAGAGAGTTGGTGTTTATGAGAATTTAAATGCATGACTTTGTAACCTTCCGGAGTATTCTTTCAGCGACTCTACTTACTTTGGAATTTCCAATGGGAGGGGGTAATTTTTTTTACGAATTCGGATAGGAAATGAAATTTTAAGACGAATTCATATCCTGCACATTATTAATCCGATGTTGCCTGAGGGCGCTAATCGCAAAACACGGTTTATTCAAAACTCCAAATTTCTGTGAAGGAAAGCATTTTTTTCTTTTTTTTTTTGTTTTTAGAAAACTATTGAAGTAAGCGTTGTAGAGAATTAAAATCACTTTGAAATGAGCCTACATTCAATCCAGAATGCTAAGCGTTAGAGGGCAATAATAAATATGAGAACAGAAAAAAGTGCCAAAAGTCAAACTTAAAAAAAATTATCCCACCCATTGGATGGGTGATGAGTGATGAGTGAATATATATATATATATATATATATATATATATATATATATATATATATATATATATATATATACACATCATATATACAAAGATAAAACGGATAGGAAAGAAAAAAAATGTCATAAAAAAGAGAGAAAAAAATACAACTGTTAAATTTTTTTTTTTAAAAAGTACACGTAATCATGTGGATAGAAAAAAAAATTGTAATCTATATACAAAAATTTAAATGTGGAATAAACATCATAAACAGTACATTACAGTTTTGTAAAAAATAGCTCATAGATGAAAAAATAGAGTAATACAAAAAAAGAAAGAAATCTTCTATTGTACATAAGGAAAAAAAACAACGAAAAATCAATTTATATGAGAAGTGAAAAGAAATATATGTTCATATTCATAAAAAAGGTTATCAATGAAGCCAAATCTTTATTTCATAATACATCATTATTCAGCGTCTAACTGGATTGTGAAGAGAAACTGGAATTGGAGGGTTTTAAATTTGGATAAGGAGGGAGAATGCCGGATTTTAAGACGGAAGGAATTCCAGAAATTGGTAAACGGGTTATAAAGGAGTGTTAAAATGAATCGAAATCTTGAGGTAAGGGAGTGTATTATTGAGCCATAAAATAATTTGAGGATGGAAACTGACCGTCGGAAGATATGGGCAATGTGGTGGTTCCAGTATTTAACGGAGGAGCAAGAGTGTTGGGCTCGTTATTGAGGTATAGGTTAGGAAAGTTGGTATTGGATTTGAGAAGAGGTTTGGAACCAATGACAATGGCCTGAGTTTTTGCAGCGTTTAACCTTAATCCAAGTTTACCCATGAGCTGATTTGATCTAGGCCTTCTTGAATCTTGGCAAACGCTACGGATAATTCAGAAGGAGTAAGGGATAAATAGATTTGGGAATCATCCGCATAAAGGTGATGTGAACAATGAAGGACATTAGCGTAGGAGCAGAAAAGAATAGGAGATATGCTCGAACTCTGGCAACTCAAGAGTAAGATTGGAAGAAAAAGGCTGTTGAAGAACGGTGTCAGGGTATATTGAGAGAGGAAAGAGTGAAACCAACAGGTAGAACTGTATGCATATGAACATGCATATGTTGTGTGTTTGCGTATATATATTATACTAGCTGGTACCCGGCGCGTTGCTGCCACAGAAGAAATTAAGAAATAATGGTAAAATATTAGAATGAATAGGAAATAGAAATTAATAGAATAAAAGAATGATATTTAGCTTCTTATCGATAATGAATATATTCATTGAAATAGAACTATATATAAAGAAGAGGTTTTAATGATATTCATTTTATGTTTTTGACTTTATTATTCAAGTATTTCAGGGTAAACAATATTTTTGGTTTTCGTTTCTTCCGCGAAGACCAATAAATGTCTTGGCCGTCCGACTCGCGAGAATGCAACATGCAACTGGCTATGTGAAAAAAATGGATTTTCTAAATTTAATCCGCACACTTGAGTTATGGACTTATAAGATCTCTAATTGGCTGCCATTTTGAAAAAAAAAAACAGACGGATGGTAATGTCGAGTTCCGATGATCGTCCTGGAGTGACCTGTGACATGACAGTAGTCTCGGAGAACAGCCGCGGACGGCGTACAGCGGATGGACGGATTTTTTTTTTTATTCGATATTTGGAATCTACGTATCTTGAAACGTAAAAAACATTCAAAGATAAATACTTTTTTTTTACTTTTTTTTTTCTAATGCCTTATGCTGATTCCAAAACACCTTACATTCCCCCTCTATCTTTATAAATGGCCGAGTTATGGCCGTATAAGATCTTGAATCGGCATTTATACGGATTTTTTTTTCAATGCCTTGTTATGCTGATTCCAAAACATCTTATATTTCCCCTCTATCTTTATAAATGGCCGAGTTATGGGCTCATAAGATCTCTAATCGGCGGACGGCGGACGGACGGATTTATTTTAAACTCGAATTCTCTTATTTCTACGCGCTGACTGGTAGATCTACTGAGTGATGAATGTTTTGTAGGCATTTTATTTGTGTGAGATAAAGTCCGAATAACATGTGCCGTTTGACGTTTTCTATACTAACGTTTTAGCTTCTAAACATAGCAGTTCTGTACCGTCGTAACAAATTTGCTGCATCGATGCGATTTTTCCCATCCGTGGGTGAAGCCTTCTCCTGTAAAAAGTGAAATGGGTTTTAGAATTAAGTTTATTTAACTTTCAGAAATAATTTCTTTTAATTACTTAGAATATGATGTTTTCAAATAATGCCTAATTGCACCTATACAACATAAGGAGAGTCACCATTAAAAATTTGAGCTTTTTAGGCATTATCGTTTTTGAGATACTGTGATAACTAAATCAGTCAGTGAAAGATTGGTATATTTCTATTATACTGATAATTCAATTAGCTTCCTTTTAAATGACAACCTGTATGTGTATATATAAAATGTATAGTTTAAAAAAAAAAAAAATTAAATTTGAACGTGTTTCCATGAGAACCTGCACTCAAAACATGGATACAATGTCCAATATGCTTTTATACATTGTTTTTATATTTTAAAATAAAATACTAATATTGCCCCAGCTTAGTTGATTTTGTTTTGTAGAGAATTTAATTATCTTTCAAATGAGTACCTGTAGTTTTCCCGAAGATGTATAGTTTTGAGTTATTCGAAAAACTAATTTTTTTCCTAGGCTGTAGAAATAATTTTTAACCACTTAGATTTACGAATCTTTTCAAACCCAGCCTGCCTATTACATTCGCGCAAGTGCAAGCAATGAGTTGACGAAGTTTCATTGCAATCGGATAAACGGTATGGCAGCGCCTAGAATACGAACTAACAAACCCACATTAATTTTTATATTTAAGATATATTTATGCGTGTTTTTATGGATGTAACATGATGATGAGATAAATCCACATGCATCAAAAAGCTAAAACATTATCAAATAAAAAGCTAGAAAAAACTGTTTCATTCCCTTATGAAGAGAAGTTAGACTCTCTCTGAACAATAAATCAATTTTTTTCATTTTTGTTCTATATGGTATATAAAAAGATTATTGGCCAGGAATATTCCATTGCCATTTACTAAGATAAGTATATATATACTGAAAACAACCTCGCAATCTGAAATTTCGCGATCAAGCCGTGTAATGGATAAACCATATAATCCGCAACAGCACACCTGTGCCATAAATAAAAATCGCAAGGGTCAATAAATTCACCGAGAATTATGGAATGGGGTGTTTATGGAAATTTATCTCTCAAAAATGAAAGTCATGCCGTCGAGACCCTTGAACTTCAATCGTGGTTGGAGGGCGGTAAACTGAATCACGTAATTCTGCCAGTGGCTACCTGTCTGGTTCTGCGGACCTTGGAACTAGATATTTCACAATGCTGACCACACCAGCATATGCTATTAAATTATTTAGAAGTTTTAGGGAGGAGATACGGCTTGTAATGGGAACAAATCGGCGATAAATGCGGTGTATGAAATCGCAGATGTTTTGTTAACCTAGTTCTTATGACTGAGAAGTATTTAGAGATTGTTTTTGTTTTTTTATTGATTTATTCAAGGGATGTTTAAATTAGTTAAACCGTTAAATAGTCAGAGAAGTTAGCACTTTAGATGTACTAAAAAATATATATATATATATATATATATATATATATATATATATATATATATATATATATATATATATATATATATATATATATATATATTGCCCTATTATATTGGGATGATGTGTAGGTATACTATATCCCGTCTTCTTTTATTTATTCAAGTCAAATTTCATTGAAAGAATTTTTTTTGAAGTTATACATCTTTTGGCGCATACTAAAGTAAAGCTACCCATTCACGGTCCAACTTAGTAGGACTACGTTGTAGGACTGCGGAAGAATTCATTCGTCCACTCACGGTCCTACAAGGATCCGACCAGCTATTCTAACCTGTACTCATCGCTTATCTATGTATTAAAAAATAGGAAAATCTCGGCAATTTGTCTTGCTATGGCGGTATTAGAAAAAACTAAAAATAAAATTTGGGCGAAAAAAATGTTTATTAACCGAATAAATTACAGTGATTTGAAAATGTTAAATGAAATAGATAGGAAGGGTTATAAAAATTACTTAAGAATGGATCATAAAATCATCCCTCTATTATAAGATAAGGATAAATGATAAGAAATGTACTTAAGGTTTATATTTGTATTATACGTTTTTATTTACAAGGTTTACACATTTTCATATTACTTCAATTCAATGTAATTTAAATTGCTTATAACAGTTGAAAGATCGGGTCAAATTAATGATTAAAATCAAACTTAAAACAACACAAAAGAAGATAGATTAGAGAATGATGAACATTTAATTAACAAAAATAGGATTCAAAATTGTTGACATCCAGCTTTAATTACATTATTTATTTAATATTTTAATTCAGTCCCAACAATAGAACGTCACATTAAACAATAAGAGATATTTAGCCATGAGAACATCTTTTTATTAGCTTATTACACTGCACATTTTGGAAATACTTATGAAATAAAGATATACAAAAATTTAGGATGTTTTTTAAAACCAATTTTTTTTCAAATCATTCTGATTTTCAGTTTGTAATTAGAAAAAAAAAATATTAACGCATTTATTAGTAAACACATACAAAAACCTAAAACTTTCCAACGATAAAAAAAAAGAGTAAAAAAATAATTTAAATCAAGGGAGAAAAGCCCCAACCTGGCAACACTGACTAATAGTAAACAAATATTGATGACAATTAATGACGCCATTGATGACGTAGTGGTAAACATGTGGCGTTTGAAGAACGATAACACCACTTACAATCCAACGCGGTAGGATGCTGGGAGAAGGGAACGGTTGTAGGACGATAGGAGAAGCCTACAAACATCCTACACGTTCTATGTAGTCTAAATTTCTCTGAAGTAACAATTTTTTAGAAAACTATTATAGTAAACATTGAAGATAATTAAAACCACATTGTAATGAGTCTATTTTCATTCCATATCGCTAAGTATTAGAGTGGCAATAATAAATAAGAGAACAGCAGAAAGTGTTAAATGTCAAAAAAAGAATGTTTTGGACAGGCTTGCAGTTATTTGTTTTATTAATGCATTTTATTCCTGTGATTCAAAAATAAATAAATATGTTATTAAGCGTTACAACCGACTGAAATTGAAATTTCTTCTTGACAACTTTTTTTTTATAATTATTTTTTTTATTGAGTTATATTATATACTGTCTCAATAAAGGACAATGGTAAGAACCATTAAAGAGATCATTCACACCATATTTACAGAAAATTAAATAAATAAAATAATACCAAAATAATAAATAAGAAGAAAAAAAAATAAAATAAACTTAAGTATAATAAAATAAACATAAGCATCTTAAATGCAAGCATACTTATATACACTATAGTCGGCCTGGGGAACCCCAAGCCAGGCTCGTCCCCCAACTTATGGATGGAGGAGCGGTTCGCCAGGATACCCCAGCACTTCTCTCTCAATCGCGACACTGCCATTGAAGCCAGAGGGGACTGAGGTAGCTTACTACTGACTGAGGTTACTGAGGGAGGGCGATATAGCCACAGACGCACAGAGCTCGAGTGGAGAATCTGGTCGTTGCCAGAACTCCAATATATATAGTATATTTACAAAAGGTCTCGGGGCTACTGCCGCTTCAACCTTCGAGGAGGATAGTAGGGATGGTTGGTGCTAGATAGGGATTGTGCTATATGATTTGGATGATGATTAAGGCTCTGGTGAAATTTGGAGAATTTGTATGGAATAAGGTCTAAAACAAATGGGATATTAAGGTCATGATATAGGGTATGGTTGGCTGTGTAGTACGGAGCATTGACTATTGTTCGAAGGACTTTAGATTGAAAGGATTGGATCCATTTGATGTTCAAAAGTTTGGCTGTCCCCCATAGTTCGATCCCATATGTCCAGATAGGTTTCAGAACCGTCTTGTAAATTAGTAGTTTGTTGTGAACTGAAAGCTGGGATTTTATTTTAAACAGTCTAGATAGTTGGCCAATTCGTCGGTTTATCACTTGTCTTTTAATCTTGACAATAACCGTGTTTTTGCGATTATCGCCCTCGAGGCGCATCGGATCAAAAAAGTGCCCGATATGAATTCGTCTTAGAACTTTGAAAAAAAAACAAAAACATTACATTAGAAAATCCAGAGTTAGATGCACTATAGAACTGGAGAAGGTAACATGTTCCTGGTTTTAACATAATTATCGATTTTTTTTGTTTAAAGTAGCATAAGATATTTTTATAAATAGCATTTTCTAATCTATTTTTTTTTTTTAAAGTTTCGTATTATACCAGAGGAGCACGAAAAAAATGTACGAGTCGTCCATAACTCGTTCAAAATATTTGTTGATTTCATTTCATTCTCTTCCTTTTCTTAATTTTCTGGCTCTTTCGATAATCGATGATTATAAATTATGGAATCAATGCTTAAAAAATCATTGGTCACAAGGTCGTCAATAAATTCATCAGAACCATTTAATTCAGCCAACCTTTCTTCGGATACAAGAGCTTACCAATTTCCATAATTTATCTATGATCAAACCACAATAAATTGTTAAGAAAGAAGTATTAAACTAAAAAAAAAAAAAAAAAAAAAAAAAAAAATGAAATGAAATAGGCTGTTGCTTACTACCGCTTTGCTGTTTCTTTCCGGTACTGTATTCAAAACTTTAGGTCAACGCGTCTGATATTTACGTTAGAACGTTATAATTAACATTATTATGATAAACGTTATTACTACGATAGAACGTTATAAATGTAAAAGATATTTAAAAAAATTAATCACTCTGAGCGTTATAACTGGGAAATCAGATCGTTATAACAAATAAAGTTTCACCAGCCATACAAGTAACAAGTAAAACACCAATTGGGACCAAGACCAAGAAAAAAAAGCGTTATAGCCGGGAAATCGTTATAACTGGGAGCGTTATAACGAAGTTTAATGTGTATAGCTTCATACACTACTACATGCACATAAATCTTATAAGACAATTTGCTGGAACATATAATAAATACATAGTATAAATCACTTTGAGTATTATTTTCTTCCATTCATGCAATAGTTGCCGGTTCGTGTGGATTTACGACGTGATAGTCCTATGACCCCGTCTTCATATAGGGTAAGGCCACTTTATCCGTAACATAAAGTTGCAATCGCCGTTATCCGCTCGACCCTGCCTAGCGGAAGATTCACGAGATATCTGAACTGTCATCAAAGTTCACCGGCAAGAGTAAAAGTAAGGCCGTTGTATTCACGGAGCGCCTTCACCTTCAAGTTCGAAAGAGAATCTTGTCAAATCGTCGAATCAACTAAAGATATGGAAGTGCTTAGAAAAGGGGTACCCTTAATTATTGAAAGTGTAAAAAAGAATTTTGTAAATATATTATTTAAAAAACTGCTTCAAAGGTGCGTTAAAAAATAATAAAATAGAATTAGAATTAAAATATGTATATAGAGCTAATAGTTAATAGTAACAGAACATAGAACATATTTAACAACAACTGACTCATAGATGCGAATCAAAAATAATACGAGTAGGTAATTTATATATAGGTTATTTAGTTGGTAAAATTGTAATATAAGTTTAAAGAATATTTTCTTATTTTTGGCATATAGTAGCTTTGATTTTTTTTTATATATAAAAAAAAAATGATTTTTTAAATTTTAGTTTACTTTGACATTCATTCATTCATTTTTTCCTTGTCGATCATTCCCCTATACAGTAACACAACAAAGGTTTATTTTGAAATATTATACAAATTATATACATGGCAATAACCATACTATGCGTATATGTACAAGTATTGGTGCCATAAATATAAGAATTAAACGACTAATTCAAATAAATTGATAGACAAAGAGATGCAAAACAACAGATAGATAAAAAAATCAAAGAGTAAACTAATATATAAACAAGAAGAACAAATATTTAACGGAACATAATTACAATGAGATCGAATATAGAAAAGAATAAGTATTAACAAAGAAAAAAAAAAACCTCCGATTTGATTTCAGATTCGGTCCCGAAGTCACAGGTCATCCTAGGATAATCCTCGGAACTGGACATTACCATCGAATTATACATATACATTACAAAATGAAGGGAAAATTTTACTAAAGTCTATTAAAAAATAAAATAATCAATTCGAGTTTTCAACTGAACTACACGTTTTAAGGTCCTCTGAGTCCAAATTTTCCTATTTTATTTTTTTTTCCAATATCGATTTACCAGAAGTTCCACATTATATCATCGATTTTACACATTTTTACAATTTTCTCGTAAAAGGTTAACGATTTTGATCAAACTCGTTATAACAATGTATAATTAAATGCCATTTAATATAAGCTAGGTTTTAATCTCATTGAAATAGTCTGACAGGGCTTAAATGCCGAATTTCTTCCGAAAGTTCAATTTAATTTATTTGAAATAATTAACCGTCTTTCATTGTTATCAGTAATGAAAATTGAATAAATACATAATATGGAAGAATTTAATAATTCATTAAAGGAGAAAGAAGGAGAAATATTTTATCACTCTGAAAAAAAAAATCCGGAAATAAGAGTAGTAATGTAAATGTATATTATAACATTGGAAAGCTAAAGATTTTAGGAAAAATATTATCTAACATAGAAAGTCGTAGAAGGTAATGGAGCGTAACGAAAAATGCATAAACTTAAGTGATTGTTGTAGATAATAATTTCTATTGTTATATTATTTAATGGAAGCTAAATGGAATTTCCATGAAAACTAAATAGGAAAATTTAAAATGTATTTCAAGTAGGGAGGTGAAAAGCTGTGTGATGCGCGCACCAGATTTTTTTTGCTGGCTTGAACTGACTTGAAGACGTGAGGCAGACTTGCGCCGGAGAGCGGTGAGGAGATGGAGAAAACATGCAGCTGACAGGAACGAGTGGACGAGGATAATGTCTGAGGCCAAAGCCCTAGGGGGGCTGTAGAGCCAATGCATAGATAGATATATTCTACGCAGATTGTTTCCAAAGAAATTCGTTATCTTATATGTTTTTTTTTAAGCATATGAGATAGTTATAATTTAATAAAAGTTGAACTTAGATAACACTAGGATTATTTACAGCATTTAAAATCTATATCATCTTGTCAAACATCCGATTCTTTCAGAAAGCAACTAAATGAAAACCTTTTACAAAAAAAAAAAAAAAAAAAAAAAGAAATTCATAGGTTAAGTTCCTCTGTCTCGACGTTAAAATTGACGAATAAGAATGACATTTTTTCTAAAATTAAAAGTTAAGACAATCTTAGTACGAGCAAGCTTGCCCACCAAGTCAAGGTGATTGTCTTCAGGCCTTAAGTCGATTTATAATTTATTGTATTAAGTCGAGAAAGGGACCAAGGGAAAAAAGATCCTAATTTAACAATAGCATAGCTCCATAATAGATGTTTAATGCTTAAATATCTTGAAAAGAACTAGCGGAGGGCGCTTATTCTGGCAGTAGACCTATCTTGGACTGTAGGTTGCGCTGGCATAAACTCTAAACCAACAGTGGCTGTATAAAATGAATTAATTTTAGTCTTAACATTTTCTAACTCACTACAGGTAAATAGTGGTGTTAGTTACAGGGGGAGGCTCCTAATGGACTTGCAAAATCCGTAGATCTTGGACAACGTAAAGTAGAACTTCTAGGCTAAGTAGTAAGCATCAGAATTACTGGTTGTACTTTCAATAATAAAAGAGATATCCAGACCGTGTCTTAATCCTCATTTAAAACATTATTAATAAGAAAACTTTTTACCTTTACGCGTGTTTATCCGTTCATACTTAACGATCTTATCACGAAGAAAAGTGAGAGTATGGAAATTACAGAAAGAAAGAAGAGTGTTAAGATATTTTCGGCTGATATCAATTGTTCACTCATGAACGAAATTACCAGACGTATCAAGCTCACAGCCATGACGTTCTACGTCATTTTAATAATCATAATTCCACAGTTAAAAGGCATGCGTGCACTTAACTATATTATAATAACATTCCTTAGAAAAGATCAGAATTAATTAAGTAAGAAAGTAGTTACTCTAAAAAAAAAAAATTATGAAATTATGACTAAAGGGGTATGACAAAAGATTCAGGTTCCTTCAAAATAACCCATATAATTCTTGTATCTCAATTATATGATTCTTGTATTTTGTTTAGCTTAGCCATGATGAAGGTCTGCAACTTAGAATAGAGAATTCGCACCGTGGGGGCATTGTATATGGCATACGCGCAGGACCGGATGTAGGGGCCCCTAGGCAAAGCAAATTTGGGGGCTATTCTCCCCTTTTCAGTTTAGTACCTTTTATAGCATAAAAAAAAAAAAAAAAAAAAAAAAAATCGAGGCACAATGAAGTAAAGCATAGAGTTAATTAATTTAAGCTAATTTGTTAAAGAATCCACCACCATGTCCCTGTTCACTTCAATACTGGTTTTATAATAATAAATCAAATTTTAATATATCGTTACTAATGTATGTCATTTATAAAACAAAACTACTCATTGGTAATAATAATAATAATGATTGTAATGTAATCCAATTTAGGTAACAGTCTCAAATAAAGAAAATTTATTAAAGTTATAAACTTGATTTCCATGTAAGTTATATAAATGATGAAAACCCTATGGAACTGATTCAGACAGTGTTTAAGACTAGAGGAGAGCTTTTTGATTTAAATTGTAAACCATACATAGATGATATTGTATATACATGTGATATGTGTAATAGTAAGGAAGATGAAAACATGTTTCATTCAATAGACAGGTTTTATGTTTTAAATTCATATAGAAAAAAATATTTTGGAGAAAGTGTATTAACAGAGGACGAAGTGACAGAGTGTTTAAATGGAAGATGTTTGCATAAGTTGTTTATGTATATGAAATGCGCTTTAAATTATAGAAAAATTTTAATTGCTGAGTTCAATTATAACTAAATAGAAGTAGTATGAGCAGGGCCAGATAAGCCATAGTTTGGTTTTTGTTTAATATGTACACTTTTGGGAAATACGTATGAAATAAAGTTATAACAAAATTTAGGATGTTTTTTTGAAAACATTTTTTTTTTTTTTCAAATAATTCTAATTTTCAGTTTGTAATTAGAAAAAAATGATTAACGAATTTAGTAGTAAATGCATGAAACAACCCTAAAACTTTCTAAATATTAAAAATAACAAAAAACAGAGAGTAAAAAAAAAAGAACTTAAATCACGGGAGAAAACCCCGGACACTGACTAATAATAAACAAATGTCGATAACAATTAATGACGTCATTGATGACGTAGCGGTAAACATGTGGATTTTGAAGAAGTATAAAAGTCCTACACTCCCATTCACAGTCCAAAGGTAGACCGATATCTAGTGTAGTCCTACATAGGACCGTGAATGGCTGGCTTAAGGTATGATCTTTGGCCTGGTTCCTTTAAATATTGTAATTTGTAAAAATAATAATAAATCAAAAATGAAGTTTTGAATGCGTAAGTCATATGCAAGGCACCAGTGTGCGTCGGAAGTATATTTACCTTACTATGTCTTTCTTTCCTGACCGCACCCCTAAACAACTCCTTGATTGCATCTACGTTCAACTACATCTCGATCTTCAAGATCTTGTATCTTAGAGATGGGGTACAATAAGTCTTCGTGAATCGCAGGATAATAAATTTAAGCATGAAATTCCATAATATTAGGGTTTAAATGATTTATGAAACAAGTCTTGATTGCCGCTTAGTTTATTGTGTTATTTTCGCTGAGAAAGTTTTCTATTTAAGAAAATTCAGATATTTACATCTCTTTTTTCGAGGACATAACTTTATTAACATCACCCTACAGAGTGGATGGAGATGTTGATGGAAATATGCAATGTTAGATAAAATCCTTACCTTGATTTTGTGGCATGTAAATATACATAAACCAGGAACTACTTATATTATACAATTCAAACCACTTGTCAACAAACGATCATTCGCTATTTGAGATACCTTTCACGGAAAACGGGTTCGGGAAGTTTTTGTAAATAGAAACTAGGTCGTTCATTGAGTTTTACGAAGCTGTCAGGAATTCTTGGGAAAGTATTACAGCCAACCGACAAGTAATGCTGAGGGTTAATTTGTCTAGTATTTCCCATTGGAACCTATTTAAATCATAGAGACTTTTATAATTTAGTTGAATTTACCTATTTAAATTTGGCACCATTTTATAAAAACTCACAATAATTGAAATATGCATAAATAGTCTAGTAAGATTTTTTTTTCATATCTGCAGGATTAATTTATGTTTGCAAGATTTCATTCCAATAAATCAATTTTATTAAATATACATATATTTTAAAGCCACATTTGTGAAGTGGAAATGCATGATTTCGAGGATAAAATACTTTACAGGAGGTTAATCAAGCCGCATAATAGCAAATGCTTTTATTATCAATAAAAACTAATATACGATTCATTTACAATTTTATTTAGTATAAGGTGTTAAACAGGAGGTATAAAACCATGATTTGAACGGTAACAAAAACATTTTCTTACTTATAGTTGAGATACTTAAGGCTTTGTTTTTATATTTTTAAATTACATCCTATAAATAATTGTTTATCTATTTTTTCCTTTTTTTTATTTAATGAAAATGTATATGCCAGAATTTATGTCTGCTTCTGACCTCCATTACACAAGAGCTCGATAGCAATCAAAGCCCGATCCAGAATGCTTTTCGACATATACGACTCCATATTTGATTCTATTTCGCAAATTTTTGATATCCGTAATTGTTTTTTATAAGTAACTTTTATTAAAGATGATTCTTTTAAGCTGTCAAAAGGCATCTATGATTGATGGCTTATGTAGAAAGTGTAACTACAACATTATTTCGAAAAGTACGATCCCGTCGTTAAAAATTATTTGTAAGTCTTTGGCTTCTGCGGCACTACTCTCGTCGAGTTCGATTCAGGAATACTAACATCCATAACCGTAGACTAGTCCAATTTTTATAGAGAGGGCTATTTATTAAATTATTTAGCTATTACAGAAGAAATTATCGGCGGGCCCAGTACCGTGGAAATGGATGAAGCGAAATCCGGCAGGCGCTGAACGATATCTGGGGAGGATAATTGAACGATCTTGGGTTTGCGGAGGCTTGAAAGAAATACTAATAGCCGTTTCTTTGTCAAAGAACAAGATTGTTCGGCTAACATCCTCATTGATATTATATTACGCTGAATGGCTGGTAAAACTGAAACAATACCTGACCAATGGAAAGGGACCGATCCCCTCATCAACCATCCAAGGTAACAGTACTCATCTGTTATACACAGCTTAGATTCTAAAAACCCCGGGAGCGGTGCCCATACCCATAGTAAAGTAATGTGGCGTGAAGTACGGTTTAATATCTAATAAAATTCATATCAATAATAAACCAGTATTGATTGATAATGTCAAGTTTGGATGTTTAGCTGGTCAGAAGTAGGTATTATAAGAAATTATCGAAATATAGGGCGAGGCAGAAATAGCTGACACATTTTGAAATGTTATCAAAATAAAAAACTGTATTTTTTTTTTAAGAATTACATTAAAAGTATTTTAATTTCAGTGGGTTGACTTCATAATCTTGTTCTTCCAAATGTCACCCGTTATTGACGGAGGTCTTATCCTCTCCTTTAAGTCATCCAGATAACGAAATCGGTGTTCAAACATCTTCTCCTTAAGATATCCCCAGAGAAGAAACTTGCGTGCCGGCAACCCCAAGTCACCCCTCAAAGTGATCAATCTATCAGGAAACCTATCCCTCAACATTCCAAGCAGAAATGTGTGTGCCGCGGAACAACAAGTCCTCTGCCCCGATTACATCAAACGAAGGATCGTATCCAACAGTCGCGGTCGGAATTCACCTAAGTCACCAAAAGCTTCCCACAGCCCCCTCCCGAAATGACTATTACTCCACCAGAAATAAATCGAAGGGTGATGGAAAATTTTTATTCCACTGAAATAAAACTTTTTTAATGCACTTTTTGAAAATAAAAGCAGTTTCTTTTTTCTAGAGTTATTCGTTTGTTTATCACATCCCTTCAAAATGTGTCGGTTATTTCGGTCCCACCCTGTATTTGCGCAGAATTATGAAGAGTTATTCTCTGAAATGATAACATTTAATTTCAATCTTGTAAAAATTAATATAGTATTATATATTACAATCATCCATTATATATTCTAATTAAGGAAAATCAAAATAAAAAAAGGAGCATTTAAAAAATAAAGTTTAATTTAAATTTTTTTTTTTATCTGATTGCTTGTATTTTGCGTTTTTAAAAAAATTGTTCGCGTTTTTGCAATAAGATTTTGTATAATTTTTTTCGTAACAATGAATAATAGCAATCAATTTATCACATAAGTGATAAACTAACGCTTATTTCACAGTATTATTTCATGCTAACTACAGATGTTATAATTAATAAATGAGGGCTAAATTTCGAAAAAAAGATACTGCAATTACTCTTAATAAATTTTTCTCTTTCTCTTTTTTTAAGTTTATGTTACCGTATTGCATTACAGTAAAACCTAGTTTATCCGGATCTTCGGATTATCTGGATCAGAATTTTAGATATTTTTTTTAATTCTGTGTTGACATAGGATAATAATTTTTAAATTTGAAAGCCAGAATGTAACTATGTATAAATACAGCGAATATTAGCTTCTTAGTTTGATTCAATGTACAGTTCCTGCATAGATTTTATAATATATTATGGTAATGAAAAGGTTTTTGTTGAATTTAAGAAAGGTTTACTAGAGTGTCACACGGATGTTGGCGTTGATTGACTCACAAGCGAGTTTAACTTTTATTTTGATAAACGGTTAGTCAGCTTATTTAAGGATTTTGTTTTGCTTATTGCCCATATAGCCCTGATTATCCCAATTTTCAATTATCTGGATTGCCTGTGGTCTCAGTTAGTCCGGATAAACGATGTATTTATGTAAAAAATCAAATAAGAGCGCAAAAAATCAACATCTGTAAGGATATTATTAGAAGATTCGAAAAAAATCTTCAAGTCCCTCAAGAACCAATAAAATGGTCAAAAGCTATTAATACTTCAGCATATGTTGAACTGTCTTCGGGTAATGCACTCTATCCCTGACCATCCATCATCACTGATACATTAGTATAAGTCTGAATAATTTACTTTTATCGTCAATTATATTCACAGGCGGATAATGCCGGTATCTGAATAATTTCTTTCAAATATCTTCCTGCCTAACTCTTAACATTTCTCTCAATACCCGACCAAAACAAAAATCTAACAGGACCAATCTAGACGTGTCCAAATATCTCAGCAATGGCTGACTTGGGTGAAAGAGAGCAGAAATGGGGCTATGATTGAAGGTTTGTCATTGCTTACATAACTTCCCATATTGCGGCCTTATCTCAATCCGTTCATGGTAATTTCATAATAATATGAAGGCCTCTCCATATGTTCCGATTTACCTTCTAAATGTAGTGCATGGCTGATCCCGGAACTTATAATATCGCTTGACGGTTGAGGTACCTATGGAAAGTAATACCGACCAGGAAATTAAACTGTCTAAAGTGTTCATGTATAGATTTCGTAATATATTGGGAATAGCTTCCTTGGATACAATAATTAAACGGTAGCTAACAGTTTGATAATTTAGGTTATTAATAGTAAAAAGATTAATCCATGAAAATAATTCAATATTATAGGGTAGGAACATATGAAGTGACAGTTCATAGGGGATAAGGCAAATGAAAGATAAACTACTTTAACTAATTATTTTTATTCAAAATAAAATCTGTTAGCTTCAATAAATTTTTCACAAAGCTTTTTCAAGACATGGAAATTTCACCCTGTTTTCATATTGGAATATTTTGTTTTTAAAAAATGCGCCAAACAAAAAAATGGTAATCAGTTGGAGGTGAATATGATATAACTTTAATTTTCAGATCACGCTACCACATCCACCATATTCTCCTGACTTGTCTCTTACTGACAAGCATTTTTTCTGGTTGAGTTCTTGACGCGTTTTAAATAAAAAATTTGGTGCGCGCATCAAATAACTTTCACTTACCAACTTACTTGAAATAAATTTTGAAAGTTTTTATTTGGTTTCCATAAGAATTCCATAGAGTGTTCATAAAAACATTTAATTTCCAATAAATAATATAAAATTAGAAACTATTAACTATTACAAATATTTCAGTTTATGCGTTTTGTCGTCATGCTCCATTACTTTTTACGACTTTATATGTTAAATAAAATTTTTCCTAATATATTTAGTTTTTATTTTATTTTCATATTATGCATCTACGTTACTACTCTCATTTCCGGAAATTTGTATTCAGTATGGAAAAATAATTCTCCTTTAGTAATTAAATTCTTTCATATCAAGTATTTATTCATTTTTTATAACTAATAACAATGAGAGATGGTTAATTATTTCAAACAGACAAAATTACAGGAACTTTAGAGGAAGCCATTTTGAAAATTCGGCGTGTAAGCCCTCTCAGACTATTTCAATGATGATAAGATCTAGATGATGTTAAAGACCATTTAATTGTATATAGATAGGAAGAGTTTCATAAAAATCGTTAAAGTCTTTTTCGAGGAAATGCTACAAACGTGTAAAACCAATAGCATGAAGTGGCAATTCCGGTTAGTCGATTTTATTGAAAAAGTTGCTGTCACATCCTAAGCATATGCCTGCCTACCTTAAATACGTAACTTCAGTTTTGTACAATTTTTCGTTTTTGACTTACCAGACACACACACACACACACATACACACACACACACACCATATTGCGAGCCTTGGTTATGTGCACTCTTAATGTAAACGTGTATTTCCGTCGAAAATTCGGATTCGAAATTTTTCACGATCGCAATACTTTCCCTTACTATGCATTTCATATATAGGTAAGTGAAAGTAAAAACAAAATATTTCAAAACGAAAACGAGGTAAAATTTTTATTTCTCGAGTTTATTGGTCCAAAGCCATAACGTTTCTTCGAACAAAGGGTAAAAACACTTTTTTGGGCGTTGGGAGAACTGCATTTAAGTTAAAGGAAGTTATTTTGAATAGAAATAATATCGGTAAGGTTTGTTTTTCTGTAGATACGGAAATTGAGTTCAATCATCACGATGAATATTGAAATATTGGAAATAAAGATTCGTTTGGAAAAAAAAATGATAAATCCAATCACACAAACTTGTTCTCTTTTGCGCTTTTTTGATACGTTATTACTTATCATTATTAAAAGTTGAGGGAGCAATTTGAAAAAAATGAAAATGATAGTACAAAAACATAGGATCTGTAAGGACTTTATTGGAAAATTATAAAACGAAGCCTAAAGTCTCTTAAATTGAAGTAAATAACTAACCAGTTAACGTTTCGCCAATTCAGGAAAAGAAAAGACATGAGCAGACCAAAACAGCACATCTAACACCAACAGTTTTTTTTTTTCTGTCCTGATGATACCTATCTTTAATTACTAAAATATTTGCTTGTGTTCAGGACAAATAGCTACACAAACACGTACATTTTGTATAGGGATAATTTTATTTACAAAGCTTTAGTACAACTATATTAACCAGCTTGGTGATGATTATTTTTAAACACCTGACCTAAAAATATGCCAACCTAACCACCAAGCTAGCCCACCCCTAATCATTAATAAGTGTTATTTTATTTTAAATTAACTTGAATTATACGAAAATATTAACTACTTCAACACTACTAAAAATACCTGAATTGACGAAACGTTGACTGGTTTAATTATTTATTACTGTTTGAGAGACTTGAAGCTTTGTTTTGGAATCTTTCAATAATATACTAAGAATATTTTGTGGGTTTTGGTTCTGATTAATTTATTATGCAGGTAGTTAAGTGAATATTATTAGGTAATAAGTGTTTTTAATTAATTTTTTAAATGATAAATAAATTACTATTAGTCATTGCTACTATGAACTTAATTCAAATACTTATTGGGTAAACCCTGTATTGATTTTAAGCCCTTTTTAACGCAAGAGGAGAAAAGACCCCCTACTCAAATTCAGATTTTTAATCGAGGAAAGATTAAATTAAAAAATGCATTATTATTTTTTAAATACATTTTTTTTTCATTGTATTCCTAATCTTTCTGCTTTAATACTTTATTCTTAGTAATTTTTCTGAATAAAATTTATCGCACATTTGCTGACAAAATATCATAGCTCAAAAATCATGATATTTGAATTAATACCACTGGGACAATTTCAACGATGTGAACTATTACCTAATAGACTGTAATTTCAAATATTTCAAGGCCAATTGCGCCATTTTATAAATTTATATTATTTATTTATTTATACATAAATAATTATTATTTATGTATTATAATTATTATTTATTTATACAGTATTTGAAACTACGAATTCATCCCCTGAAAAATCGCGAATTTCGAGAAATGACGCAGTTATACCGTATGAGCGGTATGCTCCCACTTATCGCAAAGAGTCTGATTTCGTTTCTAGAAGAATTCTCGATAATCTTTCTCGAAAGCTGAAAATAAATTCGAAGCTTATTAAAACGACCGTTATGGGTGCTGCTTTTTCACAAGTCATTTTCATATAATGTGCAAAATATACAATCTTATTCATATATTCTTTTAATTATAGAGTAATATATTTAAATCAATGATTAAAAAAAACGTTATCTATATAAGCAACTTTCTAACGGCTCCAGCTCGCAAAAAAATAATTAATCAAGGTTTGGTTCCTCAATTTTTTTTAATCTTACAAGGAAAGTGTACTGTTTGTCAGTCGCCGATTTTGATCAAAATTTTTTGGGCGATTTTACATTGAAAAGTAGTGGAAACATAACCAACCGTTTTGTCCGATGGGCCCAGAAGTTGATAAAACAAAACACTGAAACTTCTTTATTTTATATCTCGAGTTTGAAAAATGATATCAACATGGTTTTTCCAGCAGAGCATTTATTTTTCAGAGTATATTAAAGGAAAAATATAAACATTAAAATATAATTGATTTTTGGTCAATTAAATTAAAAAAGTGTTTAAATAATCAAGTAAACTAGCCTTACAGATTTTTTCATACCAAAAATTATGACAGATTTTGATTCAGTGCACCAAAAAATCTTAATATTGAAAAAAACAACGAAAACAAAAAATAATTTCAGTTCCGAGGATGCTAAATATTTTTAAAACAAGAAAATTACGTTATATCTCGTTCTCATTGTATCCGACATCGAAGTTCTTAGACTCGTTAGAGGGAAATTTCTTCTTTCCATACGTATAAACAGCTATTGCATTATCTTAAAAGGTCTGCGTAAAATAAATATGATTATTAAATAAAAAACAAAATTGAGGTTTTTGTGGACAACGTTGGTTCTAAAACACATAGCAACACCACGGTTTAAGAAAATCACGTAGCTTAAGAACTTATGAACCTTTACCGATGCTCCAAATTTGCTTTGAATCGTTCAAATGGCTCCTAATTTCTGAACGATTTTATGAATCTAAAAAAATAAAATAAAAAGACCTAATAAAATAAAATAAAACTTTTTGTCAACTTTTAGCAAATTTTTAGATTCGCCTGAAAATTTGAATATACACGGTTTTTAATTATATCATTTCCAAAACTGTATTTGTGATCAAGAAATAGTAAATATTACATTTTTACACCACCGCTATAAATATTATCGTTGTAAAAAAATAAATAGTATTGAATATTAGAGTGACCAAAGTTTTTGAAATGATTTAATTAAATTATACAGCGTCCTGATAGGTCTATTGAATAATATACAATCAGAACAGTATAACTATAAGGTGAAAACATAGTTTTTTAGTTTGATAATTTAAAAAATTAAAATATACTGTTTCTTGATCACAAATAATGTTTTTATATTATAATATGCACATGGTTAAGAATCCAGCCTTGCTTGGAATGCCATAGTATATTAAGTTTAATTTGAATATATAAGACCATTTTTAAAGTGTAATAAGTAATATAAAAATATTATTCGTGATCAAGAAATTGTAAATTTTAGAGTGATACAATTTTTTTAAACGAAATAATCGATTTTTAGAGCGTATTCTTTTATATTTTTATGAAGTATTCTTCTACGGGGTGAAGTATTAAAAATTATTGATTTTTTTACTTTAAAAAAAAATATGTATACAAATAAATAAAAAAAATATTTTTTGATTTATAAAATTGCTAATAAATCAGGAGCCCTTTGAAGGATTTAAATCAAATATGGGGCATCGGTAATGGTTGTTAAACTACGCGAATTGTTTTAATCGTGGTGTTTTAGAAACAACTTTATCTGCAAAAAAATAAAACAAACTAATGTTTTATTGGAAAAACCATGCCAACATGATATTTCAAACTCTAGATAGAAAATAAAGCAGTTGTATTGCCAACAACCTATCTTTATTTATATAGAAATTTAATGAGGATTATATTTAAAATACTTTTTATTTTTGTCAGATATGATTGTAAACACATCTTAAAGAAGTATTTACAAAAATTAATTGCATTATTGTGAGGTATATTTTTTTGGCAGCTTTATAAAAGCTCCATGGTAAAAAAGATCCGAAGTTGTTATAAGAGAATGTGAACCTTTCTGAAAGGATTTACACAAATATTTGGAGTTTTATATACTTTATTAGTTTCTATGAAGCTGTAATTAAAAAATAAGTAAAATAGCGCCATTGGCCTTTAAAGCTCAAAAATGACCCACTACTAGTTAAAAGTTTATATCATTGCAATTGTCCTTGCGGTATTAACTCAAAAATCATGTTTTTTGGGGTTATGATAATGTTTCTGCAAATGACCTATGTATTATAAAGTACTTATTCTTATTATGCATGAGAATTCTAGAAGTGTTACCTTTCTTGTGACTGCATGCCTTTTTTTAGCGGGATTTTTTTCTTTTGCTAAATCCTCTGAATTTATTGGATCCGGTACTTTACCATTTGATGTTTAATGTAATATTTTATAAGCTCAGGAGACTTTAATCGACTTTCGGTTACACTATTTAAAGTAATTTGTATTTATTTCTTACCGTTGACAAAACCTAGGATATGGTACAGTAACCTCTACTATAATTATTTAAATAATTCTTCTGGAGTAAAATCGTGACAAAATTAACCCCCATAGGTTCTACGCCCCAATGCGTAGCATCGTTTGCATTGACGTTATTTACGCCACTGTTCGTTGAGGGTATGTTAAAACAACACATAAAAAAATTGTTTACTGTCGAAGTTTCGGCTTATTTTGTTGGCCTTTTTCTTCAGCGTTATAAAAACAAGATATAACAAGGTATAAGAAATTAAATATAGCGGAAATACACCGGCCAATAATAATGAGTGAAAAAAAAAAATAGAACAACCCTTTCACTGTCCTTTATAGGCTTTTTTTTTTTTTAATTTTGGGGTCGTTGCTTTGTTCGTGTCCGCAATCTAGATTGTTTCTTTTAGAGAGTTCTCATAAGCCCTGATCATATCTCGGATGCCGGAATTCAGTGTTTTCCATTAAATTGTAATATGTACCTTACAAGGAAATGTTATGCCATTTTTTTTTTTCTACTCCGAAATGAACATTAATTCACATATCTTGGAATGGCTATCGAATTATTTTGAAATTCTTCACTCTTTAATCGCTTTATCACCAAACACTGAATTGTTATTTCATCACATCATCTGCAGTCTTCACAGCTAAGAGCATGCATGATGCGTTTTCTGAACCATCACTTCCGTTGCGTTTCTCTTGTTCTTTATTTTACTTTATGAGTTTAATGTAATCATTATGGCACTGTTCATTAAATGTATTATATTATTTATTATAGTAATTATTATTGTAATAAATAGAGAAAGTGTTCGAAAAAACCCATAATATTAGCTCCAAAGGCGGATGCGGTGTAGAAATGGGTTCCTCTTCTAAAAGGAATGATTAATAGCTTTCCTTTTCTGTCTGGTAAAGAATCTTCTCTGGCAACCGCTAGATTAATGTCCTGCTCTGCAAAAAGAGACTTTTCATCCTAACGACTCATTGAATGGTTAGAGGTTTTGATTGTATTATTGTACTAATGTATTAGTAAAGAGAGTGAAATTCGTTTGAAATAAGCATTATATGAACATTTTATATTAAATGGGGTATACACTTCAATTATTATTATTATTATTTATTTATTTTAAAAAAAATCTTTATTTATTCTGGGACGAGTCCCTTTAGAGTAAGATTAATGAAAATGAAAATTGGACTTTAGTGCCTTAGTGTAAAAGAACAACCACAAAAGGATTAACAAATAAAAATGATAAATAATAATTAAACCAAAGGCGACTTTTAATATTAATAAATCTAAAAAAAAAAATGAAATAATAATTATTTTGAAAAAGAACAAATAATGAATTTAAACATATGTATTTACAAATTTTGATGAAAATAAGAAACCTTCATTTACAATACTTATGACTTTGTTTATTGAAATAATGAAATTGTGAATAGCTATGTTAATATATAAATTAGAAAAAACCCTCAACTGATGAACAAAGGTTCATTGCCTAAATAAGTTTATCAATTTCCAAATGATATTTTGTGTTAAACATATAAAAAAGAAAACAAAGACTAAAATAAATAAACGTTTCTATCTATCTTTATATTTACAAATTTTGAATGAAAATCAGAAATTAGGAATTGTAAAGTGTAAATATATAAATTATATTGAAGAAATGAGGAAATATAAAGTGGACTTGATTGGGCTCAGCAAGGTGAGAAGCAGAGGCATGAGGAGCCTGCCAATGGGATTTACGATGATCTATTCGGGCGTTCATTCGGTAAGAGCTAAGGAAGGAGTGGCTTTTGTGATGAAGGATGAACTATTTGACAGAATTGAGAATTGGGAAGCAGTCTCTCCAAGGATTAACGGATGTTACCATGGGAGGGGTAACATGTATACAGGTATATGCGCCAACTGAGGACTGTTCCGTGAGAGCTAAGGACGACGTCTGCCAGAACCTGCAGAAGATAGTGAATTCAGCCAGGAGCAGGAAAAGAAGCATCATAATATTGGGAGACATTTATGCTAAGACTGGTCAAGATCACAACCAAGCCCATGGTGTGATGGGATTATGGGTAGGAGAACCAGTGACCAATAGCAATGGACTGAGGGTCATAAACTTTTGCATTGAAAATGATTTACTTTTAGGAAACTCCTACTTCAACCATAGAAAGATCCATAAGATTACATTTGAGGCTCAGGGAAGAGAAGGGAACAGTATCATTGATTATTTTATTTACAGCAGAGAGATACGATTGTTCTTCACTGACATTAAGGTAATCAGAGGAGCGGACTGTAATGGACCATTACCTATTGGCTGCTGACACCCGGATTGTGAAGCCTAGGAAAGTCAAGAAGAAATCGTATGAAAGGCTTGCAATAGGGGCCCTCCAACAGGATGGAAAGAAGAGGCTGTATGAAGATGCACTGAGGACTAAGTTGGTGGAAGTAAATGCCGACCAAAACTTGAACGTCCATTAAGAACTGCTTACGCCATGCTGCCAGGGAGGTTTGTGGTTTGAAGAAGATAAGACCTACTACGAAGAAGACCAAGTGGTGGAGTGATGAGGTGGCAAGGGATGTGAAGGAGAAAAAGACAGCTGGGATCAGGTACAAGAGGTCTAGGACCACTGAGAACCGGGAACAGTATGTGCTAAAAAGGAATGTAGCTAAAAGAACTGTAAAAGAAGCTCTTAACAGAGCCTGGGAGGACTTCGGAACAGACATGGAGAAAAACTTCCAGGAGAACATTAGAATGTTCTGGACTGCAGTGAATGGTCTTAGAGAGAAGAGAGGAAAGTCTGTCAGGAGCATAAAGAATAAGAATGGCGACCTGGAAACAGATGAAAGATGAATACTAGAGGCCTGGCGAAACTATTACCAAGATGATGAGGTTCAGAAATTGACAGAAGGAGGCACCCGAGGACAGAAGATTTTCTGCCACCGAATATAGATGATACTATCCAGGAAGAGGAGGTCGTACCTGCAATGGAAAATATAAAGCTTGGCAAGGCTGCCGGTATTGATGAGATTTTACCGGAACTGGTAAGGTATGGCGGACCAGAATTTACGAAGCTCTGCAGAACCTCTTTCAGAGAATATGGAATGAAAAGCTTGCCTTCCTGGACCTAACAGCTGCTTTCTGTTCCTCTTCAAGAAATTTGGAGGGCGCTCCAGGAGAGGCATGTCCCTTCTAACCTTATTAGCGCCATCAAGTCAGTATACCAGGATCCGAAGGGTGTCATCCGACTCAATGGTGCTAAGTCTGTCCCCTTCAGATTTTATAAGGGATTTAAGCAAGGAGATAGCCACAGTCCACTCCTCTTCAATGTTGTTGTGGACGATGTGCTGAAAGTGTGTAAGAGGAGGACTCCCAGAGCTGTTGTCGGATATGATACCAGTGCAGGTGCAGGGTTTTCTGTACGAGGGTGACATTGAGCTGGTTGCTGACAGTCTAAGAAGACTGTAAGTCGCTGTGGACGGAATGAACGGAGGAGCTAAGAATAAGAGGTCTTGCTATAAATCCAGACAAGAGTAAAGTTATGCATGTAGGTAGGGAAGAGGAAAATCTGATAATTGTATGTGACGGGCGACAACTGGTGGATGACTACCTTTACCTAGGTACTATGTTTAGCCGGGACGCCAAAATAGACCAGGAGGTTCTCAACAGAGTAAAAAAGGCTAACCAGGCCTTTTATCAAATATCGACCATCCTGGTAGGAAAACAAGAAATCAGCTATGATGCCAAGCTCCGAATCTTTAAGTCGGTGTTCCTCCCAGTCTTGCTTTATGGATCAGAGAATTTGGTTCTCTTAGAACGACACAACAAGGCAAGAAACGGGTGCTGCGCGATTGGGCAGAGGATTTTAATTGAAGAAGATCGGAGATGTATGATGTATGCCGGTACCGGATAACTTTTTATTTTAGAAATAAAGTTTTGATGAAGTCAAAACAGATGACAATAATCGGATGCTCAAATTAAAATAAATGAAAAATAAATATGCAAAAATAAAGAACTCGTTCATCTTGAAATTTAGGAAATCATTTAGATGAAGGGCTATAATTTGATTAAAGATATATTTATTTTAATAATAAATCAAATAAAATATGGTTCTGTCAACAATATGCTATGGTGGAGCATATAGTATATTACGTATAATTTATATGAATGGGACTGATTTGTATCAAATATGCACAAATATGAGACGCAATATTTGTTTGATTACAAAAATATAAAAAAAATAGGACAGAGGCTGTGCATTTAGACACAGTGGGGGTTTCAGAGGTTTAGAATTACTTAGAGTGTTTATTTTAAACTAATGATATTTTTTTAATTGTCTATAAATGTGATGGATACCTAAGTATCTATGATAATAATTAATATTATATTCGGTGATATATATATATTTTATTCAAGATAATATTCATTTTTTTTTTTCGTGAAAAATATGACTAACCTATTTGCGCGCGACCAAAACAGAACCCACATGATACACTGCGCATGAATGATGAATAAAGCTGTTAGCGGTGGCGTCAACAACTCACTCACAAGTCAATTTTACTAGCTTATTGCACTTCCGCCTTAAGTCTAAACCCAAAAATTCTTTTAGCAATCTCTAATGCAAACTTTTCTCTGTTAAATGATTCCAATTCTTGCTCTCTAGCATTTATGGAAGCGGATCTATGAGCATTTGAAAATAATACTAAAAGTGTCTGAAAATTTTTCTAACCTAACATCCTATAAAAAGAACGGAATTCTACGTTAAAAAAAAAAAGTAAGAGGATTGAAGTGAAAGATGAGTAATTAGCCTGGAGAAGAGAAGAGGGTTTCTAACACACTAAAAACTAATAAATCCTAACATACTTATACAATTTCTGTCTGTTTACAAATAGGATATCTATATCCTACTGGTGGATTTTACTTGTATTTTAGAATAAGGGGGGGGGGGGAAGAAACAAGCAGTAAATAGGTGGTGAATAAAGTGAATGTTAAAAAAAACGGAAACGCGTAGGATCTTAAGAAATGTGTATTTTATTAATCAATTAGCAATTAATTATTTTATTTTAAATTTTATCGTTCATCTTTACTAAAATAAGAATTAAAATATTTTATTTAAAACGAAGGTGCAATAAAATGAACTTTTGGTGGTTAAGGAAGCAGAGGAAGTGTTTTTTTTTTGTTTTTTTAAAGCTCTCTTATGGTTATAAATGTATCATAATATTTTCACATCATTATTGCATTGATATTGTCGTCTATTTAATAAAAAGAAGTAAAATTATAGTATAGTACATGATCGTACAACATAACTATTATATTTTTTTCATCCACGTTTATCAAATAAAATAATGTCAAAGCAAGCCTCGGTCCCAGGGTACTAATGAAGAATTTAGCAACAAGGAAAAGAAAAAATTAACAAAAAATATGAAATCAATGAATAAAACCAACAAGCCGAAATAAAAAAATTAATAATGATTATAAGATACTTGTACATAATAATGTGCACTAAATATTGTGCAATATCCAATTTATATAAGTATTTGTATGCATGTAATAGCTATGTCAGCAAGTTCCTTTCTAGAAAAAATCTTTTTTTACTCATGTGGTTTCCTAGCAACCACGCTAGGCTTCGATTGCTTAAATGTGGTTATAAAAGGAGTAACTCCTACTACAGATCGACGTCGTTTTTTGAAAAAGGCTTAAGCGCCAAAAATTCGAAATTTAGGTTTCAATTTATTAAGGGATGCAATCACCACCTATACGATTCCGCCTCACGATATATCGAAAGAAAAAATTGGAAATGATCTAAAAATCTACTAGTGATGGCGTAAGCACCAAATACTGACGACTCTCAGTCGTCACTCTGGCCATGACCGTTGCTAGAATTCTTAAAAATATATTGTAATTATAAAAGTTTTCCCACCTTAATAAACCCCTACTGTACATAATAAAGAATAAAATAAAAAAAATATGTATGTTTTTATATGCGGAAAAAACATTTTATGTGTTCCCTGTAAAGTTTGCTTAATGACGCTCAGGCCTTTTAGAGCTTGATATTGTTTTTATCAATTTAAACATTGTATTCTTATAATTTTAATATTTGTGTTTCCTACTTCCTAAGTAGTATTTAATTTAAATTTAAATTATATTTATTTAATAATATAATTAGTATATAAAATAATAATAATAATAATAATAATAATAATAATATAATAAATGATAATAATTTAATAATAAATAATAAGGTTTATTTAAATTATTTATATTTTTAAATTTAATTTAAGTATATGTTATATAAATAAAAAATATAGCTCAGTTTTAGGCCTTCCTAATACATATAGGGGTGACAAACTAACATGGATGTTTGACTTTCGATGGTTTAATTTTTTTTTCCATTACTAGACACGCTACCTATATAACATACCTTGTAAATATTATGCTTAAATCAGCCTTTTAATTTGATTTTACGAAATAAATTACATCTATAAGACTTATGTAGATTTTATATAAGATCTATTTTAGCTCTATCTAATTTTAGCTCTATATTTTAAATTTATTATTCGTCTGTTTTATTTAATTTTTTTACACTTTCTCACCCTGCACAATAATAAATAAATAAAATATCAAGATTAAAATTTAACCTAGTTCAAAAATGAAAGTAAATAATTAAAAATCTATAACGCATTTAAGTAAATTCCACAACCTGCAACCCATCCCACACAATTGATTCCTAATATTACTGTGTACAACTGGGTCATCAATTTTTTTGAAATCCCAATTTCTGGTTGGTAGTTAAGGCTCAGCAGTTTCCTCCCACCTTCCTTTTTAAAACATTTTTACACATTCACACAGTTATAAATTAAAATGAAAGACTTAATATATATATTTTTTAAAACAATACCTATATACTTAGCCTCCACTAGCATTAAATAGCTGTAACGCGTTTGAGAGTGGGGTCCACTGGAGTCCAAATTTGTCCTTAGAAATTGAGGGACAAGATTGGTTCGGGGTTCTCTAGGTTGAGGATAAATATTGTTCACGAGTATGGCTATTTTGTGGTACTTATATATATATGAATTATACATTGAGCAGTATTCCTCATTGGCCTTAAATGCGGCAGTTTTAATATTTATGAATAAGAAAACAGTTGAGTTATATAAAAAAAAACTCACCCAGTCAACTCGTGCTATTATTTGTAATATTAAGACGGAAATTCAATTCCTACTTGACAAGCAGTTTAACATTATTTAGTTATGTGTTTGTATCAATAGTGAATTTACTTGCAGATTTCTAATTGGAAAGACCATAATCATTAAGTGAACTAGGAACTGAAATTTCCAATACAGTAAATCCGGTCTAGGTAGGAAAAAAAAAGAAGTTGCCCCAGAAACTGAGATTATACAATATAGAAATGTGCTTCAGAAACAGGTGAGCACTAGGATTACATTAGCCGTACTAGTCATACAGGAAGGTAATCAGTGAAAGAACGAAAAGCATGAAATCTCTGGTCAAGCACTCTACAATTTATAGGACCACTATGAATGTACCATATTTGGAGATACTGTTAATAGCGGACGCGAACAAGGTTCATATTCCAAAATGGTTCTTAAAACTTTAGGCTTGTAAAACATTTCTGGACACATTAACCTATCAAAATATTAAAATAAAAATAATAGTATCAGTTCAGTTTACAGCCGAATCCCGTTTATCCGGAATAATGAGTCCAAGACTATTCGCGAAATTCCATATGGTAAGGTAAGAATGTCAAATATAAAATATTGATATTAACGACATTTATTAAAGTAATGCGATAATATATATTTTTTGTTCGATAGAGATTAATATCCGCTTTCTTTGACCAGAAATAAAATAACATTTCATATTATGTAAACGTAAAATCACGACTAAACGCACATTTCTTTTGTTAGTGCGGTAAATTTATTTTATTCTTTTAAATATTTAAGTATTATTCATTTAATTTTTCAATGTTTATTTCATTTTTATTTCCAGGGACAGTTTCATTTCATATTCAATTCCAGAATTGTTTTGGTTAATTTACAGATTTCTTTTTTTTTTCGGTAAAGTTTTGTTTTATTTCACTAAAAAGCTTTTCATTCTGTATTTCTGTGTTATTTTATTGATAAGAAACACCAAATTTAATAAATTTCATTCTCAAAACACTTCTTTGTCGGGAAAACCTAATTCCCCACCACATTTTTCGGCAAATCAGGAGCCAATTCTAGAACCTTGACCAATTCACTCCCGAAAGAACCTTGACTTCATTTATACGAAATTAAAGCGTAATAAAAGTAGAAGATTCCTTAGAAGTTGGGTTTCTGTAGCCCATCTGGTGGATGAGAAAAATATTCATTAGTAAAATGGAATTTAAAAAATAAAATAATATTTTTCGTTAATGATCCTCTCGAAAGCCCCCTTCCAATGGATTTAGTTAAGCCAAACTATATTTTTTAAAAGGAATTTTGTCTAATTTACGATGGTCCTATCGGAAATTAATTGCCTTGAACAGTTTTTTAGTCTATATTCTTTAAAATAAAAACACAAAACTTAAATTTCCTTCTTTTCTGTGAGGAATTGGACCATAGTCCATGTGAACTTTTTGTTGTTCTTGAGGTCTATTATCACCTCTTAAAATATTTCCGGCAACTTACAGGGCACCCTGTATATTTCTCATCTGTGTCATAAATCATGTGCGAATGTGTAGGATTTTGACGCTTAATTTTTTTTGGAGGAGGGGGGGATTTTTTTAGTTTTTGACTATGCATTATAGAATTTTGTAATACTATATTACGAAACCCACGGGCCAACAAAAAATCATGTACGTATTGATATTGCGACTAAAAATACAATTAATAAAACTGCAAATTCAATTTTAACTTATTGTTTATTTATAAATGATGAATTTCATTTATCTTTTATAAATTTAACTTATTTAGCTTTAAAGGAGAGAGAGAACCAATAATCAGAACAATAAAAATTGGTCTTGATCTTCATTAAAATATATGTGGGTCATTCCATGTCAAATCAACCAATCGTCTGGAAGCTGATGTCTCAGAATTCAACGGTTTTTTGTACATATTTAGTACTATTAGTTAGGGTAAAAATGTAAAATTTCAGAGTTATCCCATTTTTATTTTTTGTAATACATTTTTTAAAAAATGTGGACTGTTTTTTGACACGTTTTGAATCATTGAAAAGCTAATAAATCCAAAACTATTTGCCATGTCTTTAAAATATATGTACAAAATTTCAAGCTTGTGTTTTTGAGGGTTCTGTTATAAAACCTTGCATTTTTATGCCAAGTTCTTTTTTCAAAACTGAAATAGAGATACACTGTGTATGTCATATATAAAAAATAAAAATTTACTTTGCTAAAAGTCATTATTCAAGCTGGGTGTTTAAGTTATTTAAAATATTATTCGTTGTGAGCCATTAATTGGTGAATGAGCTTCCACAAATTTTATTTTTTTACATATCTCATTAGAAACCATCATTAAATTTGGTATGTGCGTTTTTACGTAAACTTTAAACATATGTATTTTTTAAAAAAACAAAGAGGTATTTTATTTTAAACTCAAAATTGGAATTAAATGCGTTTGTATGGTTAATTTGTTCAATTTAAAATATATGCTTACTTAAAAAATTTATGTTTAATGCTAATATAAGAATGTATATACCAAATTTTATGATGATACCTCAATGGAATCATGTAAAAAAAAAAAGTTTTGTGGAACCTCATTCACCAATTAATGGCTCACGAATAATGTCGGATATGATAGATAACTTAAAAACCCAGATTGTATTATGTCCTTTAGCTAAGTATTTTTTTTTTAATATGACGTACACAGTGTATCTCCATTTCAATTTAAAAAAAAAAAAAACTTGGCACAAAAATACAAGGTTTTATATTTTTTTTTGTAACAGAACCCTCAAAAACCCCATATTGAAAATTTGTTGATACATTCTTATAACATGTACATGCAACATATATATTTTCCAAAAAATTAAAAATTTCGATTTTGAGTTTTTGAAAAAATAAATTTTTGCAAATTTTTATACATTTTAAGATTTTAACACAAGAAGTTTGTTTAAGTCAAAACTTATGAAATAAAGCTAGTTTG
Organism: Rhaphigaster nebulosa; assembly: GCA_948150685.1. NCBI lineage: Eukaryota > Metazoa > Arthropoda > Insecta > Hemiptera > Pentatomidae > Rhaphigaster > Rhaphigaster nebulosa. Next base: position 114,798,551 of record OX411307.1, on the reverse strand, counting down.
AGCTTTCTATGGAAAATAGTTTTGGGGTTATAAGCTTTTCAATAATTCAAAACGTGCCAAAGAACGTGTTTTTGTTTTATTTTTTTTTTAAATTTACAGCTAAAAAAATATGAATGGGATAAATCTGAAATTTTTCTTTTTCGACTATACGTATGCATAGAACATAAATAACGAGCGTCACTCATTTTGAATAACCTCGAGTCTAAAATTATTTTTTTATTGGTTGATTTGGTGTGGAATGACCCTTGTGTTCCTTTAACCGATAATATGGAATTTATGAATTATACCACAATATTCTCCGTTTTGTTTTTCAAAAAATGTTTGCGAGTATGACCTCGCCTAAACTGGGCAACCAAAGGAAAATGGTCCGAAACAAATCGAATTACGGAAAAGTGACTTTGACATGTATTGCAAGCATGGATAATAATGACCCTCACCCTCCTGGATGAGTTGCAAACAATTTTTTTTTTCTTTTTTCTCTTTCAGGCAGTACGGTCATTAAGAGTAATTGATGTTTCGAAACATATCCCCCATCTGTTGACATCTCAATCTGTGGATAAATTTTTTTTTTTCCCTCATCTTTGTCGACTGTTGGGATCTAGCACACATATTTCGCGGCTGTGGGTGATTTAAGGCAGGGCGTTCATGTAGACCTCTGAATTGCCATGATTATACCGAGCAAATCACTTCTGCAGAGGCACCGTGAAATTGGTGGAAATTTTAGGAGGAAAACGCCCGTTTTGATTTTTTTGACTTATTGTTGGAAAGTCTAAAAGGTCAGGAACGGGTTTTTTCTTTTTTTTTATAGCTGCTGCTGGTACGTAATAAGCCACTTTTATGGAAATATGCCTCGTCAATACGTGTCACATTGAACAGTTAAAAAAACTGTCATTGGATAGGACAAAATTTTACCTATATTTGACGAGAAATGGGTTGACAGCAGAAACTGATATTCTCACAGATCACTTTCGAATTGATGAAAGATTTCCCTTCAAATCTCCTCTTAAACTCCCTTTAAACTCCTCTTAAAACTCACTGCTTAAGAAGGAGTTTTATGCAAGCTCCTTCTAGATTAGTCTATAGTATATTCTTCCATTTTTTTTGCTTAGTCTTTCTTGGACCTCGTCTTCTTCTTCCATTTAGTTCACATCTCTTGGCAACTTCTCACCATTCCTTTTATATGTACACACCAATTTAGGCATTTTTATCTTTCTCTTCAAAAATGTTTTTTCTGTTTCTATGTTTTACTGATTACTTTTGAATATCATGTCGCTCGTCACCCATTTAGTTTCTTATTTTTAAGATTTTCCTCAATGGCCCAAGTTTCTACTTCATACGTCTTAATAGTCAATTAGATATAATTAGTAGGAAAGTGAGTTAAATTCAGTAAATAAATCAACTAGACGTTACGAGAACCATATGTATAGCCTGATTCCCGCTTTATTAAAACACTGGGTGAATCCAAAATGGACTAAGGAACCTTTTACACCGTTTATAACACTTAAACCTATTTCTGCTTTACGCTTTGCAATCATGGAGCAGTTAGACACAATTAAAAAGATGAGGTTGTTTTGCTAAATCATCAATGCTTTGCAGGATTCCTCTCTCTTTTCAAAATCCTGTTCTTTGTGACAGGAATCCTTTTAGATAATTCTATATCCAAAAAAGAATATATAATAACCAGCAATCACCGTTTGTAAACACATTTAGTCGGCAACATGCACATGCAGGAGAAGTGTTTGCTAAATGTTCTGGAACAATAATGAACTTATTCTGTAAGTCACTGTTTTTGTTTAAAAATATTTTAAAAGGTTTAAGGTTAAGGAACGTAGCCTTCTTAGCATCGAAAGATTAAATGAGCAGCTAATTAAAAGAAAATGGAGCAGTCAATGAAGGCTGATTAGGAATTCCGTATGGCATCCCACGATACATGCTAACATCGCCCTTGTTGGGATAATGGTTTTTATTTAATTTTTTAAGTTTACAATTTTTAAAGACTACGAAGGTCTGTTGAGGAACATTTAATAATGCGTAGTAAATAATAATATAAAGGAATAGTTTTTTGAAGAAAATAAACGAATAAATTTCATTATTGCACGTGCGCAGACAAACACGTTTTGTGACATAGCGGTATGGCGCATAACCTTCACAAGATACGGGATCTAGAGCAAGCAGGCTGTGGTCTTATTTTATTAATAGAACCCGGATTTACGTGCAGTAAAAATGTGGAAAACCTTTAGGTTTTCCTAAATGAACATTTTAATATTCACTAATAATTTTTAAATACACCGTGTAAAAAGCAAATAAAATAAAATCATTTTCCATTAAAATGCTATTCTAAATATATATATATATATATATATATATATATATATATATATATATATATATATATATATATATATATATATATATATATATATAAACAATCAAATCTTTGAGTCATGACTGAATGACTCATTTGAAACATTAAAAAAAAAAATCATTAATTGAATGTATGTTGATATGTACAAATGAATTGCTGCATGTTGATATCATTTTTTATATAAACTATTTTTTATTGAGAAATAATGCAGTCTGCAACAATTAAGGCCAATAGGTACTAGTGCTTTATGTTACCATTTCATATTTACAGGAAAAATTAAAGAAGAAAATTAAAGTTAAAAAACACATGCTAATATTTGATTCGTGGGCATGTTGAATCGAATTTCAGAATATTGAAATAGATAAATTGTTAATTTTGTTAAATTTTCAGGACGTCACAATCCCCCAATAATTTGAAAACCTGATAAATAGGGAAATTTGGGAATCAATCGCAGCAGAAAGGGAAAAGTTATTTAATTATTACTTCACTTTAATTTTCGTTATCTTGGTTGTTTACTCACATGGTTATTGTTTAATTTATTTTTGTTTGTGATATATATATATATATATATATATATATATATATATATATATATATATATATACACACATATAGACAGATATATTATTATTATTTGAGGGATTTCCCTCTTTCTCGGCATTTGCCGGAAATAGCACCTACCAGGACCTAGGTCAAGGGTGGGGCTAACAATTTTTAATTTGTTATATTCATACATTTCCTAACGATGCTCGCAATTCCGAGTAACACAGATCTCTGCATCTGTTTCAAAATATTAATAGGAAAGGTCCAAATCCTTAATGGTTTTCACCGTCCTCTCCGGGATCAAGCCATTTGTGGGACCTTTGCTTCGTAATGTTTATATAGTTGCTTCAGTTCTTCTCCCAGATCCTAATATTTTCGAACTTTTTCGGCAACCACCCTGTGAAGATTATTATTATTATTGTTATTACTATAATATCATTTTACATATTTTTATATTCATTATTTTTTAGTTATTCAGTATGTTTGATGTAAACGGATACTTACAGCTCTAATACCTATTGCCCTTGAGTGTGGCAGGTTATAATATTGTTCAATAAACAAAAACTATTATAATTAAAAATAAATTATTATTTCTATAATTCTATACTGATGCGTGCATATTAGTAATTAATGCATCTGCACTGGTTTTATTTAAATAAAATATTCTAAATGAAGATAATCAAATTTAATAATAAATGTATATTCTATATAAATAAATGTAATATTAAAGATGGAATTATTCCCACATCAGCTGTATCCCCGATCCGCCATTTAATGGATAACTTTCAGTTGCAGAATTCATTTTATATCTGTTATTGGAACGGAAAATCAGTTGAAGTGATATTTCAAAACGCGGCTCGTTTCTCTAAATACTGGCTAATTATGTCTAGTGACTCGGATCTAGGGTAAATTTGTGAAATCGTCTGTAGCTTTTAAGTTAATTGCTTTTGTTTTCATTTGGTAAACATCATGCATGTTAACAAATTTGAAGTTATCACTCAATTTCGATGTAATTAATAGTATTTAATTAATGTATTAACTTAAAATTGAATGTTTTGTAATCAGGAAAATGACATTCTCCTTATTTTGGACCCACTTACATATTTAATATTCGTATCTTGTAACATTTTTAACAAGATAATGTTTAAAAAAATATATATATATATATATATACAATATATATACATCGACGGTGTCAAAGCAGAAAGGCGTAAGCGCCAAAACAAAGAAATTGAGATTTTTAGTGAAAAAGTTCTTAAATCATAGCTCTTTCAACATTCCTAGCGTTATACAAAATAGATTTTTACATTTCTTATTTGTTTTTTCTCGATTCAAACCTAACGTGAGATAAAAGAACTATCGCTTACGAACTCTTCTCACTAAAAATCTCAATGTTTTCGTTTTGGCGCCTTACTGCTTTAACACCGTATATATATATATATATATATATATATATATATATATATATATATATATATATATATTTATTTTTATTTTTATTTTCTATATTTTTTTTTTTCTGATGGCACAATAGGTCATGGTGATCTTTGGCCGCGCGATGTGGTATTCCTACAGACATTTATTGCTTGCGGGAGCATAGATAGCCTGGAAGAGGGTGATCTAACTTCACGTTGCTACGAACCATGGTTCCCATGGTGTAACGGCAGGCTAGCCATAGCTCTATAACTGGTCCCTTTATTTTGGGGCGAATTTGGAAGTGTCCTTACCACCGACTCACTCGGGTTCAAGAACATTGACAAATCAGTCTGCATCCTGATTACGGCTGTTTGGGGTCAGCAGGCGCACGAGTACCTAAGTTTCTTTCCCCTAAGCAGACCGTCCATGGACCAAACCTCCGGGTGGCTATCGTACATCCTGGAAAACCACAACGCGATTCACAATTTAGGTACGCGGCGAAGGGTCATCACTCCTACGCCTGGTCAGTGTCAGTTGCCTCTAGTAGGCTGACGGGCCTCACATATGCGGAGGGATTGGTGATTAAATGCTAGAGAAATTAAATCAACAAAGTAATTATATTAAATCCCGGGACCGGGATTCGAACTCATAACCTTTGGGTTTACCACTCGCCCCCACTTTATATATATGATTACTTTAGAGAGAAGCCAATTGAAGTTTTGCAAATCTATCTAGTTTTGATATTTCCACATTAAACATAAGAACAAGGCCCTTGTGTTACTTAAACATTTTAAAAAAACTCAGTAAAATTTTTTCAATGACTTTTATTCAATTAATTTGATATACTCCCCTCTACCATCATTTTTCTATAGTTATGATAATTTTCATTTAAAGATTAGACGAATTTCCAACTTAGACTTTGAAAAGGAGAATTAAAAATAGAAACAATTGCAGAACTTGATTCATGTTGAACACTGTTTATTAAAGGCAAATTTCCATTAAATGTAAAAATAAAATTACGATCTTTGAATAAATGATACTTAAAACTAAAGCTATTTAAAGGAACTTGGACCCACTTGAACTTTTAAATCTTCACAATAACTATATTACTTATAGATATATAAGGTCGTAGGAACAGTTCATAACAAGAGAAACAATATGAAAAAAACAACAACTAAACTATAAATCTGTTACAGAGGTAATACAATACGAAAATCCACAACATAATTAATAAATATATTCTGGATGGCAAATTATACCTAAATAATTGAAATGTAATAATTTAATAAACAAAAGGTTTTTTAATTGACAAAAAACAAGTAAAAATCTATTTTTCAACTACAAATTATATTTCATGGAAAAAATTAAATCAGTAATAAAATTTGATGCACAAAATTAAAGAACGAAAGTGTTGTATTAGTGGAATAATTTCATCCTTATATCTCTATATTCCTTTATTATTTTATGCTACGTCGTTCCACCAACGTTTCGGGGTGGAACCCATTCTCAAGGCTAATTGTCCTGATCTATCACTATTGATTTCGTCTGTTAATAAATATTATTAATTAAATTTGAAAAACTATGTTTTATATACTTTATAACTATTGCTAGGAGTGTGTACTACATCTATTTTCATCATTGTCACATTGATATCAAAACTTAAAAAATCAAAATGTTGAAGGTATCATACGTCTTGTTTCAAACCGACGATATGTAGTAGCGTCAGGTTTTTGTTTTAGTGCTTTACTTGGAATTAGGGAGAGTCTATTAAACCTCGGTATTGACCTTACAAAGTCCACCATTTTTTTTTGCCTTCTCCAAAAGATTGCTTCACTCTCCGAATTCAGATATAAACATTATGAGATGTGAAAGTCGAACTTATGTGACAGCACTTCGAGTCAGATTTCGGTTCGAAACTGGCCTATAGGTAATAACTTTTATTTCATGGCAGACCAACCTAATAAACATATATAGTCCTACTATAGTTGGAGTACTTAAGAAGGTGAAACCAAATAAACAAAATTAGTTTATTCGTGGTTTAACGATAGATTCTTAAATTGTTTTAAAATTTACAATTCTCAAATATTATATTATATTTTAAAAATTAAATTCATTTATTCTTTATTTAAACAATAATTATTTTATTACAATTCTGAATATGAGTAATTTGGGTTTTGAAGAATCTACCCTCATTTAGCACGCTAATAGATATTATAAATATAAATGGAAAATCATTTAAATTTATAGAAAAAAGTTAATAATTAAAAAATAAATATTAGAAACGAGTCATACCAAAAGACTGCAAAGAAAGACGTAGTCAACAAAGAACTAAAACGACATTAAACTAGAAAAAACCATGTGCTGAGATATCACCTGTTCTCTCCCTTTTTAATTGCCAACACCAAGCTGCAATCACCTTCGACTTTTCGAAACGATTATTTAAAAGTCTTACATTTTCCTAAGGCTGGTTTCTATAGATTAAGAAATTTTGCAGCTTTCAGTTAAAAGTCTATGTTTAGATAAGAGAAAGTTATATATTTTGTTTCTGAAATAGGTTAAGTCTAAGAACACGGGAATTTCGGTCTGCAGTAACAGAGATATTGTAGGCACTTCATACATTCTGTTTTTTCTTCTAATGAAACATCTAATAATAAATAGCATACATGTTTAATTGTATATATTTATACATACATATACCGAATACAATTAAAATATTGTATTGCGCATATATTTTTCTGTGTTCCATTTATGGGTTAAAGGCTTTATTATTGTTCGTTATTATTATCATTTTATAAGAGCTCAAACTTTATACATCCAAAAAAAATAATGTTTCTTAATATGTCAATTACAAAAGTTAATAATTAATAATTAAAATCAGTATAAAGGGAGAAAGAGGAAGCAGGAAAAACATTTTCGAAAAAAAAATAAAAAAAATTGCAGAAATAACAAAAATAAATCATTATTTAAAAATAAAAAATATTTATATTAATGGCATTTATTAAAGTAATGTGCAGAAAAACTGTTTGCTCGATAGAGGTTACTACTCGCTGCCTATTATCGGAACACATCGTCACTTTTCAATTTTCATATCACGCAATTCATTTTTTTTTTTTTATAGCAATAACAAAAAAAAAGTGAGAAAAAACTTATAAGTTAGCACTACAAGGGACAATAATGAACTGAATTCTTAGCTTGAATACGCGAAACAGAAGGAGGGCTTCTACGTAAAGTATCAATCTCTATTTTAATAAAAACAGCAATTAGCCTATTTGGCCTCGCTTGTCCAACAAATATAGTTGATCTCACTTTTAATAATTTCACATATTTTTTTATTAAATATGTATTATGTATTAGTTTTCTAAGACACGATCAAATTTATGTAAACATGAGTTCTAAATACAAATAAAAACAACTTTACGTGTTAAAATTTAGTATGAGGGTGATTCTAAAAAAAAAAATAAAGTTCAACTAGCTTACTTTAAAAATTACACGAGTTACAAAAATTCGGTAAACATTTTTTTTTAATACTTTTTGATATCTAGAGAAGACATTTCGATACTTTGTTGAGATTAGATTAAGATTAAGAATAACTCTTGAAGCCGAAATTGGAATTTAAAATTTTGATCGATACGTGGTACTAAGAATAAGTCATGGCACTGAGATTTTTCTGTTTTATCTCATTCAATGAGGTCGATATGAAGCACTTCAAAGAAAAATTTTAAACTTAAGTAGAATAATTTGTTCCAGAAATAGGTAAACGTTCAATAGAAAAAGCAAAAAAACCTAACTAGATGTAATACAATTAAGCATTAAAACTATTTACAAAATGTATACAAATACATGATTAAAAATACCGTTAACGCAAGAATTCATTCGAAATGTAACCCCCAGTAGTTTTCAAAATAATAAACAAATTTTAGAAATAAGCCAAACCTAAAAATAATAGTGGTTTGAGTCTGAGAATAATTTTTATACGCAACTGATTTTAGTTGTCAATTTCGCGCTGACTAGGAGGCAACTGTAAGAAATCTTTCAGACCAACTTAGGTTACACACACACAGGCTTGTGAAACTTTACTAAAAAACCTTCCCCGCACAAATTATCCATCCACTTAATGGAATGGGACATTTATGTTTCATCCATGGGACTGAGGTTTTTTTCAATGCATATAACTCTTGACTACTATAAATTCCAAGATGCTAATAAAAATGCGAGAATCAATAAAATGAAGATACATCCTGTTCTTAAAAGGTTATAAAACTTTTGAATAAAATTATCATCGCCTAACAAATGTTTAATTGGATAGAATACAAGATCGGACATTTCTATCGTACTGAGAAAACTTATGTATCGAGTTAAATTTGGAATGACAATAACACGTTAAAATCCATCCTGTTTTAACTTGAATTAAAGACAGACTAAGTAAGCTTATGATTGAAAAAAATAATAACGATCTTAGGCAATGCGAACCTATAAATAGCGCAGTGACTCGAAAATTGAGGATATTTTGAGAGACACTCATAAATGCATCTTTTATTAGGTTATTGAAATTACAAATTTATGTTAACGTTGTGCAATAATATTTCTCATCTGTTTATTGTGAACAAAAGTATCTAAAGGAAAAATAAAAAGTTCCGGTTATAACCCGATTATATGGGTTTCGGATATGGCGAAATTCTGTTATATACTAAGAGCTAATTTTATATAAAACTTAACCTGATATACTTTTTTCTCAAAGAAGCTTTGAATGCAAATAGCTACTTCTCTACTCGACTAACCAGTTCTAAAATGTATTACCATAACTTCTATGGTGACATCAAAATCCTCGGTCATGGAAGTAACCTAAACCTGGTTCTTGATGATTCAGTACAGACTTCCTTATTCTACGATACGATCCATCCTGGCTGACGTCTTGCTGGAATGTGGTCACTCCAGTAATTCCAGATATCCTATAAACATTCCAAGTGTAATTGGCGGCGTGATTAACTTCGCTTTATTTTCATTAGGTCATAAATATTGTGTGTATATATATATATATATATATATATATATATATATATATGAGCGCCTACTTCCCTCTCACCTCCCCCTCGCTCAAAAACAAGTAAAGAATGTAATAATATCAGAGGAACCTTACAAACAACCAACTCGCAGACGTAATAGTCAGCAGAGAACTTGAACGACATTGAACCAGAAACGACAAGGTGCTGAGTTATCACCTGTACACGCCCTTTTTTATTGCCCACTTCAAGCTGCAATCACATTTAACTTATTAAAGTGATTGTTTAAAAGTCGTATATTTTACTTTCGATTAAGAAATTATTTCTCAATTAAAAAACAAATTAATTTCTTTAAGTGTATTATGTAAAGTACATTCAGGTTTTTATTCGACGTGAAAAAGGAGCACGATGTACCCACCTCGATTATAAGTCAAAATAAATATTTGGTGAAAAATGGTAGCAATATCACTACTATATATTATTACGGTAGTATAGATCCCTTTTCCAGCCCTCAGAAGCGATGAATTTTGACGGGTGAGGTATCAAAAGAAAGGGAATTTCACGGAGAAGTGACGAATCCTGATTTTGTTTCTTAAAATCTTACAAGGGCTTAAATAAAAGTGATGAAAAAACTGGAAGGTTTCAAAACTTTGACGACTGAGAGTCAGCGGATTGAGACGGGATGAGTTGGGTTTTAAAGATTTTGACGCGGGCATCAAGATCATATACGCTCCTACGGAGCGTATTGGTCCAGCGTTTTAAGCATAAAAACCTACCGTTTTTGAGATAACGCACGATATAAGATCACATATTCCGTACGCCATCTTGCGTACGTGGCGTTGTCATGGCAACTTTATATCAATTTGAGTCTGTTTACAAACACTTTTAATGAGTGGGAAATTATATACTGTTTCCCATGTTCAACCCTAAAGGGCGCTGTTAAATATGAATACTAAACATATAAAATGTTATAGCTGGATCTAATTGCCTGACTGTTAAATTGAAGAGATGTTTTCCAGTGAGGTAAGCTAATTACTAGTAAATTATGAACTGCAACTTCAACATAGCCATTATAAACTATGTAGCTTCACCAAATATGTGTGTTAAATAAACTTTTTTGGTAATATTGTATTGATTACACGAATAAATATGTTTATACTTCTGATATATTAGGGATTGGAAGAAGTATTGATGTCTAATGCGAGAGTTCTCGCTCGGGTATACTAGTTCTAGTATAATGAGGTAATAATAATGTATAAAAAACGTACCAGAAGCCAGAAAAAAACATTAAAAACTATGAAATTTATTTATTTTGTATATTAAATGTATTTGTTATTTATAATTTTTAAAAATAAAAAAAATAAATATCAATAATAAATATATATGCATATATAAGTTGAATATCGATTTATTTTATATATATGATGTGTCCACATAATTTCTGAAGAACAAGCTGGATTCAGAACAGGACGATCCTGCAGTGACCACATATTTGTTGTCAGGCAACTCCTGGAGAAGACAATGGCACACAATGAAGAGGTGCACCTAATATTTGTGGACTTACAAAAAGCGTATGATACTGTGCCATTAAAGAAGCGATGGGATACGCTGGACGATTTTAATATAAGTCCCTACCATATAACAGCAATAAAAAGCCTTTATGATGGTGCAAAAGCCCGTGTTAAAATCGGAGCCTCTGTTCGTAATAGTTTCCCCATAACCCCATAAAGGTCTGAAACAAGGATGTTCACTGTCTCCGCTTCTCTTTAGCATTTATGTGGGACGGGCCCTAAGAGAATGGAAGAAGAAATGTAGGAGTATGGGCTTTAAGATAGGGAATGATTGACTATTTAATCTTCAGTATGCTGACGACCAGGTGCTCATCTCTTCAGAACAGAGTATGCAGAGTATATGATGAGAAAAATTCTCCAGGAATACTCGTTATGGGGGCTGGAAGTTAGCAAAGAAAAAACAGTATATATGCCCTTTAATAGCCTAGGTGAATACCTACATTTGGACTCATGGATCACGAAACCTCAAAAGCAGTTTTTAATATCTTGGAAGCTGGGTAAATGCTTTAGGAACCACAGACATGGACATTGAAATGAGCATAAGCAACAGGAAGATCGTTTAATTCGGTACTATGGAGTAAAACAGTGTCCTTAAAACAAAAAAAAATTATATACAAATCATTCCTAGAAAGTGTTACTCTCTACGCAGCGGAAGCATGGACAATTAAAGAGAGTCAATCACAATGACTTATAGCCCTAGAAATGGATTACTGGAGGCGATCATGTGTTATCTCACGGCTTCAAAAAGTTCCAAATAGTGAAATAAGACGGCAAGTTCGACATGTGGAGAACATCCTCCATACTATTGAAACAATGAGGCTGAAATGGTATGGGCATGTGATGAGGATGGAAGAGGGGCGATGGCCTAAAAGAAATATCTAGTCTATCTCTAATCAAAAATGTCTAATTTAGGCAGATTTATTTGGGCACTAGTACAAATATATAATCAGAAGACTAAAAAAGCATTTATATTTTTTTTTTGTAAAATAAACATATGATTACCGTTCTTTATAAAGAATACTTACTATCGCATATTGGGAACCCTTTCCAAAAATAACTTTTGTAGGAAAAAATTAAAAATACTGTTTTAAATAAATTTGCGATACTATTCTTTAAAAAGTTACTTTAGCTTTTCAAAAGACTAATAGTTATTGAGTTAAAAAAAAAAAAAATTAAAAATTTGATAAATGTTTTATTAGGAAACTTAAAAATCTAGGAGTTTTAAAGCTTCTTAGCTGCGTTATCATATCCATTGTTCGGTATTTTTCTGCAGGAGGTATATGTCTTCTTTTCGATATCTCGTCTACACGTTTCAGGAGAATAATTCATAGAGATTGATGAAGAAGAAGAAGGTATCGGTGTCTCCAAAGAAGTTCGTTAAAACGTGAGGGCAAAATATCGGAAATAAGATGATATATCACCTGAAGAAAAATGTCTGGACAAAAGAAATATAGTTTCTGTTTAGAATCTTCCAATAATAATTTAGATGGATATAAAAGAGCAAAAACCCAAAATGAGACAAATAGCGGCAAACAAATAATGATGAACCATCTCTATATATGACGTCTTTTTTTGTGCTGCTGATGTGAGGTGCGCTGTCTTTTTTTTTTAACATTTATGTGATCGTGTATTTTCTGTCCTGATGATGCCTCAAATGGCGAAACGTTTACTGATTAGTTATTTACTGTATTTTAGATTTACATTACCATCCGTTTTTTCATTTCGAAATGGCGGCCGATTAGAGATTTCAATTACCCATATCTCGGCTATTTATGAAGATTGAGGAAAAATATAAAGTGTTTTGGAATCATTATACCAAAATAATATAAAATAAAAGTCTTCGCATATGTGATTGCGTAATGAGCCTCGAAACTCGACATTACAAGTTCATTTGAAAGGAAATTGTATTTCCGACATAACAAAAAATATATATAACATTGAAATCGGACCAGCATTCTGCAAATATTCCTATGGAAATCGGTTCACCTTAGTTTAATTTTTTGAAAACTCAAAAACTATGCATCTCCCGGGACATTCCAGATGCTCATTTGAAAGATAATTTAATTATCTACAATTCTAAGCATTAGAAAACAAAAATCTTAATCGGACTAGTAATAGCGAAGATACAGCAAAATATTTTTATGTTGGTCTTTGGCCCAAAGCGTTAAGAAAAGTTTTGTGAGTCGACAAACCAGATATTTTATATATATATATATATATATATATATATATATATATATATATATATATATATATATATAAAACAAATTGGAAATAATAAAACATTGTGTTATAATTTGCAGAGTTTTATTTTAATCTATGAAATGCATATTATCTATGAATTATGTGTCAGATTTTGCAGTGTAATTGTTCTGATCAAGACAGTTAAAATATGTGATCAATTTAGCTCAAGGCTCTTAGACGTTGGGGGAAAGAAAACAAGATCTAAAATATCTGCTGCGTATCAAGGAGGCATTAGCAGAACTATATCAGCTATATCTAGGGCAGATTGCGGGTTTAATGACGCGAAGGAAACATTTCAGAAAGGTGGGGGACTTTCCCTCAACCTGATTATACTTAGTGCTAATGTCCATAGCAGCCAGTTCATTTTATCTAGCCTGCCGTTACGTAAACTTAACTCAGCTCTCCATAATTTTTACTCTTAAACGTTACATCCAATTGTGTAGACAAGTGAAGCTTCAGGCGTTTATGTCATTTGGTATAAGAACGGCATTCGCAAAGAACGTAGCATTCTCTACAGTTACACGATATGGGTCTTTTAGTGATTCGAAATAAACAGCTAAACGGAGTATAAAAACATCAGATAGCATTCTCTTAATTGAGGTACACAATTTATTTATAACCATTTTGCGAAATACAATTAAACAGGGTGATGTGGAGTATTTGCGTTTTCCCGTCGTCTCCTTAAATTCAAACCCTCAACTGGTAAGAGCTGTCCTGGAGCACGAAGCCTAAATACTGATGAATCAGGAAATCAGCCATGAAAGTTCGTTAAGGTGTAGTATGACGAGTTATAAAAAATTTAATTCCAACCTGTTGATAAAGCTGTCTCTTTCAAATTTTGCAGATACAACTGTATCGGTGTTTATCTACCAATTCCCCTTTTTTTTTTTTTCCCCCGTGATGGGAACCTACAAAATCTATTCTTCAAAATACATTTTGATTTATATTTCGCCTTGACAGTTTTATATTTTTTAAGCGCTTGTCCGCAGTCACCCAGCAAAACTTAATAGCAGGGGCAAGTGCAGAACTCTGTTGTGTGCCAAGTGTGCGTGGTGTACACTTACCTTCACTATCATGTTTCGTCGAGGCAACTGCAGACTAGCGAATTAAAGCAAAAATTATTTTTTTCAATACATTTATTCAGTTATATTCCATATCCCACTTTCATAGCCCAATAAAGAATGTTAAATGTGAATCTCAGACCAGCTTTGATCGGTGATTACACACAGTATAATAGTCCTCTGGAAATTTGCTGTTTCCTCACCAGTGCCGGATTAGTCATTTAGGCATTATAGGAAACTGCCTATGGGCCTCGAGCCTCATAGTGGCCCCTTGTCCCGTGAGAAAAATAAATTAAAGTAGTTTTAATTTGCTTTAAAAAGATTTAAATTTATTTTCAAGGACTTATAATTTAAATATTATATGGTTGATTTTATTTGTGCTGAAAAGTTCGTAATCGACGGACCTACATACATACGTAGTAAAGACGTTCGGATAAATGGAGAACAGTGGACAGATCTCTATCCTTCTTATAGGAAAGTTAATGTTTTGAAAATATGATTAAATATATGAATATTTGAAATGCGATATTCTGATTGATAATGATGATGTTTAACAGCTTAGTTTAGCGAGAAATAAAATATTTTTATAACCTTAGTTTATTTCCGAGTATTGCATGAATGACATACTAATCATTATCATTACCTATGAATAGTTATCCTTTTTTTTTTTTTCTTTAAAGCAAAACTATCCATAGGTAATGATAATGATTGTTATGCAAGTTTTTCAAGTTCGTACTAAGCATTATTCAATTAATTTATTAATCTCGTCATAATGGACGTTCTTGAAACGTAGGCTTGAATGTAATATTTAAACATAAGGAACATTTTAAAAAAAAAAGAGGAAAAATCTAGATTAAAAAAAAAAAAATTACATTCCTATAATTTTGATAGTAGAATTTTGTAAAATTTAGTGCGCACTTACCTCACATCCACCCCATACTTAAAATTCAGAGTGAATGCAGGGATAATGTAAAGTTGAGCGTGAATTCTTATAACAACACCACTTTGTTTAACTGTTGTTTATTCATTTCACATTTTGGTACCGTGCATAGGAACATTAGGCTAGAGGCACCATTCTGTTATAATTTACAATCGCTTAAAGATTGTAATATCTTTTGAATCTTGCATAATTTGGTTACGAAATTCTTGTCCTTTCCGATCAACCCACTAAGTCTTGGTTGGTGGTTCTATTTTTTTCACGCTATGAACATATTGACACAAATCTTAAATCAATTTATCCATTTTATTTTTAAAAACTATAAAAAAATAATTAATTCTTCAATACAATAAAATTGCGTTATTTAAAACATAAATATAAATTTTATAAAAATAAAGATTCGTTCTTATTTCTAGTGGTTTTATTGAATTACATTCTTTATTAATTAAATAAACCAACGTTTATTTAAGCGCGAAGACTTAGTAAGAATTAGCATAGCAACATATAGCATATTCACTCCCGTCTATTATAATATAATATATTGTACTTACATGGAGATATATATGTATTATACTTATCTCTATCAAATTATAATCGTTGTTCGTTGTCTTTGGAATTTCTAATTTGACATATTATTTTCAATTCACACACAAACACACACACTTATATAAAATTATATTAGTCCTAGATGAGATAAAGTGTTCATTTAAGCCCAAATTCGAAATTTATCTAAAATTAAGATTATTTTAAAATAATATATATTTTAAAAATTTGAATAATTATTTATTGTTATTAAATGAAGAATAGTAAGATGTGAAATTTCCAATCTTCCTTATTTATGGTTTTAATTTAAATTTCGTACATCACAAACACCAACGTTTTGGAGTTTTGTTCCTTCATGAGTTAACTGCAATGTAATGTAGTATGATTAAAAATATTAGTAAAATATATAAATATTAAAATAAATTATTACAAGTACTTATGCATACATGTAAAAAAACAGAAAACCAATGATACATATATTTACCTTATTTTGGAACAAAAAATTCACGATTTGAAACTTGAACATTTTGAATTATAAGTAACAACGTTTCCTCTGCATTCCGATATAAATTCTGAAATAAAATTTTCTTCAAGGAAAACTCCTATTTTTTTTCTAATAAATATTAATAATTATGGTGAAGTCTTGTCACCATTTAACAATAAAATATTATTCCGTAATGTGAGAAATATAAAAAAATATGTGTATATATATATATATATATATATATATATATATATATATATATATATATATATATATATATATATATATATATAAATACAGCTACCGTTATATATAACAATTATTTTTAACTTTTATTCAAAAGTTTTAACGATTTTATGAAAAGTTTACCACACTCATACGCTTTAGTTTGTTAATTTAATTGTGTTTATAAAAGGCATTTTGGTGACTTGAAACTCATAAAACATCTTGAGAAAAGCCATCTATCTATTCGGAAGATAAGAAATAAAATTCAAACTGTTACAACGTGAATTAAAAAAAGGCTTGAAAGCTTCTAAATTCCTGCATATAATATGGTCTCGTGATATTCCGATTTTATAACCCAAACTTATGGCCTTTTACCAAAACTAAAGTGTAATATTATTCTTCTCCTTCGTTTAATTGTATTGTCTAATTGTTGTTCATACTATTAACAATTTTTTTTCTTCCGCAGTAAAATTAGCAAAAGACGTTATTGAAGTGAATCCTCCAATTAACCGTTACGTGGAGAGAGAAGTTGTCGCTGTCTTCTATCCAAGCAGGTATGTCCATAATAATTAATAGTTTATTAAGTGGATGAATGAAAATGTGTTAATTAGCATAAAATATACAAATTAAAGTATACACATGTGAATATATATATATATATATATATATATATATATATATATATATATATATATATATATATATATATATATACATATATAAACGTTATAAAACTCCGAAAAAAAATCTGAAAAATCCGTCTGTCGAAGTCTGTATACTGTTTTTTTTAATTATCTTTCTTTTAAAAAAATAAGTAATCATTTAAATAAATACTTTAAATATAAGTGCCTTCGTCAATATTAATGTTAAAACTATAAAAACAAATACTTTCAAAGCCTATAAAATCTAACAAGTAAAAAATTTAAAAACAACAATCAGGCCTCTGTATTAAAATAAATTATAAATATATCAACTATATCATATGCTTTGCAAACAATATACCGCTTAAAAACAACAATTAATATGGCACAAAAATATTTCCCAACTGTAATATAATCTTTCATGCACAAACTATTTGAGCTCTTTTCACTGTGGCTTGTTGTACATAGTTACTTAGAAAGTGAATAATATCCTCTTTTTCAACGGAATTCCATACTGGGCAGTTAGCAATACTGCCATGCATTCAAGGTACTTTATTAAGTAATGAGCATTCAGTAGTCTAGAGTAGTTTTAGATAACAATTTGTCTGTCCTGATGGTAATAGGGATAGGAACTGACATCTTTATCATCGAAATTTAGAAACTATAAAACTATGATAATATTATTAGTGTTTTATTCTACAGGAACCCTGAAGTATTAACTTAGGGGTAATAGGAAATCTTGGAAAAAAAATTATATTTGAATTATTTTTAGCACTAAGTATAAACATAAATTATTAAGTAAATTCTGTAATTTATAACAAAGTTTATTCTAAATATCAAAACGTTCTGATCCAATGCCTCCTTTTGATACCACCGATTGCTTATGTTAGTCTCTTTAGCCTACAGGACTACTGGACATATATACGAGATCCTACCACGTGTAGTTTACCCGGTATCGATTCATTTTCTTCCAGGATTGTAAATTAACCCCTCATTTGGACCATGGACGGAAGGCATATGAGTCCTAATGCGCTTGCTGATTCCGAACAGTCAAAATCCGTGGATCTAGGCCGATTTGTCACTGTCCTAGAATCCGAATGTTTGAACTTACGTCTGTGGGAAGGACCATGTCGAATTGGCTTTGAGG
Source organism: Rhaphigaster nebulosa (assembly GCA_948150685.1). Taxonomy (NCBI): domain Eukaryota; kingdom Metazoa; phylum Arthropoda; class Insecta; order Hemiptera; family Pentatomidae; genus Rhaphigaster; species Rhaphigaster nebulosa. The sequence continues at coordinate 114,780,374 of OX411307.1, read as the reverse complement.
TTATTATGGGTTGACTGCCGCTGCACCGCGGAAGCCATGGTTCGTAGCAACGTGAGGTTGGGTATCCTATTCCAGGTTAAGCAGCAATTAATGCATTGAAGAAGAACTCTTCGCATGGCCAAAGATCTTCATGATATGTAGCGCTAGCAGGCATAAAAAAAAAATTACTTTCTCAATAAAGAGAAGAAACGTCTGCCAAGTTGATGAGTATAGATTCCGCACCATTTATATTTGCTTCATAAGCAAAATAAAATGTGGAATCAAAGGCGGATCAAGACATCTGAGGACGCTTAGTCCGCTTCCCGCTTAATCTTAATCTGCCCCTGCTATGCGGTCAAAAAGTGAGGGAGGAATATATATATATATATATATATATATATATATATATATATATATATATATATATATATATTCCTCCCTCACTTTTCGATATTAATTAATTATTTAGATCCAATGAATTTAATTTGGTGTGTTAGTTAAGTGGTAGCTAAGAGGATGCACATTCTAAGATATTAGCTTATAACGATAATATTAAACTAAACGTAGTAGCTTCTGTTACTATATAAACTTATGTTTCCAATCTTAGAATTATTTGGCTATACAATAATATTTTCATCACTGATTCCTGCTCGTTTTTCTCATAAAATCAACTCCTAACCTCCGATTCAATACAACCGTCTAACACGGTTCATTAAACGTTTCTACAATTTTGAAACGAATTAATTTTAATGAAATAAAGAGAACCGTAACAAGTCGTAAAAGTTGCCTGGTGGGTATTCAATGAGGAACTATGTAGATAATATATACATCACTCACCGCACTATACGCACATATTTACATTTGATTTACATAAATGTTTGAATGAGAGGTAAATAAATCAATTTATTTCATTCCGTGTTGCCAAATCGTAAGATCCTTTAATCTCATTTCGATGCTGAATTCATGTTACGCACGAGTACTACGGATTCTGTGACAGGGAATAAATTGTGGACATTTTTATCGTACGTTTAAATGTAACCGGTTAGGAAAGATATTTTGTATGTACCGGTAGTTGGCACTGCTCCAGTAGTAGACACTTGGGTAATTAAATTGTGACAATAAGGCAGCTGGACTTTGACTCAGCTTCAAACTAGGAGTAAATTCAGTTGGTACCTTTTAGTAGAGGTTTAAACACTTTTATAAAAAATAAGTTTTTATGTCTGAAGTTACAACTTTTAATTTGACGCAACCTTGCTTGTTTTTCTATTTATTCTTCATTTACGTGACCCTAAGCAATGCAAAATAAGAAAACGTTACATTGACATGTTTCAAGTAATACAAAATTAGACTTTAATCTAAGAAAAAGTTGTTAAAAATGTTCTTCAACCACTAATCCAATGATACGATTTCCAAGTGTCCACTACTATCGCAAATTTGATGTTTAGGAAAATTAAGAAAAATATTAACTAATTGTCATCAATTAAAATTTGATTAATCGGGAATTCAAAAAAGAATAGGTGGTGCAATCACTGGATACGTTTTAAATCTCAAAAGTCTCCAGCAGTGGCGTGTTGTGTATTATATATAATAATAAATTTGTATATAAAAAATATATATATATATATATATATATATATATATATATATATATATATATATATATATATAGATCCACGGATTATGGCTGTTGGGGGTCAGCAGGCGCATGAGGACCTATGTTTTTTCGCCGCAACTGACCGTTCACGGACCAAACCTCCGGGCGGCTACATCCTGGAAAACCACAACGCGTTTTCAAAATTTAGATACACGGGGTAGGGTTATCACATTTACGCCCTTATATTATCAATATATATATATATACTTAAAATCATATTAACTTATTTTTATTGTTTACTATCTATCTATTTGAATTTCCTCAAATTCATTGTTCACTTAAATATAGTTCTAGTATTATTATTACCATTTTTTATATGTATTTTAACCTGGTCTTCCCTAATAAATGGTTTAATGGCCCAATTTCCATCAGAGATCAGCCGTACTTGAAAGTAGGAGTTCGGATTAATTTCTGAGATCTTTCCAATACATAAAGTGTTTCATTTATAGTTAAATAAGTTAAAGTTTCATTGATTTATTTATTTTGTTTAACAACCTCAAATCAACACAAATAAAGTTATTTTTTTGTTAATAAATTAAAGTTGTTTTTGTACATTTTATAAATTGTATTCATGTTTCAAGTATTTCTTATGCATTTATTGTAACTATCAAAAAAAAACTTCCACTTTCATTGAATTTTTGTTTGAAAAAAAAGAAGAAGAAAATTCTGTATTATTCAAACGAACTTTTTATTTTGTTAAAAAAAACATTTGTAATTGTTCCAAATTATTTGTCTCTAGCTTGTTTTAAATATTCATTATTCATTGGTTTCTCTTATTGTTATTGATAACAATTTCAAGCACTACCAACTATACGACTGCTGATAAAAATGTGGATAGGAGTATGCCTTTACGCCGAGCCGGCCGAGAAAAAGAGCTTTAAAAAAAAAAAAAACCCAGGAAAAAACTTCACTTGAATAAACCAGTGAACGACATTCCTTTCTTCTTACTTTCTTAACAAGTCCGACCTAGTATGGAAGATAACCTAGAGTTCTAGTCTCGTAAATAGCTATAATATAACCTCCAGTTGAGAACCTCTTTATGGGGAATTTCAATTTCGAGAACAATTTTGAATGTGCTGACACTCGAGATTAGAGAACAATGCCTATGAAACCCTCTATAAGGGAAACGCTTGGTAGCAGAAACGGACAGAGGAAAAAACCCGAAAACAAATAGATGGATTTTTTTTTAATGTTTAAACTTTTTTAAGGCTTGTAATAAATTATACAATTCACAGTCAAAATCCAGGTAATTTATTTAACGTTAATACCTTAAAACACTCGTCTTTACAGCCATGTAAATGTGGAACATCGGCAATTAATTACGCAAATAAAATACCTCCCGTCATTACAGGGAATACTGCATGTCCTCTTTCAGACGAGGGAGACGCTGTAATGATATGCGTACGATCCTCTAAAGAAACATACTAACGAGCGAGATTCTTCGGTCATGGCCGAATGTGGAAATTCCAGGTGACTTCACCACTTAAACAACTTTCAGGTGAAAGTGATAACGTCGATGGTTGTTCGACTCCGCTGAACAAACGAAATAAAAAATAAAAAAAATGAAAAGAAAAAGAAAAGACAACTGATTTCCTAGTCTGAAAGTTATTTACGGTTATCGGGTATGGAAACCGAATCTGCCGGACGTTGGAAAATTTTACTCGACTGCCTGGGAAAATGGGAAAGTATAGATCCCGCTTGCGATGGTTCTCCATTCTACGTGTATTTATACAGCTTTAAGATCCGGATTTGTTTCAATTTGTCCAAATATAATTGAAAGATTAAAATAATAACAATGTAGAAATTGTTTACTTATGTAGATAAAAAAAAAAATCATCGAAAATAAAAAATATATGCGTTAATGAAACGCAGGTGTTTCGACTGTGAATCTCACAATACAAAATTTTGGCCCTAACAATAACGAAATTTCGGAGGCGGTTCAAGCCAGCCCTGGGCCGGTAACAAATGTCATCAGGGGGCCAAGGTTTCTTATGATGATAAAATAAAACAACTTATAGAAACAAACTTTTCTCGATTTAATGTGAGAAAATTTAGAAATAACATTAAATCAATTTCTCTAAGTAAGTTAAATTCAATATTTATTAAGGTGACGATGAAAAAAATTTTGCTCTAGGCGTGGGGTCTCCGGAAGTACCTATGATTTGCTACTTCTGCTATATGGCTAATCCTTGCGACATTTCTTATTGCTGTCATCAATGAACTTGTATCACCAGTCGTATAATTTGTATCGAATTTGTTTTATCATTTTACAGGATAGAATTAAATTAGAATAGAATGGGTTGCCTCCTGCGATGAGAGCTCAACTTTGAAATACGTAAGGCTTGCAACACTTTTAGTACATGAGAAATTTAGAACATTACACATGGTGCGAAGGTTCACACTACACTCGAAAACTGACGATTAACCCTTCGTTATAGTATTAATTAAATGCTTTATAATTTTAATTAAAAATATCATTTGAAGATTCTATAACAAATTCTTGATTCTCTCAAATCCCAGAACTAACCAGCAAGAAAGCAGAGAACCAACCACTCAATGGTATTTTAACTATAAATCATGAAGTTTGAGTTATGGCGTTGTTTGAACAATCGACTTCAATGCTCTATTAAAGTTTATGAGCTGTATCTTAATTGCCTATACCTAAAACGAAAATTCTTTAAAATTACACTATTTTAAATAATGTCTCGTCAATCCCTCGACTAACTTTAAAAAAAAAAAATAGTGTTCAAATATTTTAATTAATTTACAATAAACTGATGGTTTAGCCTGAAATTTACAACTAAAAATAATAATACAACTAAAAATTATTAACTTAAAAAAAAAATGATCAAATATTTTTAATTATTTACAATTTGACTGAAGGATATTAAGCTGATTGCCTAAAATTTGTTATAAAAAGTATAAGGGCAACTTAAAATTTATAATAACAAATAATTTATCGTATGATAAGATATTTTTTATTATAAGATAAATCTCAGAAATTATTTAAATATATTTGTACTTTACAATACGAATAAAATTGTCTTCATAACAATTAACCAATTAAAATATGATATGCACCTATTATTGATGAGATATTGCTTAAACAGTCTGTTTTTTTCATTATAACATTTGAAATAAGAGTTGAAACATTATTTTGTTTAATTTAATTTATAACAATGGTGGTTAACTAGCTGTAGTTCAACAATCAATTTTTTAACTTTTAATTATAAATTATACCAAAAGTTCTGTTGGCCTTTCAGTATAAATTTTCTCTTATTTTTTTTTATACGAATGACTCTTATAAAAATTGGGCCTCTCTCTGTAACATACAAATATAAATCCATCACATAAGAATGCATTGAATATAACAAGTTATATATCAAATAACAGTAACTGTTGTATTCAACAGTTTATTGAGTTAACAGCTAAAACCATTTCGTTCATAAAAAAAATGGTCTCTAAAAAATAATTAAAACGTCATTCCCCAATTACAAAAATTTATTTCCATTAAATAATATAAAAGTAAAAATTATTAAGTTCATTTCTACTTGTATTACATTATATTATTACTGAGCGTATTGCTGTCAACAGGATCGGACCTTGGTTGGAGGAGGATCGGTCGCGTCCGTATGCTTTCGCACACACTCGGCTTTCCATCCATGGTCTAGTCTTGTAGTCCATTTTAAGATACGCTGTATCTTTGCTAATACTGGTCCGATTTCGATTTTTTTTTTTTTTATAGAGCATTTAATATCCTTTTATACGATTTCATACATAATTTACCATAAAATGCATACTTTTTGAGTTATGCACAAATAAAATTTTATTTTCGTCATAACTTTTTCCCCTGTATTTTCTCTATTGATATGAATAGTTAAAGGGCTTTTAGGAGAAAATTTTAGGCAAGTTTCATCAAAATCGTTAGAGCCGTTTACGAGAAAATTGAAAAAAAACCCTGTAAAATAGATGAAATAAAGTGGCATTTCCGGTGAGTTGATTTTCCTGAAAAAACTTCTGCAACAACCCTGGCATATACCTACCTTAAATACGTAATTTAAGTTCCGTACAACTTTTCGTTTTTGAGCTATCTAGCTGTTCACACTCATTCCATTTTGCGAGATTTGGCTTTTTGGACTCGGGGACCTTTAAACTTGTGTTTCCGTTGAATACTCGAATTCAAAATTTTTCACGATCGCAATACTTCCCCTAACTATATATTTCATATATATTGGAGAGGGAAAGTAAACATACGAAATTTAAATCATTACAAATTAATATTAAAATAATTATTACAAATAATTGTAAATGACATATAAATGATTATACGTACTGATTCGAAAGTACTTTATTAAATTATATTCCTGATTAGAATCAAAACAATGTTAAATGCCGGGCAATCGTGCAGTGCGTACGATTTTCTAACTCTTTCTGATTACAGATATAACATAATTCGTTTCCATCCAGTATATATTTATCTCCATTAAAATTCCATCTTAATGTATTATATTTAGAAATTTTAAGTTGTCTCATTAATCTACTTTATGTATTTTATTCGAAAATTATAAATAATGTTCAAAAGAGCCTAGATCACTAATAAGTCGAAAATATTGATTATGTGTTGAATCACACGCTAATTCTATATCATCAATATATGACATAAAGTTATTTGCGAATTTTTAAATTAAGTTTCGGATTAAACCTAAAATTGTCTTGATAATCAGTCCCCAGTTGTAACATAATAATTTATTATTGCTTATTTTCCAAGGAGAAATTAGGAAGAGTATTAGGTAGATTTTTCGATAGAGGTAATAGTTCCAGAATTTATTTTATTTTTTAATGGATAGTTTAACACTTTCAATTATTGTGTCTAGTGTAATGAAAAAATATTAATTGCTTTTGACCTATATAATGTACCTTTCAGTATAGCTTTGTAATATAATATCAACACAATAATACGTTTAATTAGAAATAATACGTAGTAATTATACGTATTTATAGTCGATTTGCGTTGCTACCGTGAAAATAACTCGAACTTGAGATACGGGTATTCAGTTACATTTCTTTTTTTTTTAATGAACGAAATACTGACCTTAAATATTGTTTTAAGCATCCATTAATTTTTTTTCTTATCTGCCTTAATAAATAATAAATCAGATTCTTAACTGTCATACATTGAATGGTCATACATTGAAGTTTCTTAGATGTCCCTTTCTTAGAATTGTGCCTACAAGGAAAAGAGAATTCAAAATAAGCTGATTTTCAACACTTTTTTTCTTGTCAGAAAAATTCAGTCAGACCGATATGGTGCTCGAGTTGTTTTTATTTATCGTATCATACCCTTGAATGGAACGGAATAAAAATTATATGTGAAGCGTGGTGCTAACATACACTAGAGAAATTAGGTTTCTATATGAAAAAAAAAATCAATGCTAAGAGTACTGGAATTTAATACGAATGGAATCTTTTACACTATCTACTTCTCACTATCCCATTAATCGAGACGAAATATACGATTTCAAAAATAGTATTTTCCTTTTTAATGATTATATTAGTTTCAGTAGTTACTACCTAACTAATAAAACAAAATTCCAAATTTCAAAAGTCTCTCAAATACTAGTAAATATCTAATCACGCAACGTTCCGCCAGTTCAGTCATCATTTGAACTGAAAAACATGTAATCACATAAATGCAGACCAGAGCTAGTACATACATCTCAAAATTCAAAATAACAACAGTGATCATTACCAAATATCATATTATAAAAGAAATTTACGATTTTACGAATTTGAGTTCACTAATTTCAAATGACAACAGGACATCTGAGGAAGTGACCGTACGGTATTACCTGCCAATCCCTACCATTTTTCATAAATGAGTCAACTTTCAAACAAGCTCTTGAAGATAACTGTATTCAAGTCACTTATCCGACCAGTTCTCACAAATTGGACTACAACTAAGGCAGAAGACCGAGATATTGAAATATTTGAAAGATAGATTCTACAAAAAATCTTTAGTCCTATCTGCATTCTTGGAGAATGGAGTCGTCGAAATAATCAGGAGCTGTATGACTTGTACAATGAGAAGGATATTACTTCAATGATCAAAATAGGAAGGCTAAGATTTGCGGGTCACGTTGCGCGGATGAGTGCAGACTCAATTCCCAAGAAGACCCATGGTCGCCGCAGAGTAGGAAGGCCAAGGCTGCGATGGGCAGACTGTATTGAGACTTGGGGATCAGATGCTGGAATGTAGCGGTAACGAACAGAGACTCCTGGCATTTGTTGTTAGAGGAGGCCTGAACTCGGCATCGGGTTGTTGAGCCATCAGAAGAAGTAGAAGAAAAAAGTATATACACATATATATATATATATATATATATATATATATATATATATATATATATATATATATATATATATATATATATAGAGAGAGAGAGAGAGAGAGAGAGAGATTAATGAAACATTTATTTTATTGACAAATTATGGAACAAAAAATATTTATAATAACAAAATTAAAGGGGTCGTATTCCTAAGACTTTCCAACAATTTCTTTTTGAACATCTTCATTTTTCGATTGTATCAAATAAATTTATTCAGTGTTCTTCACAACAGCATACTTCTTCATGTACAATATCTTTCGATATTAAAAACGATCAGGCACTTTTTTAATTTTTAATATTGCCTTTTCTGACTTATGGTTATATTTATATATAAACATATGATCACTGAATCTCATTTTAATAATTACTAACGGTCATTATAATTAATAAAAAGTAGCTGGTGTACCTGTTCTATAAAAAGCCCGTACTATCTACCCTGGTAAGTTATTTACTGATATTTGAGAGACTCCAGGTTTTGGAATCTTCCTATAATAACTTACCACTCAACGCTTCGCCAATTCAGGCATTTCCAGGACAGATACGATCACATATTTGCAGACCAGACATAGCACATCTTACATCAACATCTAATAAAGATTAACCTTTTTAACTCTTCCAACATTATGTGTGGAACTGTCTTGGAATGTTGTAATATCTATATTTGATTAGTCTTTAAAGTAAAGATGAAATTAAAAAAATAATAAGGAAAGAACGAGTTGGTCGATTTCTGAACGAAGTACACTGCTTGAAAGCTAGAAGTCCACTGAAGCCATTTGTCGCTACCTGGAATATAAAATAAATCCCTACCAGGAACTGTGAGATAGAACTGAATGGAAGACATTGGAGTGTGGACCTCACATGACGACCTGTTCCTGGGAAAAATTGAGGGGCCTCACCTGAGGCCTTTCCTCACCGACTATGTTAACTCTTACAATAGCTTATGTAGAACTGTTATGGAGTGGTACTGTCTGTATCGGGTTGATTTTATTTAAACTAATCATGTGAGGTGTGCTATCTCTGGTCAACATATATTCGATCTTATCTTTTTGTTCCATGATGGTTCCTGAATTGACGAAACGTAAAGTGGTTAGCTATTATCTCAAGATTTCAAAACAAAGTTTTGAGTCTCTTAAATAACAAATAACTTCAGGACTGAAAAACATAACACTTAAATGCATACCACAGATAACACACCTCACATCAATAGTCTAAAAAATACTAACCAGACAGTTTCACTCTAGAGTTAAAAGGTTAGTTTTTGTTAAACTGTTGCTGTGAGATGAGTTATCATTGGTCTGCTTATATTTGATCTTATCTTTTTCTATTATGATGATGCCTGAATTGGGGAAACGTTGACTGGTTATTTATTTACTACAATTTGAGAGTCTTTAAGCTTTGAGTTGGAAACTTCGAACTAGGCATATCCTAACAGTAAATTTTGCTTTTTTTTTTTCAAGTTTATCTCCGATTAATTATATATCAATTATTAGAACCAATAATTTCTAATAGATGGATAAAGAATATTGAGAAAAAGGTAAAGAAACGAAAAATAAAAAGTGGAAATGCGGAATGATACCATTATTTAAAAGGACAGCCCGTTTTTCGTTTGTAAACGCTAACCGCGAAAACTACGAAACCAATCTTTACCAAATTTTAATTATGTCATCTTCATGGTTCCTAGATGGTTTTGCAATAATAAATTCTGCTGATATAGATATAGCGCCAAAACGGCTAAGAAGATTTTAATGCAACTAGCAAAAATTCTTCTCCTTGAAGACCTTTAACTATCCATAAATGAACTACATCCCCGTAAAATAGAAGGAAAAAGTTATGACGGAAAGAATATTTTATTTGGGCATTGCTAGAAAAGTATACATTTTTCGCTGATTATACGAATGCTCATTTGAAAGGTAATTAAATTCCTTCCTTAATGCTCTTTAACTATCCATAAATGAACTATATCCTCGAGAAAGAAAAGAAGTTATTACCAAAAGAATATTTTATTAGCTCATCACTACATTTTATTGTAAATTTGGAAATTTGAAGTATAATTAAATTTCCTTCAAAACAAAACAAAGATCACCGAAATCGGATCATTATAAGCAATGATATAGCGCATTGAACATTGAGTATCTCATATTTTTATTTTCCGACCACTTCAGGTAGGAGGAACTGAAGGACATACTAGGTAAGGAAAGTATTGTAATCGGGTCGAATTTTCGATGTGCAGTTTTCAACGGTTCTACGCGTTACCGAGTCCCCTGAAAAAAAAAACTACGTTTTTTGGCCATTGGCCTTTCTCTGTTACGAACGGGTGAACTAATTCTGTTTTGAACTTCAGTTAATTCGATTTTTTAATACTACACTACATTTATACATGCAATAAATGTTATCAAAATGTAAGTTCTGTTCATTATATATATATATATATATATATATATATATATATATATATATATATATATATATATATATATATATATACTCAAACCAAACAATAACGAAGCCGGGCCAGCTAATATTTTTATATTCTTCTTAATTTTAAGAATTGCCAATTTATTTTATTCTTGAGTTATTTATTGAAAAAGTTAATCTTTATCCTTTAGCGTAAAGAGGGGAACAGAGGGTGAAGACTGTTGAATAATCCCATTACAACGATGGAAAGTAGAGTTATTAGCCTAAATGAGTCTAATAGGTCACGGTGACTGCACAGCCCGGAACTTCGAGGGAACACGCGAATGGTAGATTCAAGTCAATTGTTAATGCTTATAGCTATTATGCACATTATTTTATTTTGGAATAGCTATTTTTTATGAGGCCTTAAATATCATATACATAAAAAATGAAATGGTCTTTTGATATTCAAAAATTCAATACATAACATTCTTTTTATTCCATTTTTATTAAATTATAAAATTCTAGAGCTTTTGCCATATTTACTATTTCTTTAGTTATATTTAAATAGAAGTGCATACCTTTAAGGTTTTCGAATTTATTTTAATTTTTATAGCTATGCTCTAATGTTTAAAAAATGTTTAGAGTTTTATAATATTTTAAGTACTTAAACATCTATAAAATTTAACGGTGAAAGAATATTGAGAAATAGTAAAAGAAATGAAAAAACAAAATAAATAAGGAACATTTTTATATGTTAATATCCCTAATTTTAATATTATTAGTTGTTTTGCAAAATAATATCTTATTATTTATTAAGCACCTTCATTGCTAACATCTTTTTTACGCTTCGGGGTAGCAACTCCATGTTCAGAAATATTGTCTTATTATTACACTAAGGGCTTTTTTACACGGTCCGATAAATCAGATGCCGTATCTATTTATGTTAATATTCCGAGCATTTAAAAGAATAATTAATGATATCTATTTTAGAAAAAATAGGGGATAGAAAAAAAATAGTGACATTTTCACCTGCACCATAGGAGAATATTTATACAACGTGTTGAGACAGATCACAATCACATTATGTTTATAGAAAAAAGTTTGGTGGATTTTAAAATCAATAAACTTAATAAGGTGTATTCTGCTGGATTTTTCTGTCAAAGAATAATGGATTTAACATTTTTTTTATTTTGACTTTTATCCACTTATGGCAGTTCATTTTATATAAGGAGAAGCAATATAAAATGTAATACTGAAATCCAGAATTAATAAGGCTGCTGGGTTAAGTTTAAAATATTTATACAGCAAAATAGAAAGTACGAGGAAAGATTTGAATATGTATAACGTTAGCCTCTTTCTTCATTATTCAAATGTACTTTTACTTGTGTGCGTTCAAATCTCTATACATGGAAAATCTGAAAGACATACCTACTAAGCTTGCAAACACTCTCTCAAAAACCTTCCTCTTTGGCCACTTTGGTTTTTAGAATTCTATGCCACTTTCTTCTATGAACCGATATAAACATTGGATCATGTTCCTATCCAGATTTGAAACTTTTGGGAGAAATGAGCTGTGGTTTTAAATGTCAGGGTATTTTATCCGGTAGCTATGATATTTGCTGCATTTAACGATAACGTTTATTGGGTCCTCGATGGTGTTACATTTGGAGCATTTGTCATTCTTATTAACTTTAGTTAGTGTTAATCCGCGATTCGTTCGGCCATGGTTGATTCTTAGTCTAGTCAATAATGGTATTTCTTTTCTGTTAGCATTATGCTAATACCATGGTCGTAGACTGACATTAGGATGGATAATATAATGATCCTTGCCTCTTTTGAATTTTGAGACCTCTTGTATCTAGAACCTTGATTTTTTTTTTTTTTTTTGTTTGTCTAGGCAAGGAGTTAAGAATTAAAGTTGGTATATTCATTTGGGGCCAAATATGCAACAAATAGAATATTGAGGATTTAATGAATAATTTTATTGGTGACAAAATAAGAATTAAAAAATGTTATCGACAATTTTCACACATTTTTAATTTTTAACCTGGAAACCTTTATATATATATATATATATATATATATATATATATATATATATATATATATATATATATATATATCAAAAAGTAGGTATAGCTTTCTTCAACGTTTATTATAATTGTCAAACTATTAATGGAACTTTCTTTGTCAAGCCTGGCATCACTCCCCTATCTTGGATTCATGAATCAAAATTTGGACTCAGATTTTGAAAATTCAGAATGGATTTAGGAATTCCAAAATCAACCCGATATGCTTAAAACTCAGTTTTATTGGGATCCGAATTGAATGTAATTGTGATTTTTATATTGAACCATGACCATTTGGATTGGAGATGAAAATTATGGTTACCAAAAAATCATATTGGTTCCGTTGTAATGATGTAATAAAGTGTGATATCGGATTTAGAGGCCTTGAAAATTTAATTATCGATCAAATTGTCTGATTGGAGTTTTTCGTAGCCATATCGAACCCGTCATTTGAAAACCCGTTATTCCTAATTTATTTTTTTTAAATCTTTATTCTGGGACACTTAGTCCCCTAAAAATAACAAAAAGGCACAATTCAAGCAGCATTAGTCTGGCTGCATTATTGGAACTTAATTAAATTTTAAAATATAAGACAAATAATAAATAATTGTATAAAAATTGTAAATGACGTAGTTACATACATACGTAGGCATTTATTCTTTACTTGTTGAAGATTGATCGTTGAGATGGAAAAATAAATGATGTTGAAATGAGGTTAGGGAGGAAGCTTTATGAATAGAGATGAGCAAGGGATTCCAAAAGGAAGTCGCAGAAATAATACAGGACTTCTTAAACGAAGCAGTTCTATGAGAAGTGATATATCAATTTGTAGGTTGATATTCCGGATTTATGGGAGTGGATTTCCATCGCAGGGTGAGAAGGTCAAGAACATAAGAAGGTTTTATATTTCTTGAGGAGGCTCCAAGAAAGTATTGTCGTCAGGATTTAAAATAAAGCTAACCTTGCTCGGAATACCAGTGAGAGATAGGAGAGCGTCAGGGAACATAGAAAATAAATCTTATGAAGCAATTAATCAATTTGTTCAGCCTCATCTCTTGCTCACTAGATAGCTCTGCATACACTAAACATCCGTAACAATGTGCGGTAGAATGAGGGAGGACACAAGGAGGTGACGGGTACTTCGGAGGAATGAACCACGGAATCTTTGGAACTGTTAGAGGATTGGGATGGATTTTTGGGAACCATAGTAACTGAATTATTTTTCATTCAGTGATATGTGAAACTCTAGGAGTCTGTTCTAAATGAAAACTGGGAAGATTCCAGACTGTCTGACTAACTATTTATTTTTTTTCTTTGATGGGATTCGAAGTTGCTATAAGCCCGCTATCCTGGGTTTCTTAAAACTAGACATCCAAAACTCTTTGTTTAGGACATGAAACAAATTTTTGAGTTAAATCTTTTTTTGGACAGAGGTATTGTCACATTTTACAAAGGTTTTTATTCATTCTGTATACTTCATGCTTTAAAGAAATCGTCGCCTATAGTACACCCATTTTCCATTCAAATTTTGCAAATTTTAAGTTTATAATTCACATTTTTTAATCAAATTGATAAATCATTGTTTTTATTTTATATTTTCCTATAGATTAATTTAAAATGGCTTGGTTAATATATTTTCCATATTAATGCGAATACTGATTCAATTTAAATCTAGCCTTTCCAAGCTTTACTCTTAGAGTATTGTACTATCTATATTTTGTCAGTATTTTGTAGTCTGTAGATGTGAGATGTGCTATCTATTTTTATGATCAAATCTTCTTCTGTTCTGATGATGCCTGGATGAAGGAAAAATGGAACAAAGCCTCGGAATCTCTTAAACATCTGTAATTTGAGAATTTGAGAAGACCTGTAATTACACAAAGTATTTGAGGAACTCGAGGAATCTTCAAATAATATCCTAATATTTATTTCTTCCATTAGTAATTCATTAATGCTTCGATTTCGAACAGACGTTTCGGTAAAAGATTAACAATTATGCCTGTACAATATAATAAATGTGGAAGCTGGAATACCGTTCAAGATGTTGATCTTTGCTAACGAGGAGAATAATGCAAAAGAGAGGTGAAAATACTTTCCCAGAAAAAGCTGATTGTTATCCCACCAATCAACTTTTCTCATCTCGCTGTTAATAAAGGTAAGAAAAGTGGGTCTTTAATATTTGCCAAATTACTGCAATAATTAGACGCTTACGCAGTGCGTAGTGGCCTTTAAGAAGTAGAGCGTTAACAGGTTGAGGAAGAGATTAGAGCAAAGTAGTTGAGGTGAATTAAATGTGATGTACCCGTATATATAATTCGCGTATGTGCAATGAACGCTTACATTCCTGTATAGACAGCGTGTATAAAAATATGAAAGTGTGTTCGCACAGAATGGGTCTATGAATAAGATAAACGTTTTCAACATATTCAGTTATTTGTATAAATTATATAAATATATGTATGAATCGTAACAGGAATACATTAAATATAATTCGTTCTACAGCATTCTGAAATAATATATTTAAATTTTAATCCTGCTAATCATGTGCGAAGTATAGTAGAGTGTTTATTGCAAATTCAAGATTTGTTTGTTGGGGGTCAGTCAAGGTAAATAAAATATAAATTTGATAATGTTGTATTATTAATTTTTTTCGATGAAGAATAACTCACGTGGTATATCATCATTAGAACGTCCAATAAACATGTAAATTTGTATATGATATGAAATATGATATACCATATAGAGGTTAAAACGGTGAGTGTATATATATATATATATATATATATATATATATATATATATATATATATATATATATATATATATATATGCGTGTGTGTGTGTTTTACCGTATATAGCATGCCACGTGAGGAAATGTCAGTAATTGAAGAATAAACAGTTCATCAAAAATGCTGTTCAGAGCTTTACCACAGAGCGTTACCACACCTTCCTATCTCAATCCGTTTTTGAGATATGATTTTTTAAATGGTTTTTCGATAAAACAACCTTTTTTCCAATCCGAATTTCTGTACGGTAACTGGACATTTCTCAATTTTTGTGTCCATTTATGGAGCTCACAACAAATTTCCTATAAGATTTCCTACCAATGTGTAGAAAAATATTGCTTCGTCAGGCGATCGTAGCAGCCAAAGCAAAGTAGACAACTAAAAATGAATAATTTTCAGAAATTCTCAGTTAAATCTCACGGAATAAACATTCTAGCCACAACCTTGCGGAATTCAGAAACGTTGCTTCATGTTTATCAGCTTCCCAACGATATACCTTATTTTGAGAAGCTATTCTAATTTCGGAGAGATATTGAGGTTGTAAGGATTAAAACAGTTAGAAACCTACAACAATACGATTACCAAGTATTTTTTTTTCCTGGTTTTGTTGTCTCACACCTTGGTTTTGTTTCTCAAAAAAATTTCTAAAGAGGTTACTACTGCAAACATAGTGTTTTTCGTTTTGAATGTTTTTGAAAATGTGCAGCCGTTGTAATTATTTCTAATTACCGCATTGTGATAATCACCATCACCGCTTAAAAAAAGAAATTACCAAATAATATAACATTCAAATCGAAAAACACTGCAGTAGTAACCCACTTTAGAAAAATATTTAGGGGAAAAAATCAAGGTACGAGCTAACAAAACCTGTACAAAAATATACTTGGTATTCGTTAAGCTCAATGGGCATGATTCACCATTACCAGTATGGAAATTAAATTCACGTATATTCAATATAAATGATTGTATTATCTAAATTTAATCGAAGTAACAGCTTTGCGATGGTTTTAAGAGGCGTGTTAAGTTTGTTTTGACTCGTTTATGAACAAAACTCTTAAAAGGTAATCAGTACCTACTTATAGGACTGATAAACGTCCAAGAAACGTAAGTTGAAGGATTTTGTAGACTGACCATGTAAGATTTTGACGGGGTTTTCGGCATCGAACCTCCAGGTCCGTTTAGTCTTTTTTTTTATAGAATTATTACTAGTAAGTAAATAGGCTCTAATTTTTTTCTCTTTAAAATAACCTTATTTTATAACTTGTTGATAACTATTGATGTTAAGAATATCTATGGATAATCTTTTGTTAAACAAAAAAATCAATGCTGTACGAACTGATAACTCATAAAAAGAAAATTCTACGTTGGATTGAAACGTTGTTTCAATACTTAGAAAATTTAGCTTTCATGGATGAAATTAGTTATAATAAAAATCACTACTACGGCAGAAAAGTTGATGAAGAAACGTTGCGAATTGTCTGAGCACTAAGGTAATTCACAACCGCAAGGTGAATGTCGATCTGTAGTTTCTTGCATCAGTCTTCCTGAAAATTATTTTCTATCAGGAGCTTTTCTAATGTTGTTATTATGGAATATCTGGATGATTACTCTATAGCGATAAACAACTCTTTGATAGATACTAATTAATGCTTCATACATTTGTAAAACACATTAAACTGCTGCAAAAAAAAAAAAAAAGAAAATAGCATAAAGTGCTTTCACGTTACCACCACATTTATTCATTGTAGCGCCCCAATATCAATTAGTTCTTGATAAATCAGTTTTAAGTCAAACGCCTGTCTTATCTGCAGCTTTACTAACTCAATACATTTGCAAGCTACAAATATTTTAGAACAAATGCATACGAATTGTAAATAATTATCCATAGTAAACATAAATTACTAATTTCCATGCAGACTTCTACAAATTAACCCGTTCATTCTATAAATTATGGCTAAAATCATTATTCTCTAAAGGGAAAAGAAAAATAAATTTGAGGCTACCCACCATCTTTGGCAAGAAGAGAGACAGACAACTATATCGAATAATTTTTTACTACACTGACAATTTTTAAGACTTGATAAATTATTTGCCACTTCTATAAATTTGTTTTATTTAAAACTAGTTTCGAATGTTATACATTCATCCTCAGTTCTAAAAACACACAAAAAAATTCAAAAATAAGCAATTCAAAATATGTTCAGACAATTTGATGTCTATTTGTATAACAGCCTCAAATTATATATATATATATATATATATATATATATATATATATATATATATATATATATATATATATATATATATATATATGAAGCACTTGAAATAATAAAATCCTTCAAATCCAATCCAGATTTTTGCTTAAATGACCAAATAAATATCTCCAATAGTCCAATCTTAAATTTATTGCCATCTATAGCAGAAAAAACAATTCTGACCCTTAAATCGCTTACCTATAAACATGCTACCTACCTTTCGTTCATTGTTAGTTCAATGCGAGAAGAAACCAGTACAAACTTTTCTGTTTGATATAATCCATTTAAACTATTTAACTGGTGAGTACCAACGTGTATTTGATTTATTGTCTTAATTAAATTCATAACTCATAAATGTTTTATAATACTGATTTATATTAATCTAATTTAATATTTATAATAATACCAAACTATATTTTGAATTGCTTATTATTGAATTTTTTGTGTGTTTTTAGAACTGAGGATGAATGTATGACATTCGAAACTAGTTTTCACTAAAAAAAATTTATAGAAGTGGCAAATACTTTACCAGTCCGTAATTAGATTGATCCTTCTATACCATCATGCGGATGTAAACTAATTTTTAAGACGCTTTTGGTGTCATTTTTAAACGCTCATAGCTCCGCTTCTATAAATGCTAAAAAACGATAATTAGCATCAGTTAACAGAGAAAATGTAGCATTGGAGATTGTGAAAAGAATTTTTGGGTTTCGACTTAAAATGGAAGTACAGTTAGAGAGTAAAGTTGACCAATTTTGAGTGACGAGTTGACAACTTCACTACTCATAATTAAGTTGATAACTTCACTATACATTTTTCTTTACACATTTCTTTGCCTGGACTCGAGCCTGCACGCCTTTAAAACAAACCCGAGTGTGTGGTAGTCCGATTTTTATTTTATTTTATGTATAAAAATAAAATTATAATTATAGCTGAAATGCAACAATACTACTACATAAGAAAATATACTGGATTTTTTCAATTTATGTCACTTTTTTGCCATTGCCTAAAGAAAAGCAGTCGTTCAAGGTATTATACCTTTGTACCCGAATATATAAATAAATACATATTTTAATTCCCAAAATGATGCTTGCTTGCCCAAGAGCCACTGCTCTCTCACGACCGTCGTGACTCGCAATAAATCAATGCCATGTGCAACTTCCTGCTTTAGCTAGTTCCGGTGTTCATCCGCGTGCCTAATGTTTAACACGTTCAAGCTTGAGCGTTAACTATCGTTAAATTAGACTCTATTGTTAAGCTTTTAAACAGGAAATGTATTTCTTTCCTTTTTTTTTTTTTACCTGTACCACTACAACCCATGAAGGGTTCTGGTTTCAGTAATTGTTAAGGACCGTACTGTTTCAAGGCCAACGGTTGTGCAAGGAGGTGATATTTCTTTCCTTAAATATAAAAATTAGAGGAAGCAATTAACAAATATTTATTTTTTTATCTTAAATATTTTTATTTTCTTCTTAATCAAACGCTTCTATGAACAGTTGCTCCGTTAGGAGGAACATTTTTTTTTATAAAATTTATAAATAATTTAAATGACTTTCAGATAGTCAGAGAGACGGCCTGAAAAAAGTCGAACTGCTAAAAAATTTTATCGAGCTTAATAATTCTAATTGCAAGTCTTACAAGAAAGTACTATTACTAAAACACGTGCCCCGTAATTAGAAATAATACATCACGAAGGTGTACGCCGAAAAATATGATTTTCATACCCACCAACAACATAAGGTTTGTATTTTGACTAATATTTTTGGTAATTTTTTATCTAATTTTCATGTCTGCCCTTAAAATTTACGCCAAATTTGGCGATTATGGATATTTAGTTGATTATTTATCTTCATCTTATTGAACCCTCCCCCCCAAAAAAAATTAAATGCCCCCCGAAAAAAAATTCTACGTACGCCCCTGCAATATGACGTGTTCTTCAGAGCTTCGGACAGCCATTTTACTTCGCTTTATTTTTTATTAATATACGATATTTTTTATTTTTATTATACGAATGTTTAACATAAAAGACCTATTAATTTTGCAATAACTGATGTCAAAGTTGCAAGATTTTTTAAATGAATCTTGCACAGAGCAACAAAAGTTTTATTATAGATCCCAACAATGGTTTTATCTTTTTGTGAAAATCATTTTTAATCTGAAGAAAATTATATGATTTTGGGATATATTTTATGTAAAAAGTTGCCTATTAATTATGATTTTTTTGAACTGAAATATAATGATAATATAGTAAATAAATAAGTCACACGATTATAAAATAATTGCCACTAGTTGAAGGGCTCATTGTGAATAAAGTAATAATACACAATTAAAATGTTCTGTGTTACGAGACGGAAAAGCTGTGCAAATGAAATGTGATTCTACCAGCCTCCTAATCCCAGAAACTAAGTTGGCACTTGCTTACAAAAACTTTGACTGATAGCAAATAAATCTGAATCATCCAACTGGAATAAACAAACAGTTGATTTTTGTCCATTGGTCGATGCGGCTTCGGGACTAATAGAGATTATTAAACGATAGAAAAATGGTAAAATGAAGACTCTGCTTTAGAAATATATTTTGTTATCAATGCGAATATTTTATATTTTAAAAGTTTAGCTTTTAGAAACTGAAAAGTATTTAATTACAAATACAGGCAAATTTAATCATTTTTAAAACATGAATAAAATTTACCCTTCGGCCATGCTCACAACTCCTCCTTAAAAAACGCTTATCATGAGACCATTTTCTTTTCACAAGGATGATCATACATTGTTTGGGTGTTATGTTTCCATTGAAGAACTTTGTCGAAGTAAGTATTTTTAATTAGCTATAAGTATTTTGGATTGAATGAATTTGATTGTAAAAAAACTGAACTATAATTAATAAAAGCAATTAGGTACCGTTTTTTTTTTTTTTTTTTTTGTCTGAGTGTGTGTTGCTTTGTATTAAATATTTATCCATTGGCCAGTCTAATTTAACATAATCAACGCGTTGTTTCTATCTACGAGTGGTTTTGAAATAAAAGTCCTTATTCAACAATTACCATATACATACTCGATATATTTACAATATACACGCTACGGCATGTATCTGGTTACAATGAGACAATGCATTATTTTCCATTCGCCTATTAGGCGGAATACAGTCACGTCGGAATCCGATTAGTAATATAGTGGTTACCGGAGAGTCAGTAGTCATTACTACGCTTCTCATTACAGCGGATATGATCATAAATTGCATCGTGTGTGGGTGCAATCAAGTCTATCTGCTTTCTCGCTTTAGCCAAATCATTGCACTGGGCATAAGATTAGTAATACAAATCAACACCCTGTCATTTCATCAGTTGGATTTCCTAAATCGGGCATGATGTAAATTGATGGTTACAGTTTCTAAGAATTCGTTACGATAATTCTATGAGTGTTTTTAAAGTTAATAAGCACCAAGCTAATAAGATGGAAAATTTGTTGATAATACTAGAGCCAACATATTGCAATTCTCTATGTATGATTAATACTTTTTTTTTATATTTATCGTTTGTTTGTAATATGACCAGTGGCGGTTCCTGGATATCAGCAACGGAGATTAACACAAATAATCTTAGTAGTAATCAACTCAAAAATACGATGTAAAGTATTCGTCATTAGTAAAGACGACCGTTTTTGTGATTTTACTTCTCCAGTTGTCAGTGAAAAGCGGGCTGTTTCCGATTTTTGGAAAATAATGAGTAATTCATTTCATTTAACATGTTTATTGATACAGTGAAAATAAATAACTAATACATAAATTGGAACTGAAATTAACTTTTGTTGTAAAAAGTCCTTGCACCCGATATCCGAGCTGTTGTTCACTAAGTGTGTACACATTGAGCTTATAGGAGACCGTATCCCCTCCACTGCGAAATCTAGCTCCCACTCCGCCTCTCAGCTTGATTTAGGGAGATCACTGCTGCAGCTGTGCGGGTTGCGTTTGTCTGAATAAAGGTGTAACGTCCCGTTCCTGTTGATTTACTCAATCTAAAATAAATATTTACTACTTCTTTTTACTGCTATAGTTGCATTTTTCTTTTATAAAGCTAGAGAGATCACGTGCTCATGTACACAAATGGAATAACCATCACTGAAAATGACTATGAGACGATTATTAACAATAACCGGAGACCGAACCATGCTCGGAAATCGTTTAATTTTAGAAATATACTAGCTATATGTTATACAGCGGTCTGCTATACAATCATTTTTCCAATTTATTAACCAAACGAAAATACAGTAAATATGTAAAAATATTACGACACATTTAAAATATATGATTTTTATTTATTTTTATTTTTTTCCATTTATTTGTTCCTTAAGTTTTAGTACAAATGAAAGAAAAATTAAATAATCAATGGCGAATAATTTTTTTTTTAGTATTTTTTTAAGGAGATTTTATTTGCGAACTCAACTTTACTATCAGCCGTTTTTTCTGGAAATGGCGGCCGATTAGAGTTTCATTCGCCCATTTCTCAAAAATTTATAAAGATAGAGGAACAATATAAATTTTTTTTTTAATCATTATACCAAAGGTTATAAAAATCAATTTAATTATTATTATTTTATTTAAAATATAATTATTTGGAAATAATAAACCATAAATTTGTATAAAATGAATTAATGTTATGAGATCACTATATTTATTTTGAAATATATAAACTAAAATACTGTTATAAAATTTTTGACTTTTATTGGAGAGGGATTGAAACAAGGGGCGGTAAACTTAAGTTTGTCCCCTTGGCAAAATCCTAGTTCCGTCCCTGACCGCGGTCTTTAGTTAAATTTAATGATACGGATTTTGCTCTTTTTTATTAACCTTTTTTCCTACCGGTTCGCTTGGGTTTTTTGCCAAATAAGAGTTTATCTGGAGATTGAACAAATCATTTTTTGAGGCCTCAAGGCCCTATTCTAAATTTAAGATTAGAGTATAAAAAACGCGGAATTTCTAGATCCATTTTGCTGAATCATTTACAGAAATTGCTCGTATTAGATTATAGCATTAATAAATTTAATATTCCTGCGATATATAGAAAATAAAACACATCTTCACAGTGATAATTAAAACTATATCTATTTTGCAAACTCTCAAAAACTGGAAACTCTTTAGCCGAAAGTGCACAGCTGAATTATAGTACACTACTGGGCGTTTTTTATCAAATCCATGGAAGCCAGAGGAGGTTAAGTAAGAACTTCACAGTCAAAAACGATTTTGAGTCGGAGAGCTGGCCGCTATCGAGACTTAATATTATCGGTTATTAATATTATCGTAAAATTAATTAAATTAATAAAATCAAGGTTTTGATATTCCTAAAAATACAGTTATCAACAAAATCAACTAACTTTTCCAATCAACTAATCCAGAGAAAAGATAGTTTCAATTAACTAAATTTTTAAGTTATGATTCAGTACTGGAAAGCAGGAATTTATCATATAAGGCGTGCATATTGAGATCGTGATCCAGAGTTGAAAGCATTGGCAATGGTTTTCAAACCTTCTGCTTGAAAAGATTCTATCCCTTACGAATCTCAAGTATTTTACCATATATTTTAATTTTAAGTCCATAGCTCTAGAAATGTTTGAGGTAGTTTTCATACACGAAGCTTGTTATATATTTAAGAATCAGAGGTCCTGCATATGATTCTAAATTGTTGGCTTAACATTTGTTTCAGTTTTTTTTAAATTTACGTATATTCTAAGCACGTCTTTTTTTTTTTCTTTTTTTTTTACAATAAAATCAAAATATAGAATTATATGGTTAGTACTGAATAATATTAGCGGACGATATTTGCAAAGAAGATTTTGAAAGGTCTTAGGTGGTCAAGGGTTGCATTTTTGGATCTGTGAGGGAATATAAGATTATCATTAACAGCGTAGACAATAACGCTGGGTGAGTCCGAGGAGGGTCTCCCACCTCCAGAGCCTGCTCACGGCCGTTATAACAGAAAATAATTTTACTTAAACCTGGACCCAAGGGTAAGAATACATAAAAGTGTCATATCCAATGAGCTACCCCACAACTTATACTCTATTTAATGGATAGACTGTATTGAAATCCAAAATTTGTCATTAAGATTTTGTATGAGAGCGAAGCTTATAAAATAATGTTGCATATCTGTGGAAATAATATCAATAGACCTATTTGCCGGTCTAGTTTCCCCAACCAATACTAAGTAAATGTCTGTTTCCAAATTTTTTAATAACTTTAGGAATCTAAGGAAACTGAGGATGGATAACTGATTTTACACACACATAGTTGTAAGAATTGTGGATCAAAATAATTTTATTTAAAGGTTGTTACTCAATTCTTACTTTTATAAAAATCTCTAATCAGTTTTCTTGATTATGAGTCCAACAATACTAAATATTCTACGCTTCTTCACTCAGCGAATAAATAAAGGGAAAAGGAAAACCACGACTTCGGAAAATTAGGCGTGAAAAATACCAATTTTCACGACATTCATCCCAATCGATACCAATGCAGGTCACTTGCACTAGATCATCTCTACACGGTAAAGTCAATTTCAAGAATACGACAATGGAAAGTAACAAACAACTACAAAACTTAACGGGACATGAATTTCATACTTTCGCTAAACAGATCCATTTACTGACGACCTACAGTGCATATTCCCTGTTCTACAAGCTTTTACTTGTCTTAGGGTAGTGGATGTTTTTTGTTATTCGGGTCCTCTGAAGTGGCGTGCGATTTCCGAAATTTATTTGAATGTCGCATGCCGTCTAATTAATGCGAGCATGTAGTTTTAAAATCAAGTGGAAAGACTAAATGGTGGGGGTACACAGCTTCGTGACAAAATCCTATTTAATGCTGTCTGAGCATTCCTAGCATATCAGTGCCCTTCACCTTCTACTTCAAGAAACACCGTGAGTTTGATTCTTAGGTCTTCTAATAATATAATTACTGAATGAATCATCGTTGCTGCCGTAAAGCCTATATGTCAAACACATGATTTTACAGAACGAACGAAAAATTGATTTGTAAGCGATGTTTGAAAGTATAATTTTATAAACTAATTATAAACATTCCAACGGTAAATAACAGTGAGAGTACCCTACGGAAAGAAAGTCTTGGAAGTGTTTCCTGGTTGATTAATAGCGATTAACGTTGCTAATGTGACGAACACTAACAATAGGAAGATTCTTTTTGATCAATTTAAATCATGTCACGATTTTTTTTAAACATGAGTGATTTTCACCAGAACATATGATATAAACTATTATTTCTAATAAGATCAAAATTACGAAACTGATTTTTGGTCACATAGGAGGTTTTACGGCGGCAATGACGATTATATAATTATTATAAGCACAAATCTATGTCTTTTGGCTCAGGAAGCCAATGTGATCCTGGCGTATGAAAAAAAAAATAACCTATGCCTCTGAAGGAGTTGAGATCTCTGCCTACTTAATGACGATGACAGCCAAGCCAGAGGACTCAGGGGTTTCGCGATGGACTAGGATTTGAGAATCTCTGATTCAGATAACTGTTTTATATATATGTATATATATATATATATATATATATATATATATATATATATATATATATATATATTGTAATTTTGTCACCCCAAATTGCTTCCTCAACACAGAAATTCGCTTTGCTTTTCCAAATCCAGTTGGTTGCACATAAAGGAGAGAGAATTGTACACGTAAGTGATTCCACTCTGAGAAGTTGAATCATTATGGATTTCACCATAGATTTTGAATCATAGAATTTTTATATGGCAAAAATATGGTGTTTTTTTTTAATATCTGAAGGAAAAATCATGAGAATATTCTTTTATAGTAAAATATTTTATTATTTTTTGTTTTTAGAGAATTTGTCTGTCCATTTTGTAAGTATTTATGAAATTTGTTATCCTTTTCTTTTGATTTAGTACTGATTGAGATGTGTTTCAATTTTGTCCTTATATTATACGGATCTACTATTATAAAGAATACGTTATCCAAATAAATACTTCTCTTGACTGCTTTAAAAGCTCTATAAATTCCATTCCCTTGCATAGTTTGTAATTATCTGTCCTAACAGATTCATATACCATATTTCATAAGGTAGTTTCCTAGTGAAA
The DNA here is from genome assembly GCA_948150685.1 of Rhaphigaster nebulosa. NCBI lineage: Eukaryota > Metazoa > Arthropoda > Insecta > Hemiptera > Pentatomidae > Rhaphigaster > Rhaphigaster nebulosa. Next base: position 114,754,726 of record OX411307.1, on the reverse strand, counting down.
TCCCTAAATATTCGTTCTCGCCAAGTACACTAATGAAGCATGTGTGTTATCAGTGAATATAGGTAAACAACTTAAGGAAGAACGTTTTAGTGCGCGTGCGCCCAACAATCAGTGGCGGATCCTCAGGGTGGAGGGGAATTTCTTCTCCCAAAAAACCACTGAGGGAAAAAAAAATACGGAAAATTTATAAATATACTTACTCATATACCAATACTCGTGAGTAACTGTGATAAATCATCATTCATTTAGGATAAAGTATCATCTCATCATAGGAGTTAAATTAACGTGGCTCACCTTGTGAGAAATAGATGGTCGAAATTGTCAAATGTAATTATGTAATTGTCAATTGTAATTACATTTTTTATTGATTTAAATAAAATAAGTGTGCTAAACTTCTATCTTTTTATTAATTATAAATCCTGATGAAAACTCAAAACTATTTCATATGGCCAAGTGGTTAACTCGCTGGGCCCATATAAATGGAACCCTAGTCAAGATCAAAATTGTTTTTAAATTGGTTCAAACTGTATCATTTGTCTTTAAGTTGCTAATTACTGAGATATCCTACCAACTCTCGTGGCACAGGATAAGACAGCGCAATCACATAATTTTACATATCATCCTTCCTATATCCCCTCATAAATATGTTTCGCAAATTAAAAATGGTTGGCGCCACAAAGATGTATACAAACATTAAAGAATATCAACAAAATGTATAAAACGTTTCGGTCTGCTCCACGAGTATCCCAAATTTTGTGGTCACCCTGGAACAGAGCCGAAACTGGGGAGAGGGGAAGGGCAAAAGGGGCACTTGCGGTAGAATTTAGAGGGCATCAAATTTCGAGCGGAATTTTATTTTTAGGTTAAAATATAAATTCATGATACATAATTTTTAGGTAAAAAATATTTGTTTCAGCTTTTTGATTTTATTGGCCTTCATTCAGTCAAAGTTGATGTTAGGGGATGACATTATTTATTTCGAAATATACTACCTACAATATTGTAATATAACTGTTGACTTTTATTGAAGATGGGGAGGAGTGAAAGCAGGAGCAGAAAAATTAATCTCACCCTGGACAAAATTCTGGTTCTGGTCCGGCCCTGACAGCCTCCTCCCCCCCCCCCCTAAAAATTACCTGTCATTGAAATGTTTGAAGCGTTAACAAATCAAAATTAAAAAAAAAAAAAAATAATTTGACAAGGTAGTAGTCTGAAGTTATTTTGAGAGAGAATGTTTTTCCCTCCTAGAGCGTAACCTTCAGGTCTGAGCTGCGCCCACAAGGTTCTTTAAGTTTCCTATTTATTTTTTCATAATACATCTATTAGTATCACAAACTCTTCTGTAGCATATCAAAAGCCTTTATAAGATGATTCATATTTAACCTGGTGACCTTTGGGGCTAAAAAAAAAATTATATCTTGGAGTGACGTGTTGTCTCTACTTGATGGTCTTTTTTGCCTGTTAATGTGAGATGTGCTGTTTTCCTTTTGCGTTGATGTGATCTTTTCTTTCTTTGTCCTGATGATGCCTGAATTAGCGAAACTTTGATTAGTTAGTTATTTATTAGTATAGTTGAGACTGTACAATCCGAAGCATATCAGATTAAGGAGGTTTGTCGGATTACTGGAGTTATAATAAAAAAACAACAAGGAAGACACTCTGTATCAATATATCTATTATGACAGATGTATATATATATATATATATATATATATATATATATATATATATATATATATATATGCATATGTGTACATATTAAATTAAAAACATGTTGAAAAAACAATAGAAATGACTTTGCACATTACCAAATATGTAACAGAGAAATGTAGGAATCACATTTATACTGCCAACTTTTTCCACTTCCATGGGGTTCAATCATAATTAAACTCTAAAAAGGAGCTTTTAATACTGCAAAAATCGATAGAGTTATAAAACAATATGCTTTACTATGGAGAGTAATAATTCGTGTGCAACAGACGATTAGATACTGGGACAGTACAAATTTCCGTCTTCCTCGCACATGTCATGTGGCAACATGAACGTTCATCTACCGAATAGCACAATATCGGACTACTAGACGTGTCGGACTGGCGGGTGTCGGACTATAGAGACTCAACTGCACTTGAGATAAATAAGGTTGGTTTTTGGAATCTTCCAATTATACCCAAACAAAAATTATTTTTGTCCCTTTTTTTATTTAATAAATACATTTTTTTTTTATGAAACATAGACACTATAACATTAATTTTAAAAATATGAACTTGAATCGCTACAGCTCGCATAGTCTAGTTATTCAGCCAATGGATGTTCTATTTAGAACTAATGTTCTGTAAGTGATATATCGTACTCATTATTTCATATTCGTGGAGGGAAGAAACGGAAGTTGACCAAAACATGCAGTTTTACCAATTACCTTCTAATAACCTTAAAATATCTGGTATACAGAAATATTTTTGTTTGATTATAATCATTACAGTTAATACCACTTATGCAATGCCTTTACGCAATGCATTAAATACGAAAATATTTGAGAGATAGGCGTTTAGAAAAACTAGATTCTAGTTCCTGGTAGTCTCCTAATGGAATGAATGGTAATTAATCGCAACCAGGTTTGGCAAAAGCGATGAAGGAAGTATGGCTTTGTCGAATCTGAACAGATTCCGCCGTCGACGATCTTCTTACGTCACGGCGTATTCCTTTCCCTTGCCCTTGGCTCTCTGATCTTCTGCCTTTTTGCTGGTAGAGAGGGCACGCTTACTCAAAAATTTAAAGCTACGAGTTATAAATATTTAAGCGATTCTATTCATTTAAATCGATAATTAATTAAAGTGCGTAAATACATAAAAGTGCATCATTGGATGGTTAAACGTCATAAAATATTTCATTACTCTATTCCTAGCGATTCAATTACCTCCAAAAGGTAAATAAATCCACACGGATTTATTTTGTCATGTAATTCTTAATAATAAAAATATTTTCAATAAAGACACATAATGTGTCATATAAACCACATGACTACAAGAAGCTTTCAGTACTTTCGGAGAAAATTATATATTCCGTATAATCATATTAGATTCAAGACTAAATCATTAGTGATAATGTCAAATAATGTTACACATACAACATACATTTTCGATTCTAACAGAGCAGATAAAATAAATGCTGATCATACGAAAATAAAGCACAATTTAAGGTGTTTTTAGATTTTATTTAGCGGAGACATTTTTTCTAAGGGTTTTAATTAGTTTTTCTTAATTTTGCAAGCAAGTTTTAAACCCTTCAAATAATTCAAAAAGTGTTGTTTTTTAATTTATTTCTTTTTAAAATATTATCAAAATAAATCTTCGGGATTGATTGAGCACAATCCAACGGACTGTGGAGTTCCAATTGACTTAGCATCTAGTTTAGTGTCATGGGGAAACTACATCAATCGCCCCATTGAATTTTCAACATACACCATATTTCTCCAATATCCCAATTGGAACCGTAAAACTGCTCAAAACCAAATGATGATAGTGATTAACGTTCCAGCTCTTTTGTTCAATCACATCAAATATGTATATATATATATAGATAGATAGAGAGACAGAGTGAGTTTATTATGTCGACAATCTTTTTAATATTATTATTAATTAAATATTTTTACAATTTTTTTTTCACAATGGTTTATAACATATTTTGTTTGTTTGTAGTATAAACAAAGCGTCCTGTTTGCGCAGGAAAAGACTTTAAAAAACAATACAAAAATTATATAAACAAACAAAATATGACTTCAGACCAGATCCAAAAAAAAAAAAAAAAAAAGCAGACTTGTGAGCATTTTCCCAAACACCAAAGAACTACTAAGTAATTTTCTTTATTCTATATTTTTCTTCTAAATATATTTTACGCTATATTTGTTCATCGTTATTCTTTTGTTCTAATCTGTTCGTTACTATTTTTCAATTGTATTTATTTTATTTATTTTTTCTAATTAAGTCTCAACGAAATTGAAACGATTCAAAAATTTTATAAAAATTATTACAATGATGTCATCTCATGTAACATACTTCTTTTTTTTTGGCACGTGAACGCTTACTAAATATGTGAATCTTCCCTGGGGTCAGTATAAAAGAGAAAAAATAACGGAAAAGAAAAACTTTTAAATGTAAACAAATTAATAATTAAAGGAACGAGAAAAATTAAACCAAAGGTTTTATTTGAAGATAACATTAAAAAAATGCCTATGCCGGCCATTTTTATTTAATCAAAATAAATAAATCATTCCAAAAAATTATTATTTTTCAAGAATTCTGAATTCATTTTTTGAAATTGTAGATTTTTCCATGGTCATTTTTGAAATTCAATTTACAGATCAGTACCTCGGAAGTAAAGAGCACTTTGTCAATTTCCCTAACTTACAAGGGAGCAGTTTGAACAGATATTTCCCTCCGAATGAATGTGGATTTAGCGTTCTTTTAATATCATGTAACTCCCCTCACTGGTCTAGGGCATGGTTATCTATACCTCTGGGTACAGCAAAAACATTTCTGTACCTCGGAGGTATAAGAAAGTATGTTACATTTCCTGAACTTTACAGGAGAGCAGTTTTTATAGATATTTCCCACCAAATAAAATTCTACTTATTGTTCTTTTAGAATCATGCAACTCCTTTCAAAATTGGTCTAGGATATCTATATCAATTGGTAAAGAAAAACCAGTTAAATACAAATATATGCGTACTATGTAATAATGTTAAATTGGTAAAAAATTGACCTTTAATTCCCGCGTACAGAGATATATTTTCATTATTTGGGGCCATATATATATATATATATATATATATATATATATATATATATATATATATATATATATATATATATATATATATATTACCTTTTTTTTTTTTTTTTTAATTCCTCAGTTTCAGAAATAATAATAATAATTGACAGCAATATTCTCATATCATTTCAACAGAATACTTCAAACAAAGCAAATGAATAAGTTAATTTTTGCTGAGTCGCAGATGCAAAAACAAATGGAAGAGCGAAATTAATTATCACCGCTGTTAGTTTCTCAATGCAATCTGTTTCTCTTCAACGTTATCTAATTGATGGGAGAGTGACTGATGATCAGTTTCTCTCTCCGATATCGAAGGCAGTTCAGCGTCAATATCAATTAAAATTGTTGATCAGACAGTTGGATAAATACTTCCTTATCTAAGCAATCTAAAAATTCACCCCTCATTATAGTTGATATTTAATTATATTTCATAATAGTTTGTTTAAATTTATTACCTCAGATCTTAATTAAAAATTAAGATTTTCTGTTTAAGTTTACAATTGCAATATACGATTGCATAATTGATAATACGATTGCAATACATTTTTATATTATTTTTATTTTATCTAAACTTAGTACGCATAACAAAATTTAAAAAAATACCATTAAATTTTAAATGAAAAATGTTACCTGAAAAAAAAACTTTAAAAGAGCCAAATATATTTTAATAACTGTTAAAAGTTTATTATTTATTTTATTTTTTTTAGCTCAGTTCTTAACCCTTCGTTTCCATTAACCTTTCTTCCTCATGTTTTTTTCATAAAATAGTTAACGAATCTAAGAATGACTTTTATTTAATATAAAGTTTTTACAGTGACTGTAACACTGTGACTACATCAGACTACTTCTAACTTATTACTGTCTTCACTCTTACCACCAACATACTGACTTAGAAACTTTTATGCTACAGACCCTAGTATATCTTGACAAAGTAGGAGGGAGAGCAGGAGGGCGCAAGAAGAATAGGATATTGGAGGAAAATAGAAGAAGAGAAGATTGTTGTCCCTTAAAAAGATTATACGAGTGAAACAATAATCAGAGCGCGTGTCAGAAGCTCTAGATTTGAGCCGGAGAAGTGTGAATGTAATGTGGGTTCGTTCTGTAAACTATGTTCCTATAAAAAGGTAAATTGTCACAGGAAAGCAAATAAGAAAGGAGAGAAATACAAAATATAAATCTGTTGAGCCTATTAACACTAGATCCCTTAAGGGCCACGTGCAGTCTAGCAACATGCTAACAGTTATTATATATTTTTATATTGTATATTTTATATATTTTATATATATATACAGTGTCCAAAATATGCATTTGTACACTTAGTTTATTCTAATTACCAACAAAAATTTAAAATTTATCATGCATAAAATGTATTCATACAGTTGTCTTGAATATAGCTTATTTTGTTCTCAGCTCATGTTTTCAATTAATACATAATCTCTTATTCAAATACAAACCTATACAAAATGGGCCAAATGATCGGATTGAACAATTCCCTCAAAATGGGTCGTAAATCGAAACGATTTTCTACCTGCAAAGGTGAATTGCTCAATTTGTGTTGTTATTTGGGTTTTATGGGTTTCTAATTTTCTTCACCTGTAAAAATTATTGCGGAATGTTCAATAAATTACTAAGTATATTTTTATCCGAAAAACTGAGTGTTAGAATACTTATTTTGTTCGCTTTGTACTATTAATAATGTAACCAATTAAATAAAAAAATCTATGCCGTGAATAATGCAATTATTTTCCTTATTGGAATGATGTTTTAACTTTAAAAAATTCGAAAAACTAAAACTACTAAATACAAAAGTACGTATATATTTTATCTTAAAAGTGTTAAAACCGGAATCGGCGTTGTTTTCACAAGTTTGGTCCACGCATTCTTAAAAAAAAAAAAAATAGTTGAAACAATCTATACACATTTCTCTACATAGGCTTAAAATGAGTTTAAAACCCATTTCCGGACTATTTTTCCGAGTCCACTAATTAGAGTATCCATCAAAGTGAAGTTAAAATTCTTATTTTCGTATTTCAAATGATTTCCATTTAAGTGACCTTATAACTCTTGTTTTCGTATTTCTAATGCGGGATAAATTCAAAATCATTCTTTAAATAGTTGTGCTTATTAAAGAGTTTTGGATGAGGAATGCATGTATTGAAATATACAATTGTGTAAGAATTTTTGTAAGAAACAGCATGATGCCGTATGTGGTTTATATATAATGCAGAATGCTTAATATCAAACAAATAATACGACATCTTGTGTATTTATATGACTCGGGAATTATTATAGTTGTGAAATAATATCAAATATAAAGAATTTGACGAAATTTAACAATAATAAGTCACAAAAACTATCATTATGTATTGGAAGGTTCCAAAATAAAGTCTTGAGTCTCCCAAATAGTATTAAATTACGATCCAATAAACATTCCGCCGATTCAGACATTGGCGTATATCAATCAATCCTGATATATATATATATATATATATATATATATATATATATATATATATATATATATATATATATATATATGTAAATTACATCGATATCTCATACTGCTGGAAGAGTATTATTTAAAAACGTATGAGAGGAAGGTTACACTTTCTAAACTTATCCATGCATTATATTGTGACCTGCATTTGGTGAACAAACATTGTAATTTTATTTGTAAATTGGTAAACACCCAAGATAATATTTAGTCTGAAAAGAATATATTTAATGTCAAATGAAATACATGAATAAGTAAGGTATAGTATTACAACAAACTCAAGGTAATTTTACCTGAAAAGTATAAATAAAATTACAATGGTTGTTCACCAAATGAATATCACAATATGAAGAAGTTTGCAAAGTGTAGCCTTGCTCTCATACATTTTTAAATAATACTATTCCAGCTGTATGAGATATTTTATTTGAGATGTTGTATTTTCGATGTAATTTTTTTTTTTTTTACATAAATAAAAAAGAGGGAATAAGTTTACAAAGTGTAATCTTCCTCTCATATGTTTTTAAATAATACTCTTCCAGCTGTATGAGATATTCCTGGTTGAGATATCGATGTGTGTGTGTGTTTGTTTGAAAAGTATAAGAACACATAAATACAGACCAGAGACAGCGCACCATATCACATCAAAAAATTACTGGCCAAATGGATATAGTACATCACTCTAAAACAATTCAGCATCGATTCACTCTTAATAATTTCGTTGAAGCTTGTATAAAATATGATTAAAGCAAAATAGATGAGTTTAACTAAGATACCCTGAACCCTTCAAAGACGCAACTAAACTAGATTATTCAAAATGAAGACCGGAGAGACGTAGCTAGGAAGCCGTACTCCGATCGGCCGATGTTGAGGAGAGGGAAAGCAGCAATCTATTAAGAGGATCGTGAGAAGATCACGTCTATGCCCTGGTCCACATCCCGACTCCATAAGTCCCCATTGTTGTTGTTGATGCTCGATCATTATCCAATGGAACGTGAGGCTTCGCTTCTATTTCGCTAGTTCCTTTATCGATATACCGCCGTATCCACGGAAACGTGACGGTTAATGGTGAACATAACGTCATGAGTTTAGGGCTGGCTTTAAAGTACCTCGAATAGATTAACTAATCATTTAGAATCTTCAACCAGGCGCACCGAACAATTAACAAGTGGCAAAAGCAAAATGGATTTATTTTAATGTTCGATCAGCAGCTTGGCTTATTGATAGAGTTTTAAATGACATTTCGTAATTTTTTTAATTGAGATAACGAACAAATCACTAGATGGGTAATCTGCAATGAACCGACGGGAAATCGTCTACTGGTAGACCTAAAGGTAGATATGAAGGATCGTTTTAGGTCTGACGACTTGGTAATTGAGGGGATCAGTGGAGGGAAATATGTAAGAGAAGATTGTTGGTGTAACCACATGTGTCGAAGAATGTATATGCATATGTATATACAAAGAAAAAATATATATATATATATATATATATATATATATATATATATATATATATATATATATATATTTGTATTTCTTTGGTTATTTCCGAATAACTACTAAGCAATATAATTTAAACAAATTTTTATTCGCCAATGGGCGAAATATAAAATAAAAATAATATAAAAATAAAATGTTTATATAATTATGAACACTTTTATTTTGAATAAGTTTTTATTCGAATATATATACTTATTAAGTGAATTGAAAACTAAATAAACTAAACTAAAATAAAACTGAACACGTGTTCATTCCTCATTTGTTTTTTGAAATTAAGTTCGATTTTTCATTTTTTGATGTTTAATTACTGCTTGAAATGTTTGATTATTAATTACACATTATTCATAATAAGAAAATAACCCCCAGTATTAATAAAATGGAATTTTTGGTGCGATAATTTTGATCAGATGTATTTGTTTAATAGGTAATAATTATTTAACGCATGAATTTAGAAGTATATGATGCATTAATAAGAAAAAATAATTGAGGCGTTCTCCGGAAGAAGGGCCCTTGCATTTTGAATTGAGACTTAAAAATTTCAAATATTTTGCTAGTGAATATGAAACAGAAACAGGTTTGATCCAACCAAATTTTCAATTTAGTATTAAAACTATTGTAAGCATACTTACAGTTGCTTTTCTGTAATTTGGCTATACAATTATGTTCAATTTTATACTGATGTATTGTGAATGACTGTTTGTGCTGTTTAACGTATTTCAAGCATAGGCAATGCGAAGGTAAGAACTTTTTTCTCATGTAAATTTGTCGTTAGTATTGGAGTTTCAGTAAGCAGACATTTGAAGACTTGTGCGACTCGCATCTTGTTATTGACCAAGTTAAATAAATTTGGCATGTTATTTTTATGTCCCCTAAAGCTGTTGGGAAAGTCAAATTTTCTTTTGATAGTATTGTATTTTTTTTCTCTTGTGTTATTGATTTCCTGCTAATTTATCAGGGAGAAAAAAACTTTGAGGTCAACTATTTTCCGTCAGTAATTAGGGAATCGAATATTAACTGCTTTGCGATTACGCTAGTTCTGCCTAGTTTTTGTGAATTTCGATTACATTGGGCAATCTCCTATTGCTAATATGATTGCGCGCAATACCAGACAGCTTGCCAAACAGAATCAAGAGCTGTGGTCTCATCTGAGTAATTAAAAAAAAAAAAGTGCCAAATCTGTTTACAGATCTTGATTAGTAAGAAACATTAATTACATACCAAAAAATATCTCCCAGAATTTAGCATGTTTCTATAATTTATGACTATATGCTGGATAATCAGTTTTTGAAATTTTTAAAATTTTATTTTCAATCAATCTGAGTGTAAACATTTTAATGACGATCTTGTTCCTGATTACTTTTTCCGTTGTAAACTCAGTGAAATTTTTCAAAGGTGTTCTAGAAGGAGGTCATGGAGGAGGTCTACCTCGTAAGGAAAAGTGAGTAACTCATGAATAATGAAGAAGCGGATTGATCTAGAATATTGAAATTAAGATTGCGAGGTATCACATATGTCTAACCAACATCAATCTGTTTAGAACGCCTTGGTATTTTGTCAACGCCTTGTTAACGCCTTGGTACACACACCTACATATATATATATATATATATATATATATATATATATATATATATATATATATATATATATATATATATATATGGTAGGGCGCCAAAATATCGCCTACAATCCTATTATTCCATACATCGTTTGCTCCCTGATAAACACTGCTAGCCAGTGCTTGGTTGTACTCAATATCGCCCACTGGAATGTCCTCAATATCGCCCTAACTGATATTACGAACGATTTCTAAGTGTTTATTTATTTTATTTTTTGATAATCAGATGTCTTATATAAGGACATGGGATAAGGCTATAATAAAAGAGGCGGTAGTAGTAGTAAAAAATATACAGATTGGGCTATGAAAGCATCTAAAGCTTTTCATGTAAGATCATAAAATCTGCAATAATGACTTTTTTTAAAACTTACCTTCCACTAGGACTAAGGCATGTTTTATAAATTTACCAATAATTAGTTGAATAATGTTCACAAATTGAAAAAAAAACTATTATGGACTTAGGCAAAAGACATGAAAAGGATGCAATTTCAACTTACCATTAGAAGTAATATTCGCCGCACATTTTTTGAAAAAACAAAAAGTGCAACTAGGAAGTTGCTTTTTCTTTTTTCAAGAAGAGACACCCCTTTTTTTAAGATATCTTGCCTTGTCAATAAGGAAACCTCAGCCGCTTTCTTTAGCACGAATTAAGATATAAAAAAGTTTTTTGATATCTTAATTAATCATTGCAAGATAAGTTTTACTTAATTTAATCCCATTTTAGACGTAGGCGGTATTAGGAACACATGGTGGGCGATATTGGGAACAATTTTGTTCAAATCACAAATATTTGACAGCAGAAAATAACATTTTTTTTTTTTAAATGTTAACATAATGCGTTTATGTTGTAATTAAATTTATTAGTATATAACATTTTAGATAACAGATTAAAATTACTTTTAGACAAAAAGCACATGGATTAGTTCTCTAGTAAAAAAAAAAGTCGCTTAAATGGGCGGTATTTGGGCCCTCTACCTTATACGAGTATATATATATTCCGGTAAATTTGGGCACTTCCAGCGGCCCCCTTCGGATCAAATGAGCTGAAATTCAGTATGTATGACTATTTTCTAGGCAAAGCAATACTACAGAAACAGGGGTAAATTTCGGCATGTTTTAATGTTTTAAATGTTTTAATTTAATGGTTTAAATTTAAAAGTGAGGCATATTTATATAAAGCGAGACCTTATAGGCTAATTGCACTTCTTGTGAAAATAGGGCCTGAATGTTTTCGTAGGCCTCCCTCCATTCTGTTTTGTTTCTCGTACGTATTTAAACTAAGGATTCAGTTCATTATTGTCTCTAGCAGTGTTAACTCCGAAGTTTTGTTCACTTTTTTTAACCTATTGTAACTCAACAATGTTCTTCGTGACAAATTAAGTGAAAAGTGAAGATCTACCTTGTAAAACGAAGTAATCTCTTTAGAACAAACAATTTTTTTGCGCATTACTTTAATAATTGTCAAGAATTTTATATTTACTGATCATAACAATCTCTTATCCGAAATTACGCGTTATTCCGAATAGTCTGGGCCACATTATTCCGGATATACGGGGTTCAACTGCGCTAACAGCATATTTTATTTTATTAGCATTAATTTCGATACTTAAATCAATACCAACTTCCATGTTTCATCTAATTTAAATTACAATAAACCAGATAAATTAAATTATTTAGAATGAAAAAGGGGCTTTCTAGATTATAGGTCACAACAGTTTCAATTATATCAAACATATCGCCACCTCATTTTCGCCACATGATGGGCTGCGGGTTGTTGGTTGCATAAGATTGGTTTACTCTGCGGGAATTTATGTGTGATGAACAATGATGTCGTATGCTGGTGAAGCAACAGGAAATAAATATGTTGAATAAATGTTATATCATTTCATATAATACAAATGATTTTTTTTTTTAATTATTATTAATATGGATGATTTATTTATATAAGACAATTTTTAAATATGTGTACAAAAGATTACTTCCGAATTTTCTTTATTTTCGTATTCTACAATGTGTTGACGTTTCGAGGTTGTCTCCCTTTTATCAAAACATATTCCAAAAATCAGATAATTAACTATATTTAGCATAACATAGTAATATTTCTAACTCATTAAGTTTTACTAATAGATAAATTTAATTACGTTACACGTTAAATTAATAAAACTATTGTCATTTCAGCCAATAAAAAATTATATTGCATTAATTGTTAAAACTAATGCCAAAACTTGGGCATAAGCTCTCTTGGTCCTAAAAAAATTAGAATTTGTATTCAATATATTTTAATGTGTTAGATTTATGATTAATAAATTTAAAAATGGAACTTTCCATCCAAATGTTATTTTTAACTAAACAGTGAGGGGAAAAATACTTGGCCATCCTTAAAATTTCCTTTGACTTCCGATCAACTTATAATTAATAAATCTTGTTTTTTATTTTTTTATTTTTTACAATAAATAGCGAACATCTTTAGAAATAAATTAGAAATATTATCAAAATTATAAAAAAATGGACGTATCTTAAAATCATTTATTGTTTAATCGAATATTGTTTAATTGAAAAGTTTAGTTGTATGTTTTATGACATACAATTTTAAAGTGTAAAAATAATTTATTATTGTTAAATTATACTTAATAAATTTATAAAATGCTGAAATTGGCCAAATAATAGGCTGGGACATGGCAGATAAATTATTATAAATAAATATTATGTTGAGACTTTTGACTATATTTATTTTTAATAATAATAATATGTAGTAATAACAAATTGACAGCCCCGAAAAATATATCATTGAAAATAAAATCATGAATTCAAAAAATTCACAGTGCTAAATAAGAAACTTAGCAATAGTAACTTAGAAAATAAAATAACAAATAACAAAAAAATTAAAGTAAAATTATGCCAATTGGAATTTTAGGTTTAAAAGTTCTCCCATTTTATTTTCAACATATACCTTTATTTCCAACTAATGAAGCCTGTATAACCTGAATTCCAGATTATATCCAGATTTTTAATAATTTACATTCGAAAGATATGAATAAAGATTGAAAGGAAAAACAAATGCTAATAAATATTATTCTTAACAACTAAATCTTTTTCTTTTCTTTTTTTAATTTATTGATACAAAATAAGTTATGTTTCCTAAAACCACAGTATTCCTAAAATGATCAAGTAGAAGCATTAAAAATAAGCAACATTTTCTTTAATCTAAACTGAAGAATTCAGTAGAAAATTTTTCCGAATATCTTGCCAGATTGAGAATTGAATATCACTGTACAGAGTTACGTCCTACTGACAATAAAATTGCATATGAATGACGGACGAAAAAGAAATTAAAGGCCTGAATACTTGTCCTTGTGACAATCCTACCTACGGAGATTTTTCGTATTATAGTAATTATCTGCCTGTTTTCTGAGATTATTGTGGAACAGAGCATAATGACGACACTTTTTTGATGATTAGACATTTAATGATTTTGTTTTTCGTGCAAAATACAACATTCACGAGGTACCGAGATCCTTGCTTTCATGTTTTGTTTCTAAAACTCTAACATCTCCACCCCTTAGACGCTCAAATAATATTTATGAAAATAATTTATGATTTAGATGTTTAGATTTATATATATTTATTTTTTTTACTTAGAATGATGAAATAATTATATTAAGTTAAAGTTAAACATCAATGTTTTGAATTTCGATGGATTTTTTAATCTCTAATTTGTTTTTATTGTCTAAATAAGACTATTTCACATTTTTAATCCGTTAATGAAGCAAACATTTCACAGTACAAAAATCTAGTCTAATACATTAACCAGGAATTTAAAAAATTAGTTTAAAAAAACCGTTACAATATTTAAAAATATGTACAGTTTTTAGTAATCTCATTGTATAAATTATTTTCTCACAGGATTCGCATAAATTTAATTTATTCATTTAAAGTAGCTTTCTTGCTTTTTTAATGAATTTCCATCTACTTTTTCAAAACCGGAACCGACTAGAAATAAAAAAGTGGTTTTAATTATTCAATTTGTAAAAGTAGTTTTACTTCTATTTCACAGTTTAAGTATATTAGTTGCATAACGAAAATTACTATTTATTTAAGAATATTAAAAAAAAAATATGGTAATTAATCGCAGTTTTTGTTAGGTCATCTTGTTACGTGTTGATCTGAATTCCACGTATATAATTATTAAAATCAGGACAACGAGGTAAAACAAATACTTTGGTTAATCGGAAACTGGAAAATTTTACTCATGTACAGTTTTTTTTTTACAACTATCAATTACTGTAAATTTAGTAATATGAATCCTGAATTCAGTTTAAGGGCCAGTAATTTAATGTTTTATATGATGCGTTAATTTTTAGCTATAGTCTGAAATGAGCAAAATACACCGTCAACTCTCTGGAATAGATGGTAATTGTAAAAAAATTCAAAGGAAGAAAAACCGACAGGAGCGTATCCAGAGGTAGTTTTTTGGATGGGAACTATCGGAGCAGGACCGTAACTAGGATTTTGGCCAGAGCGGCAAGCTCAATTTTGCCGCCACTTATTTCACCCCCCTCCTCCAATATAAGTCGACATTTTTGTAACAGTATTTTAGTTAGTGTATTTCGAAATAAATATCATCATCACCTAACATTAACATTGAATTAAAGTCCATACAGCCAAAAAGCATAAACGAATATTTTTTACTTTAACGAAAAATCAAATTTCGCTCAAACTTAGCCGCCTTTTAAATTCTGCCGCCTGGGGCAAGTGTCTCCTTAGACCTCCCTCCTTGTTCCGGTCCTGTATCAGGATGACCACAGAATTTGGGATACTCGTAGAGCAGATATTATCCCATACATTATTTGTATACATTTGATATTTTTAATGTTCGTATATATTCTTCCTTTGAGGCGCCAACCATTTTTAATCTGAAATGCATATTTATAAGGGTATATGGGAAGGATGATATGTAAAATTACGTGATTATTGTGTTGTCTTATCCTGTGTCAGAGGGAATTAAAAGGTTATCTCAGTAGTTAACCCAGTGAAAAATAAGTTTTGAGTTTTCATCTGATTTAAAAAATAATAAGAAGATAGAAGTTTAGCATACTTATTTCAAATTCATATTCATAATCATGTTTTTACCAAAAAAATAAATATGAAAATTCAAAATTTAATTTCTTTACAAATAGTTTTTACATACGATACTTATTGAATTATTAACACTTATGTACTTAGGAAATATTATTAAACATCTTCATCGCCTCCTTCATCACTTTCTATAGGAAATAATAATAATAATAATAAATAAATAAAATAAACCATCTGATTTTTACTCTCCTTGATTTCCACATTAAGGTAGCCCTGTAATGAGTCTATTTATTTCTCCATGTACCATCTTAGGATAAAACGCGTATTGAAACAACTTTTAAGCTCATCATGCCAGGTTATGTACCCTTCAGAAATATACAAATAGTTTATATGGAACTAACAATATTAAATGCTTTAGAAAATGTTTAAAAATGAAGAATATTTATTTATTTTTAACTGCATCAACCCTAAGTTGAACAGAGTTATTAGGATTCATAATAGTATAGATAATGAAGAGAGAGAGAGATATGTATATACAAAAATAAAATAAAACAATAATAATATATACGAAATTTAAAGCCTATAATATAAAACTTGAATACTATTGCAAAAAAAAACAAACAAGGATGTGAATAATAAAAATTGGTAAACAGAAATGTAAAAAAAGAAAATGAAGATTTTAGATTTATAGATAAGTTGTTTAAATATTTAATTATGAATACATGTATTAAAATTTAATTTAAATTGATTTGTACTGTTTAAACTATCAAAATCTATTTAACTGATCAATTTGATCATTTACCAATTTTAATTTTAATTTAAAAATTTTTGTCTAGCTTTCTGTTTGGATCTGTATATATTCTCGTTTTCAATAATTCTAATAATTACTATATTTTTTATTTGATCAATATTGTGAACCAAATTGAAATTTTCACAAACGATCGAACGAATTTCAGTTGCGAGGAGGAATAATCGATGTTCAAAACCATGTGAAATTATTTCTTTTGTCAAAATAATTGGTACATCATTAGCAGTTCGGTTTTGAAATATCCAGATGGGGTTGATGATATTGTTCCGTTATTGGCAGAATTGACAAGATTGCCTAGTTTCCGTACCATTGGTGCCCGTCCTCTGTTGGCAGGAAGTTGCATTTTTCCATGATTGCATTTTTAATGATGCATGATACTGACGAAGATTCGCCAGTATGTCGGCGATAAGTATGATTAAATCGCGGTGAGTTGGTTGGGCATATAGTATTGAATTAACCTGAACCATGTAATTTTCTTGTATGCTATATTTCTTCCTAAGCTTCAGAGCTCAGAATGGTCAAAAATTATGCTCACGGACAAAAAAGTTGAAAATTCAAAAGTACAGTTTTTTCTCGGTTACCAAAGTCGACCAAATAGTTCTTACATTTGCAACATGAACGTATTGACTAATACCCAAATAAACTGCTTAATAATGTTCAAATTGTTCGTCAGGAACTATGATCGTTGTGAGCCGGGTTAGATCCATATATTTTCGTTTGATGACAGTGATCAAGCTTCTTATATATTTTTACATTCGGGCTCACCTATATATAAAATACTAGCTGACCTGGCAATGCTTCGCTATTGTTTAATTTAATTATAGATTAAATGAGTATAATTGAAAGATTGATAACAAATTATTGTATGTATATATGTAGTATTAAAGAATCAAATAAATTGAAGTTCAAAATAGAATTGGTTCACCCGTTGAAGAGATAATCGTGACACAGACAGACCAATGGCTAAAAATAGTTTTTTTTTTACTCGGGGACTCCGTAACTAAAACTGCACATCGATAATTTGGTCCGATTACAATGCGTTCACTTCCTAGCAGCGCGCTTATGTCCTGCAGTTCCTCCGACCTGCAGCGGTAGGAAAATAAAAACATGGATACAATATTCAATGTGCTAAATATTTGCTAATAATGGTCCGATTTAGATTTTTTTTTTTTTTTAGGCAATTTAACTATCTTCCAGATGATCATTCGTATAATCAGCGACAAACGTATACTATTCGAGTTATGCGCAAATAAAATATTATGTTATCTGGAAGAAGTGTTTTTTTTTGGCTTTTGCGCAGTCGCAATATCGATATCGGTAGATTTTATTATTGAAAAACCGTCAAGGAAACATGAGGATAAAGTAAAAATTTGTTAAATTATTGGTTCTGTAGTTTTCACTGATAGTGCTTTCAAATGAAAAATGGGTCCTTTAATATAATAGTACTAGCTGGTTCTCGGCGCGTTGCTGCCGTACAAGAAATTAAGAAATAATGATAAAATAATAGAATGAAAAGTAAATAGAAATGAATAGAAAAAAAAAAAATGATATTTACCTTCTTATCGATAATGAATACATTTATTGAAATAGAAATATATGTAAAGAAGAGGTTTTAATGATATCCATTTTATTTTGTTGACTTTATTATTCAAGTGCTTCAGGGTAGACAAAATATTTGCTTTTTCCGTCCTCAGCGAAGACAAATAAATATGTTGACCGTCCGACTCGCGAGCATGCAACATACAACTGGCCATGTGAAAAACATGGATTTTCTAAATTTAATCCTCACACTTGAGTTATGGGCTTATATGATCTCTAGTTGGCCGCCATTTTTAAACAAACAGACGGATGGTAATGTCGAGTTCCGAGGATCGTTCTGGGGTGGCCTGTGACATTGGTGCCGAATCTCACGAAAATCGGTCCAATTAGTCTCGGAGAAAAGCCGCGGACGGCGGATGGACGGATTTTTATTTTGATATTTGGATTCGACGTATCTTGAAACATTTATCATCATTAATCAATTTTATCATCATACTTGCCGGTACTTTCCAAAGTTATTCTTGGTTAACACAGGAAAGTTCAAATTTACTGAACGGTTGACAAGTTCGTCGTCACGTCACCCATATTTTGGGACGGGTATGAACCCTAATACCCAGATATGGATGATGTGGTGATAAACGTGTTATACCACATTAGTAGCACAGCTAAGCTATCGACAAAAATTTGCCGCTTTGTCCATGGTAATTCATAACAAGTTAGGTAATCTAAATAGCGATAAAAAAGTTTCAATGGATCGTTCCTCAAGCATGTCGAGGGCACACTATCATTATGCATGTATTTTTTTAAAAGTCTGTAGCCATGTAAAATACTTCCGGTATGAAATGTATATTTTAAATAAATAGATTAATGTTAAAACAGTTTAATATAGTTTATGGAAAAACTTGTAATCTTGTTAATGGCAGATGACTCAATCCGAAAATCGGTTCTCTACACGCTGGTGTATTGAGACGCGTGATGGTAGCTATTTTGGTTCAAATGACTAGAAAGATACTTTATAATACAATAAATTGCTCATTTATGCTTACGAATCAGAGTAAATCTCATTCCCATGGTTCCCAGTCGGTATGATCTATAAAAAAAATAAATCGAATGGAAAATAAATTCAACATAAATACAATGGCATTAAGTATTTAAATAAATACAATTGTATCGGACCTCCGACCATAGTAATAAAAAGGACTAAAACTATTTAAGCAAACAAGATCTTTTTATAATTAAATAGCACAGGTCAACATGATTTTTGTAACATTGGTGAGAATAGGTGTATATGAAGTATTTTGTTGTCCTACATCCGATCATGATAAGCTAATTACTGCAACATAGCGTCCTGAGCGCCTGTTGCTCTAGTGCCCTCTCTGCCATTGAAGCGGCTGGTTGAGACGCCCTGGGATCTCCTGGAGCTCGGCTTTGCCATCCATAGGCGAGGGACAAAGCTTGGTTCGGAGTCGCCTGGGCAAATTGTAAATATTGTATATCGGTATGAATGTGTTCAAGATGATATATTTTATTTTTAATTGACTCATTTTTTCTTTATCATGGTTGCTCACCTATTTTGCTATTATTTATTTTTTCTATCTATTTATTTTAATTTGTGATTTACATAGTTTTAATTATTGTTTTTATTTTATATGATATTTTATTTTATATTTTTTCTTTAACTTTGTATATATGGTATGGACGGATTCTTACAGGCCTAATACGTATTGACATTTTATCTAAAAAATTACTGTAACACGTACAGATTTTTTGTTACAGGAGCTGGGTGGTGGGAATAAAAAAAAAAAAGGAGACAACTTATTTTTAATATCTGGTATTTACTTAATATAAACATGTTAAACGTCTTAAATCTATGCTAAGGCATTAATGAGGATTAAGTTAACCAAAAATATATTATATAAGATGTCATACAGGGACAATCTAAAAAAAGGTATCCCTATGTATTAGGCCTCAAAAAAGGAAGTTTCTAGGAAGTGTTATGGAAGACATTTTATTATGTGAATAAAAAATATATTATATGGTATGTCATAGCGAAAAACATTTTTTCACTTTTTCTTGTTGTTCTTTAGCATCTCCTTTTAAAGACCAGTATTAGTCGCCCTACTTAGATGGGTTCCAGCGTCCCTGGTATCTTATTTCCACCCCCCTGTTAAAATCTCTCTCCTTGTTCGTCGCTTACTGCATTTGGAATTACTCAATTTTCTGAAAAAAAAAAAAATCCAAATGGTAGTAGTGTAAACATGCATTTTTAAGGGCATGCGACACCTTAGAATTTCGTAGGCTTTCAAGAGTTCTTCTATGAGGTTACAATGTTCATCTTTCTTGTTGCCCAGAATCCTTTCACAACACTTCCAAACTGCCAATTTCTTTTCATTCATTTTTTATTCATGTAATCCTCATTAATGTCTTTGCATAGATTTAAAATGTTTTACATGTTTATATTAAATAAATATTAGATTGTAAGAATATGTCGTTTCTTTTTTTTTTTTAACATAACATAATTTAATTGTAGCTTTTAATTACTACGCTTATGCTACTAGATCATTTGTAATGTACTATCCAATTCTTTAAATTATTTGTTGTAAATAAGTACAAAATTGTAAATAATCTGCACACAATTTTAATTTTAAGTTATTAGGGCTCTAAAAAAACCATCATGATTCACATCATCACCCTAATAAATCATTATATATATATATATATATATATATATATATATATATATATATATATATATATATATATATATATATATATTTCAATTATAATCCTAATGTAAGAACAATTAATTTAATTAAAATAAATATACTTTGTTTGTAAATATATTTAATGAAATATTACATACAATTAAAAGTTCATTTAACAGTTTTAGACTTATCATTGATACATAACTCGAAAAATGAAAAAAAAAATATTTATTTTATCAGTTGGAATACTCTTTATGTAAATATCCAGCAAATTGTTTTCGTTTTGGCCATAAAGAATTATTTAACGATTTTTAAGTAGGTATATATACTTACGAATCGATAAATTAATCCATTTTCTTTATGCATCCCAGTAATAAATCGGAAAAAAATCTATAAAACGAATTTATTTCGGATGATTACGTCGTATTCTGAGTTTAATAAAATTAATAACTAGATTGAACAACAACGGAATTTTATTTTTCCTTCATTGGACCATTACGTACTTTAAATAAAATTGTATCACATCTCCTACACTAAAGTCTATTCAGTTTTTCTTGATCGTTTGCAATTACAAAACTTCTAAAAAATAATTTTAACCTTGCCAGGCGGCTCTGGTATACCATCCCGCATAACAAACCAACCGATACTCGTGCGCCTCCAAAACCGACTATAGTAATTACATTATCAAAAAGTTTCATATAAAATATGTTATTAAAGAGTAAAGAGTTCATAACTATCAACCGCAATCATTAAAAATGATTTTTTTTTTAATCTGTGGTATTTATATTTATTTGTAATAATTGCTACATAATAGTGTTATTATTTTTAAGCTATTGTTCTAGCAATATCTTTATGTTTTTTTATAAATCTTTAGTTTTCTCCCTTACATACATAATTATATATTCACTATCTGTAATCTTTTTTTTTTTATTGTCTTAAATTTCTATTATTTCATTTTGATATTTCTCAGATTTCATTCATTGTGATTTATGTATTTTGTAGGTTGAAAATTTCAGTGATTTCTTTATTCCTATTCGTATTCTTAAACCAATTTTTTGTATTTTTATAATTTTAAATACATTAAATATTTTGTTTCTCATTAATATAGCATCAATTCTATTAATTTGTAAATATCGGATGAGTTTGGATCAATTAAATCAAGGCAAATAGAAAAAATCACCAAAAAGAATCGGTGGTTTCCGTAAGTACCACAACCGGTATTTAGTATTTAATTTGTTTCACCTGGTGTTGGGAGAGTATTGTAGATTCTAATTTTTTGTATTCTAAAGAAAAAAACAGGTTTACATGTGGAATCCATAAGGCTACACTTCATCAGACAAGAGTTCGGCGCGTGTAAATAGAATCGACGACTGTACATAGAGTTGCTTATTGTAAAAAGTACAATTATCAGTTTATATAAGCAATGATGAATCAAGACGGTTTATTTTTCTGTTTTTCTAGGCGGATCAGCTACGTTACAAAGCTGTCAGGAAGAAATGCCCGAGGTAAATCTCAACAAATTATTTCTCTTGAACACTGAACTGTTTGATTATTTATTATAGCTAGTGTGTGTGAAATATGTGATTGTGAACTGGTTATGATAATTGGAGCAGGTGAATGTGATCATTTCACAGGACAAATTATATCAGAATAGTTTGATATAACCATTGGTAATAATAGCCTGCACGAATAGAAGTTGGTTCGAACTAAGTGTTACTTATACTAGGGATCGCAAGCATGCCTCGATGTTTTTAGACCGATACATTTTCGATGTATTTTTAGGTTCTTGCGTCCTGGATTTGAAATAGAAATATTTTGAGAAATTACAAAAAATGTCTATATTTGTCTAATAGCTACTTATACTAGTAGCTAAAATAGCTATAATATAATAGCTATAATATAATATAATAGCTATAATATAATAAAATATCTATAATATAATAGCTATATTTGCTACTTATAGTTACTTATTACTTGAGAGAATAAGAAAAGCAAAATCAGGGGGAAAAAAATGATTATTGCTACATTTTTTTCTCATTTCATCATACCACTTATACGCCGACGACTTCCAAATCTATTTATCCTTTCCTCCTTCTGAGCTATTAGTAGCGTTTGCCAGTATCCAGGAAGACCTAGATAGAATCAGTGCCTGGGCAAACCTGAACAGATTAAGTTTAAACGCTATGGAAACTCAGGCCATTGTCATAGGTTCCAATTCCCTCCTCAGATCCAATGACACCTTTCCTACTTTAATCCTAAATGATCACCCCGTCACGTTCAGCTCCTCAATCAAAAACTTGGGTATTACTATCGACCAAACCCTTTCCTGGAAACCCCACATTGCCCAAATTTCCCGACGGTCAATAAGTACCCTAAATTATTCCATCGTTCTCGACATCTTCTCCCACAACCTACCCGCAAACTCCTTGTGTCCTCTATTATCTTTCCCCACTTTGACTACGGATGCGTGGTATACGGGGGCCTCTCGAATGTGCTCGAGGACAGATTGAAGCGGATCATGAACTGCTTTTTAAGATTTGTCTTCGGCACCTCGAGACGGGCCCATGTGTCCCACCTATACGGCGAGTTGGAGTGGCTCTTCCCCTGCAACCGTAGACAATATTTCCTCGGATCTTTTCTATACCAAACCATCACCACCCACCATCCTTCCTACATCTACAGCCTCCTACAATTCAAATCCTCGGTCCACGCACTGGAAACAAGATCACGCCTTTCTGACCTCCATACTCCCTCCCACAGAACCAAAACATTCGAACGCTCCTTCCTCGCCCGCTCCTCTACCCTTTGGAATTCCTTTCCTTCTAATATCCGCCATGCTTCTTCTCTATCCTCATTCAAATCCCTCCTTTTCCAACACCTTCTTTCTCTCCAAAATGATGCTCTCTAATTGCGAAATTTCAGTTTAGGATTAACATCTGGATCAGAAGTGGATAATAGATTTTAATGTACAAACTTTGCTAATAAATTCATTATTTTTGTATTTTTCATTTTCTCTGTGTTTTTTTTTTTTTACTTTTTTCTTGTTTTTTCTCTTTTTTTTGTTTTGCTCAAATCAATTATATTTTTTCGAAAAAAAACCTATTTATTTGATTATCTATTTTACAGAAGATATTGTAAAAATTAATTGGTCTGTATTCTATAGTCTTATGGCCAGATAATGTTACTGTTTTATTGGTTCCTTCATGTTATTCTTAAGGGACCTAGTCCCAGAATAAAGTTCTTTTATCTATCTATCTATCTATCTACCAACACTATGAATGGAAATATTATTGCAACATTGTAATTTTCCATGTCCTTAGTCATTACTTGTGTACACACATCTAGTTACTTGTATCATTGAAATTTAAATATATTTTATAGCTCACGCCCTCAATATTCAGTAGATACCAAAAGGAAGAATCCTATTATCAAGTAAAAATTTTGTGCAAAGATTAGTTGATAAGTGAGATTCTTTGTAATTTCAGATTTTTTTTTTTTTTTTTTGTGATAAACTCTATTATTCAGGCTGTTCATTTAATAATGATAATAAGAGGGATTCTTATTTATTTATAATATTAATCAATTTGAAAAAATAAGAACATTTAACAATTATTTTTTTGAGTGGTATGAAGAGAATAATTTATATAGTTTATTTGTGATAGGTAAAATAATATAAGTTTAAAAAAAGCTAATGTTTAAAAAAAATAATAAAAAAAGTAACGTTTCGGCCTATAAAATATAATGTTGTGGAATAATAAAAATTTTGTAAATAAAAAAAAAATTAATAAATTGAAAGAAGGATAAGTGGTTCTCTGTTCCTTAATCTAAATTGATTAATATTTTTTTATAATACTAATAAATTTAGATTATAATTTCCGATAAATCAAAATGTTCAACAATTTCTAGTTTTCTATGTCTGTGTAATGTATATATATATATATATATATATATATATATATATATACTATATATTTATATAACTTATATGTCATGAGTTATGATATAGTTTCCTTATTTGATATTTTGGACTTCAAGCGTATTATAAACTTTAATTGTTCAAAAAATCTATTAAAAAAAAAAATGCTTAGCTTCTATACTGAAGATAATTTATATATGAACTCCTGGACAAAATTATCGCATCACTTTATCATTATTAAAATCATCCCCCAGTCCAATACAGATAAACTTTTATTTATTTACAGATAAGTTAGGTATAATGAAATTTTTACCAATGTAAATAAGATCTTTTTATGTTAATTCCAGACAAGAATAATTTTCTCAGTGCATTTCATGTTTTTCTTCTTTTCTGGTTCAATTAATCGTATATTTTTTTAAAAGTGGTTTTAATTCTTTCAAAATGAATAGGCAAAACACTTATTTTTTTTTTATAGCATAGTTTATCGTAGGAAATGGTGATTTGTCTAATTACGTAGCACGAAAAGGAAATTAGCCAACGCAATATTGCCAGGCGCCTTGGAATTAACTAGTCAAGGGCCTCCAGGACTGTAATGTGTTACAAAGACAGACAACCACACAAGGATTCTCATGTCAGGTCAGCCACACTCTAAAACAAACTGATCTATTCAATTGCATGATTTCAGAAACCGGTTTTCTGCTGCCAATGTAGTAAAAAACATTCAAATGAGGGATTCCGAGATGTCCAAATTTCTCTAAAAATGGTTACAAAGAGGTTAAATGAAGTTGATATATATGCCAGAAGACCGGCGACCGGTCCACTTCTCGCCAGAGCACATAAAGTTTAAAGACTTCAGTTTGCCCCAGAGCACGTTGATTGGACACATGAAGACTGGCCCCGTGTAATGTTCAAAGATGAGTCAAGATTCGGTTTAAACTCAGCTGATGGAAGAGAGAGAATGTGTAGAAGACCAGGTGAATGATATTCACCGTGCGGTGTCTCCTAGAGTAAGTTATCATGGAGGCTCGGTAACGTGTGATGTTGAATTTGTACTGAGGCCCGTACAGAGTTACACTTGCTGATAGAGGGACTATAAATACCGTCAGACATATTGAAAACATCTTTCAAGAATATATGGTACCATTTGCACCATTTATTAGAGATGGATTTATAGATAATGCGAGGTCTCACAACGCTCGGGTAACGCATGAGTACCTTGTTGAAGCTAGAATTAGGGTGCGCTTTCAATATAATGAAATTATAAATGAACAAAAAGCTAGTTTAACACTATCGAATATAAATAATTTATATTTAGGTTATTATTGGTTCTACAATAATGCCCCTCTAACAGCAGTTAATAAATACCATACGACGTTTCCCAAATTCATAAAAAATTCGACCAGAGATGGCACATTTCATTTCATCAGCCTAAAGATGAACTGTTTTGGAGTGAAGTACTAACCCAGTTTAGTCAGTTTTTAGGCTGTTGAAGTGAGATGTGCTATCTCTGGTCTGCATTTATGTGAAAGGTTGACTAGTCGGTACTGCTATTTGAGAGACTCACGGTTTTGGAACCTTCTGATAATAACCTACTAACAGCCTTCTTTTTTTTTTCTCTCTGATTAATTAATTTATGTTTGGACTGAACTGTAACAGGTTTTATAATTAGGTTGAAGGAACTGCGTTAAAGAGGTGTGTTACATAGTGCTTGTGAACTCTATATTATAAACAGTCTCGGAATGTTCCCACGATCCTGGTAGGAGATAATCGCATAACAATGTTTCTACGCAGGATTAGGCCGCTCCGACCACAACAACATTAATGCTGTAATTGGTGAAGTAAAACAAATTACTTTCTAAAAAAAAAAAAATCGGATACAATCTATCTTCTAAAAATCAAAACTAGACCCCGAAAGATATATTCTATATCTATGTCAAATCTCAAACACAGAAATTTCAGTCGTGGATTCACGCCTGTTTCATCCGACAGATTCGATCTCCAAGGCATTCTAAAAGTAAGAAAATTAGGAATGGCAAACAGATATCGATCTCTTTGAAACATCGACGTTTTCATTAAAACTATCGATGTTTTACCATCGATTTTGTTAGTCCGATGTATCCGTATGGATTTTTTCAGAAAGAAATCTGAAAAAAAAATAATGATAATACTTACGTTTTTGTTTTTTTATCTCGCCATACCAACACTGATGAAAGGATAGTTTATTTTTAAAAAATACATATATATATATATATATATATATATATATATATATATATATATATATATATATTTTAAAAAAATCCATACTCTACGCATTGCATGTGTACCCACATATTGCAATTTTATTGATTTTTTAGAAATTTTTAGAGAAGACAAACAGAAATCGATGTTTTCATTAAAACCATCGATATTTATGTAGCGATGTATCGAAAACTTTCCATGTTTTTAAACATTGATGTATCGATGTTTTAATTTTTTTTTTTCCATCACTGAGGAAAATCCTAATTTATAACATAAAAACCTTATAAAATTAATATCTTAAACTTCTTTTTTTTTTAGTTCAATATAAATACACAATCAATACTCAAGAAAACATTTAATTGCATAGTGACAATGTACACAACGGTACTCATGGGTTTTACACATAAACAGGAACAGATCATAGGGATGTATAGGCAAACAACTGAACTTTGTGGGCGTAGCTTAGGTCGGGAGGTTATGCTCAAGGATTGGAAACCCTTCTCCCGCAACATCACCTTGTCACTACATATTACAACTGTCACCACCATCTTAATTTTTTTTAAATATTTTGATTTGTTTTATTTTCTAGCCTATAGTCTGCCTGTACTTTAATCCGCTACTGTAGGCAGTTTACAAAATTATATCTTCCAATAATTAATTTTATAGATTAAAATTAATTGAATATAAATTGAAAAGTATTATTAGTAAGAATAATTACAACAATTACAATAATAAGAACTCTTTTTTTAGATAATAAATGATTTATTAATTTGGCCAAATATTTATGTATTGATTGTGAAATATGGCAACGCATTCGGGTAGAATTGCTTGATAAAAGCATTTTTTTCTCTATTATTGCAATTAAATTATTTAATATACAAACAATTTTAATTAAAATAACAAGAGTAAGAAAGGGAAAGTTTAAACTATTAACTTCTAAATTAAGGTACAGTTATAAATAAACAGAATAAATTGAAAGTTGTATAAAAGGTAATATAAATACAATTTTCTCTCTAATGCAATTATATAAATGGCCTCAGCCCTTCTCATTGAGTTAACACTATCTTTTGCTGTTGAGGTCCCAAACTATTTTAACCCAAACCACATAAGGACGGGGCATCACCTAACTTAAAATGAACCTGGAGATATTTAAATTACGATGCCAACAATTCTGATTTCTGACTTCATCCTACGGTTTGAACTTCGGTTCTAACAATTTAATGTTCAGTAATAAGCATAATAAAACAATCTATTTATTATATAATTATATTAGCGAATTATATACAACATTTTGTGAAATTTTTTTCTTCTTATAATTTAGCACATTTTAATATGAAATTGATGAATCCGTCTATCAAGAGCCTTTTTTAATCTTTAAAAAAAAATATAAATATGGTTAGGTAAACATAATCTAAAATAAACAAACCAATGCAAACAATATTAAATAATAGATATAACCATTAAACAGAATAGGTATAAGTAGATATAAAGTTAAATATAAATAGATAGATATAAACAAAACATAGCATATATTAAAGATATAGTTTTATTATACTCAATAATATAAAAGAACCAAAGATAAGCAACATAAAATAATAAAGGAACATAAACCACGTTGTTATAAAAAAATAAAATAAAAAAAAGCGCTATGAAGAATAGAAGTAAAAGCATATTATGATTCTTTATTTAATTATAATTGAGTTCTGCAACTAAAAACTACCTTTATTTTAACAAATACTTCGTGAACAAATACAATTTATACAACTATGAGTCAGTTAAAACATTTAGTGCATCTTGCTCACTCTTTCCTAAATAATTAAAATGTACCTTTTTAATGCTTGACACCTAACAAATATATGAAATGTGTTTTCATCCTCATTTTAATAGCACATGGAACAGTTATACATAATATAGGATATCATCAAGCTAGGGTTTGAAATTATATAGTTCGTATCCTGTTTTGAATATTGTTTGTGCAAAATGATATAATTTCTATCATTAATATAATTACCATTGAGATGTAGTTTTTAATACAACAAATGATAATTCGAAGCAGAATCCGACATTTTTTAATTTATTTATAAAATTGTCTTTGGATTTATTGATAATATTTCCGGTTTGATCCATCTACTGAAAAAAACAACTCTATGAATGTGATAATCCAGATTTTCAGCCAATTTAACCCTTATAATTTAATTAAAATAAAATAAAATTTAATTTAATTAAACAAAATAATATTATTTAAAAATATTATCAAACTAACCGCTTGCCATTTCTTTAATTTACTATATTCCCCTACAGAAAATGGGAATGAACTTTTGTACATTCAACAAATACATAAAGATATCTGTTACGCCACTCAGATTTTGGAAAGCAACACAAGTCTGTTGTATGGGCACAATGTCGAAATATTTTGCAAAAAAAATTTCTTAACGCCAATAAATAAAAAGCAATTGCGAAATCTGTGCACAGACTCTCACCACACTTCGACCACAGTCCACAGAGGGTGCGAGAATATGAACGAAGAGTTAGTAATTATGAATTAATAAAGACGCATAACTAAAGGTTTATTGTTTAATTGTGTTGCGAAATGTTTTATTTAAATTATTATCTTTTCTATGTTGTGAAAAAATCCGTATTACATAAAATAAAATTAAAAAAACTTAATTTTTATTAATAATATGCATACCTTACCTTTACCTATATAAAAAAAAAAAAAGAATATTATTCCAAATAAAATAAGTTAGAAATTTGTTATTTACTTTAAATTTATTGTTTACTTAATTTATAATTTGTGACAAATAAAATTACTAAATCTTATATTATAATCATGTTTAAATCATGAATTTAAATAGAACTCACTAATGATCACAATATGATTATGCATGAATTTAATTTTTTATCTTTAACCCTTTTGATTTTCAAAGGTTCTTAATTTTTTTTTTACATTAAAAAACTTGTTTTTACTCTTTTATAATTATATCATACATCATTTTTTTTATAAAAAAATAATAATGAATTGATATGAGGCTGTCACACTATGCAAATGCGAACAAGATTGTTTTAATTAACAGAGCTGCTAAAAGATTATCATTATTAATAAATTAAGTCTACAGTAATCCAATTAACATTATCACGGTTCGGAATAATGAATAAAAACGACGGATTAATATTAACGAGCGTTTAATGACTTTATAATTAACCATTGTCCGGATAATTTATTCCTAATTGAATCATTTGTTCATTTATTTCTTTATTAAACTTATATAAATAAGTGTTTACAATTACAATTGTTATTAACGATATAATATTATTATTAATTTTCATTTCATCTCTAATATCATGGATTCATTAAAACTTTTTCTCTTGCACTACAAAAATATATAAAGCACACTATTACATATTATTAATATGTAATAAATTTGTAATAATCTAGCCAAAATATTTTCTTAATATTACTAATACCCCTCTCGGATGTAATAGAACTCATTACAAATAAGACAATTACTCATAGAACATCTTTTGTCTGGTTACGAAAAAGGTATATTAAATAGAAATAAACAAATTATTTCACAATATCTAGGTTTTAAGTTACTATTTATATTCGGTTTCAAATCACGGTATTTTTTCAAAGCTGTTCAAGCTTTTAAAAGTAAATTATTGCAGATTGTCGTGGTCACGAAAAAATATCCTATGTGCTAAAGACCTTATTTTTAAAAAAATCGTAAAAACGATTGGTAATATTTACAATAATTATGTCATTTTTTAAATTTTCTGAGTAGTAAATATACTTTGTTTCATTCTCAACGAGTCTTATTTCAAATTAATCTAGCCAAAATATAATAATCGCATTGGATATTTGATAGCACATTGGATATTTTCTCGTATTTAAAGAAATCTCAGTACTTCAGCGTAAACGATATTTTTAGTTTTTTCTCCTTCTGGTATAAATATATACTGATTTCGTCCGCAACCTGATCTAGATGAGGGAACATATAGCTTCCGTGGGAGAAACCGTCTTCTTTTAAGCCGACTTCAATATGCTTACAAGATTGTCTTGGCGCTTTATTTATAGTGACTGCAAACGATTCCATAACGGGAAATTGAATCCTTCTTAAACTAAATAGCAAATCATTGGAAATCAATCGTAATTCGTTAATCGAAAATCATTGGAATGCGGGGTATCAGTAGAGTTTGCCCTACTAATGTTCCAGTCAAAAATATAAAAACTATTACATTATTTCGAAGAAATTTTACAAGGAAGGCCCGACCCAAGGACGTTTGAAAAAAATACAAAACGTAATATTAATTCCACTTCGTTTCAGTAAACATGGAAAAAAGACAAACTATTTTTTTGTTTTGAAATCGGATTGGTAGTTCCTGAAATTAGCATGAGCAAACAAAAAAAATCGTTAGCTCATATATACACTCGTAGATGGATAAATCTAATAGTTCAGTCGTCAAACTCTTCGATTGTCTTTCCTATCCTTAATATTAGGGAAATAATTATTTATAAATTAATATCTATCAAACTCTTTTTATCTGTAAACATTCATGGCTGTGGTGAAAGATACCGAGCAGAATCACTTAACCGCATCTGGCTCGGAGTCGTACAAGAGACCCTTTTTGATTCCTCATTGTTCATTATTTTTCGACCTCAGCTCTCCTATGTTTTGGACAGCTGCTATTGTTCTAGCCGCGGCACCCAGAAAGATAAGAAGATAGCGGAAATAAAGATGGTCGGAGAAGGCACTTTCCTCCCGGTAGGGTTGAGTAAGCCAGCCCGGAACAGCGACCAACAATGACGACCATAGCGCTCTCTATGGCGACTCCACATTATTAGTTATTGGCATTGCTCGTCTGATGCCGGCTGTCCTCTTGCAGTGAAAGGCCTGTCGCTGAGACAAATCATACGCAAAGTCACCGTTTGCTACCATCAGGGACGTCCTAAGATATTCGGTGTCCGTGGTCTACTAAAAATAATGCTCCCCTTTTCGTAAGATATGCATACATATAACACTTTATATTTAATTTAGAATGGTCATTTGCTTATTTTTGCCATAAAAAGGATTAGAATTTAACTAACTAAATTACTAATAATAACAAAAAAATATAATACCAATAAAAATTGCCGCCCCAAAAGGCTTGCGCCCCGGAGCTATAGCCATTTAGGCCATTGGTTAGGGCGGCCCTGAGTGTCATCCTACAATACTCGTCGGACCTTCATTCCTGTGTTGTTTACGGAGATTACTTTCTTGTTTCGAATCCGCAATTTCCGACTACAAATTAAATTTCGTGATTTGCTAATTCACTAAAGCATTGCAGATTTATATTTCAATCATTCATGCTCGAATATTGTTTAATTGGGGTAAATAATTACTCCAATCGATTTATGAGGACATAGAACCCTTATTCTAAAAGTTTAAGGGAAACCCTTTGGAGAGATTTCGAGATCCATTTTGTAGACAGGCATTCCTCGTATTAGGGTATAGGATTCTTATAGTGGGACGGTTCTTCTTCATATATAAGTTTTTTCCTAAAGAAAACTTGATTTTTACAGTTATATTTGAAAACGGCAGGTAAAAGATGATTTTTTCTTTTTCTTTTTTATTCAACTTTACCCCTATGGGGTCGTATATTTATAAATTTTGCAGATTCCATGCTACGATAGGCATACTACCTGTACAGAAATATTTTAGAAACTTTTGATATGAACATTCATTAATGAAAAAAATGTAAAAGAAAAATGAACATTAAAAAACACAAAAGAAAATATTATCAGGAGAAACAAAAAAGGGCAAAACAAAAAAAAACCAAACAAAAATAGCGAATCAATACTCAATAAAATAAAATAATGCAATTAGATAATATACAAAATAATGCAATTAGATAATATACAAAATACAATAATATATAATACATAAAACAATAATATACAATTAAACAAGACAATGATATAATAGCGACAATTAAAAAGAAAAAAAGTGAATCAATGGACAATTAAACATTTACGTATATGACTATTGAGTTCAATTTGACAAATAATTAACTTTTTATCAAATATAATTTCATATCATTGCTTATTTAGGGATGATCTATAATTTAATTTCAATAAATTATAGAAGCCAACTCAATAATATAAGCCTAAAAATTAAAATACAATCCCAAACGCATAGAAAACTTTTCTCTAAACAAAATAAATATGAGGTGTATATGTATATACATACAAACATATATATATATATATATATATATATATATATATATATATATATATATATATATATATATATAACAGAATGAAACAGAATTTTGATCTTTTGCGCTAGATCTATCTGATTAAACATCATGAAATGTCAGTTTTGTTTATAAAACATTTATAAAAGCGAATGCAATAACAATCAGTAACGGATTTTATCAGTCAGAATTTGAGTGAAATTATATTTTTAGATTCAAATAAATTTGTAAGTAACAGCTGAATTAAGCATACATTCGTATGAAATGGGTGATAGGAATAATATGATGCCCAACATTAAGAAGAGAACCTCCACACTGTCACTCAAAGCTGGCCAGCTTCATCAATATCGCTTGACGAAAGTACTCCCGAGAAGAGGTCGTTGTGTTTTCCCGGGGTAAACCGGGCAGGTGGAAGGGGTAGGAAAACTGACTCTCCTGCTGTGACTGACACTTGGACTTGGATGTCAACGATGGGGATACGCCAGACTCGAGCTATGCAACTTACATATTTTGTAATGAAATGGTTAAATGAGTAATGTGCCAAATGTGGGGGGACTGAAAGAGCCATTTATGTTTATTTTAAAATTCTCAATTATACCGTATTATAATGGTAGCGTCGTACCGTATTGTAATCGAGTTTTAGTATTTGAAACTTTTTTGGAGAAGACCCATTTCTGGATCCCATTTTTTCTGGTGCTTTTCTTAAATCTTTTTATAAACCTAAGTTTTCAAATTGAAATAATTTATATTAATCATTGATTAATTTTATTCAACAAAATTGTTATTCAAGAACAACTCTTGAAGGTCAAAAATTTAAAATTATTCCAAAATTAAGTAACTAGACAAAAACAAAAAAAAATTTCTTCAATACTGGCAATGCAATACGAAGTGCTTTCCAGGAATTCTTTCCTTTCCAAGCTTTCACGAAGAACGAATCAAATAACATTTTCATTGATGGAATTCTATAGAAGCCAAGGAGCGTATTGTGATTAATTAATACAATTATAATTCATCCATTCATGTTTATCAACGTTGTCCTTAAAAATTGACATTTTACAAATAGATATTTGGTGTTACGTTAGTATAAACCTACACATTACTGTTGTTATGATTTTTTTTCCATGTAATTGTAGATGTATAAAAGATGAATTTAATAAAATATTTTTTCCCTAAGATAAAGGATTTTGGCTATCAAGACCGATTTAAATTTGTAGTTTGATCCAGCGACAACTTACAGACCTCTTGGTACAGGAACAAGTTCCTGAGCCGACGTTGTTATCAGGCGATTACAACACACACTGGTATTAGCCTAGCGTTCTGGCAAGCAGGAACTGTAGCTGACTCACCTTTCATTGTTATTCTCGTTACTGTATAATTAAGATTAAGTTTGTTAAATAATTTATATTTAATTATCAATAAAAACAGCTAATTACATTTTCGTTTATACGTTAATTAGTTTTTATATCCTTAACCATCTCTTTTCTTTTGAGCGGCGTCACACATGCCAATAATATGAGACCCACTGGACATAACTATCAATCACATTTTTGTTGTTCGTTTATTTGATTCAAGTCTTAATCTCTCCAATTATAGGAGGAATGATGGGTTATCTTACAGGTCATCAACCTATTTCAGCCAGGGTGTGAAGGTCGAGATGTTTTACCCGATTCCATAATAAAAGTCACGAAATAAAAGTCAACCCAGGGTTAGAAAACGGTCTGGCTTCCCCCACCACCTATAGGCTCGTGCTTCCCTTAATTATTGTTTTTGCTTATATCAGTGAGTGTATTTCTTTTCATTCTGCTTTTTTGATTTGTGATTTGTAAGAAGAATTGTGGAATATCACTTTACTGGTAAGTTTAAATTTTAAATTCACACAAGCATTCAGGTTTAGGACCACCTGCTAATGTGCTAATTGTCATTTTAAACAGTTCTTTCCTTAGTTTTTATCTGATTTTTTCCTATTTTAGAAGTTATGAGGGCGATTCTGAACCCACTGGCAAGTGGCATATATCTTCAAAATATTGACTTTCACTTAATTATTTTTTTTTAAATCTATTAACTTTAATGCTCTGCATTATACTATCTTGAAAAAATGAAATTTTAGTTTTATAGAAAACTATTTATGTATTTTCCCATGGAAAGTTAAGATTTTTGTCACAGGCGTTACATACATCTGTAGTATATTGTATTACATAAGTGATTTCATAGAAAAAAAATAAGTTCTACACTTAAGTGTGAAGAATGTTGTAACATATAATAATTATGGATGACAGTGCGCTTAAACTTAGCCCATAACATTACCATAGCCCATATCAGTAAAACAGATTGGGTTTCTAGAGGAAAACTAATTAGAGAATCTCCCGAAATTATGAAAATTGTTAAATTTTTGAACTCAATGCTCATAGCATGTTACCTACAAAGAACTAAACACGAAATGTATGACTGCATTAGCTTGTAGAACGATGGCTGAAAATATATTCAGGTTGTAATGATTACAGTGAGGACAGTCATGAAATGACACTCATTAAATTAATCACTACTTTATTTCACAAAACTGTTTGTTTTCATTTAGCTCAACAAAAAACTTCACAAGCTGTTACAGCCAGTTTTGCCGTCCGCCAAAAATTTAATAAATTGATTTTGCTCAGAAATGTTTAAGTAGAATTATTAAAATAGATCGTTATAAGTTTTATAGAATAGACAGTATTCTGTATTGATATATTTTTGTACATTGTTAGTTGTCAAAACAACTAAATTGAGTTGGTTCAAGAACTGTCTTGTGTTCCCGTTGAATTATTTAAAGGTACATTCTTGAAACCAAATTGCATGAATAGTTGAATAGTTTCTCTATTCTCCCGTTATATGTTTATATTAATGAAATTATAATTTATTAGTCATTATCAAATACTTAAATATCACTGGATAAACTAAGAGTTTCAAACTATATAGGTAGTGCAAAGAAATCTAGACTCTGTATATAGTACGGGGAAGGGCTCATTTGCCTACAGGTTGTGGGAGAAAGGGCTGAACAGCAGGACTGATTTCACGACACTCAGTGCCTTATTCAAATATTTTTAAAATCAATGACCCACCCAGGCAGGATTCGAACCGGCACCGCTGCTGCCCAACACTACCATCCAGCGGAAATCCTAAATTTCGTACATACCAGGAATAAGGCTGTGATTTAACATTGCGTTAGCTTTTCGCTACTTTTATTTCTTGACCATTTAGAGTCAAATTTTACTGGTGGGCTAAACTCATTTATCTTTCAACTTTGGTTCAACCTCTTATTCGCAAGGGGTACATAAGGTATTTATTTAAGTCAATATTCGTTTTTTGTCGCGATCCTATTCAATTTATTGTTGGAAATTATTTCAGAATAGAAAGAAATAACTTTACTCTGGGACTATGTCCTTTAGCAATTACATGTATGTATAAAAAATAAAATTCATTTCCGGCCAAAAGACATATTAGATTAAGTAAGTAAAAAATCAACAGGTGATTCTATGGAGACATCTTTAAATTTCTCCCTCTTTTTGAAGCGCCGTTTATAATAAACAGTTACATTGGCGAGCTGGTTTTTTAACAATAAATAAATTCGGAAATCTAGTCTATTTTCTTTCTCTTTAGACAAACAAATTTACAAATGACTTCCAATATTAAAATTAGTAAAATATTGATAGATGAACGACAATTCTTCAACATACAATTTTTCCTATTTAGTAAGTAGTCCATTATTACGACATCAAATGTTAGTTATTGCAGTAGGTGTGTGATATTTTCTTCATTGTGCACAGCTGGTTTTCTTTAATTTTCTATTTTTTTTTTAAATATATTTTATTTCAGTATCAATTCATCAATATTGAAACTGTCTTTTGTGGTTTTGATTTGGATTGTGGGGTTTGGAATTTTATTCACTGATTGCACACAATTATGATTAGCGTATTCATTTCAAGTTAAAACAATATTTCAAAACGGATTGTGTTTGCCTATCATCTATACTACATACTGTTAAATATATGTTTCTAAAATTAAAAGGTGAAGGTGTACTTCCAGTATAGAAAGTGAGGAATTTCCGGTAACCATCTTCACTGAGCAGTTAGCATTCGTGACCTCGTTCGTTAGCGACCATGTATCCGGTTGTAGATACAATAATTTGATTTAACAATTAAAAATAAACGCAGGCTCAATAATAAAAACCTAAAAAAAAAAACTGAAATTTAACTATAAATAGTCATGTAGAACGAAATAAGTTTTTTTCATTGATTGATTAATTTAGCAACTTTCTGGATTGCATTACTGTAGTACTAACTTAAATTACTTTAGTAACAATTCATATCACATTAATATCTTTTGTCTGCACTGTAATAGGAATGATGTTGGATTATTATTTTCAATAATGGACACTTGTTATCGAACAAGAAAAATAAAATTTTAACCCCACCCCTCTCACACACAAAATTTGAAGTTTTACGTTTCAAAATACGTAGAATCCAAAAATCGAAAAAAAAAATCTCTGTCCACCGTTCGCCATCTGCGCGGCTATTCTCCGAAACTACTGGGTCGAATGTTTCTTTGTCTTATCCGTTCAAGGAAGAACGCAAAAATAGTAATGTTCGTGCAAAAGATGTAAAAGGCATTATTCCAGGAAAACATTCAGTATATATTAGGCATCTTCTATGGGTATTGTTCTTTCATAAACCATGTCCTTGATTAAATTAAAACGTAATGATGGAGGATCTTAGTACACTAAAATTTCTCTTGGCAGAAAGTTAGTTGGTTTTGGGAGGATGGGAATCATCATTTGAGACATGCTTTCTGGGTCCACTTAACCCTTAAAAATGGTTAAGCAGACATTAGCCAAAAGGAATAATCGGTATGTGAAAGAGCAGTACTGGCAAAAATGTTCCCCACGTCTTCATGGGGTATATATATTTATATATTTCGGGTCCTGCAACTGTGCCACATTCCGATTCTCAATACTCCTTCTCTCCAATAATCTCTATCAGCGCAGTCATCCTCTTTCAGACCTCTAGGCGTCATATCTTCCCACACGTCTTCTATTCACAGCTTCCGAGGTCAACCACGTCTTCGTATCTTCTCCGAGCAGCACTTAAGCATTGTTGATATTGAGCATGCTTTTTGACTAAAGTATACACTTATGATTTTCAATTACCGATTAAATCAACTAAAATAAATAAAAGAATAAGATGAAACGCCCACAAAACAATAAATGCAACTGTGTTTATACACGTATTGTCGAAGTAAACGAAAATAAATATTATAAAATTCATTTGTCATTAATATATCTTTAAAAAATTTATCAAGAATGTTGGGACCTAGTGAGCAAATGATCTCGAATCAATTTCATCAAATTCCTCATAACGATTCAAAATAATGTAATTAGACTTGAATTAATTAATAAGCCTTATATTTTATTTCTTTTTACTTTCACTTACCTATAAATGAAATATATAATAAGGGAATGTAAGGAAAGTATGCGTTTTCATCAGAAATACACGGTTTAAGGACCCCTGAGTCCAAATAACAAAGTCTCGCAAAATGGTCTATGTGAGCGCGCTCGTGTATATGTCAGTCTGTCTGTATTTCCATGTGTTACACATTTTTATAATTTTCTCGAAAAAGGCTCTAACGATTTTGATTTAACTCGTTACAAATGAAAATGAAATACTCTTTAATATAAGCTAGGTCTTATTCTCATCGTAATAGTCTGACAGGGTTTAAATGCCGAATTTTCAAAATGGCTTCCTTTAAAGTACCTATAATTTTGTATATTTGAAATAATTAACCGTCTCTCATTGTTATTAGTTATAAAAATTGATAAATATAAGCTATGAACGAATTTGATAATAACGAATGGAGAAATAAGGAGACATATTTTCCCGCGTTGAAAACAAATTTCCAGTAATAAGAGTAGTAATATTGATTTATAATATATCATTGGAAAGCTTATAGAAAAAATAATATCTAATAATATTCGTGAAAATTGTGTGATTTGCACACCACACCTTTTTTTTTTTTAATTTAAAAATAATTATTTTAAGTTCAATAACGACTTTTGAAATAATTTTGTCGTATTCCTCCGATATCTTTTTCGTTTATTACATAATTTATGTGTTAATTTCAACAAGTTATACGTTTTTTTAATGTTGTTTAATAATGTTAAAATATTTATTATTCTATTTATTTATTTCATTTTTTTTGAGTAGTTTATGTTCATTCCATAGATTTTGTGATCATTCGTTAGGTTTTCGCTGTTACTAAAATCGATTTATAATTCTGACATGTAAAATTTATTTTTTATTTTTCGGAATTCATCGGCATAGGGATCGTTTATAAGATTTTTAAGGATGATAATTCCGAATTTGTCGGATTTTTCATTGCGCATGCGTATTTCGATTTATTGTTATTGTTGAAATTGTCTTCTATATAGGGATCATTTATTAGTTATTCGAGGACTCTGATTCCGATTTTTTATCGTGCATGTGAATTTTGAACTGTTATCAGTTTGTGTAATTTTTCGAAACATGTCGAAATAAACTATAAAAAAATTAAATTTGTTTTTCCTTACGCAATTATTATTATTATTATTTTTTTAAGTAGTTTGCATTTGTGGTAAAACTTTACAATGGGGACGCCTTATCACTGACTTGGGTCGAACTTAAATTTGGGGATTTTAATTTGTTTTTACTTTGAGGAAGAATTTTTTTTTAATGTTTATTAAAGTATAGAAATATTTCATTCATCGCGTTTCGGCTACTTTATAATTTTAAATTAATATCTTTGGCGTTTCTGATTTAATATTATGTTCGGGGAAGGTGGGGAGTATAGAGCATCTTTCAACAAAAATAATAGCTTCGATTTTGATAACGTTTATGCATGATCTCCATTTATTAAAGTAGATATGTAGTTGCAAGATTTCATGAACGCTTTCATTTAATCAATTAGTATTCATACCTGTTCGGTACTTATAAGAATGCTGTATGAGTAGGGCAGAGGGTTGCTGTAATTTTTTTTATTTCAAGAAATTCATCATGGTATAAATTAAATAATAAAGGGCTTAAGTATAATCTATGAGGAGGTCCGATTATAGTATGACGAATTTCATGGGAACGAAGAAAAAGTCGTCATAAATTCCTGACTGATTATGATCGCTGTTAATTTTTATTGCTCAATGAAAAGACGAGTAATATTATAAGTATTACAAAACCAACTAGGAAATTATAATACAGAAAAATATATGTATTTATATATATTTTATATGTATCTATAGGTGTATTTGCTGCCTAGATGTGTATATGTTAATCCTTAATTATTCGACATAAAGTTATTGTTACATTCATAAGTTATGTCATGTTTTGGATAAAACATTTTAATAATAAAACACATTATTCGTTCTATGATCATTGAAATGTTTTCTTACGTCTTCAAACCTTGTCTTCCAAAGGGAATATTGTTCATCAAAACAATATTTTGTTTCAGATAACATATTCCCATCATTATTAAAAACAACGTGAACCATATTTCTGTTTGTAGAAATAAAACCGCGTGAGGAATCACTTTGTGAAACCCGAACGACGTTACAACATTTACTACAAATGAGCCTCATTAGCTTGGCGTACCCTCGATTTTGAAAAATCGATATTATCCAACAATTCACCTTATCTAAACAATCGAACGCTAACGATAAGGAGTCTTACGCAAGATGTAAGAATGGTTGGAAAGAATATTTAGACATGAGTGAGTGACAGTATTGTTGGAACTATCAGGCACAATCCACCGTTGTACGATTGTTGGGGGAGAAAGGAACTGAGACAGCCTTCGTAACGGTACCTGACACACTGCAATACCTTCGGGAAGATGCCCTAATTGAAGGAGTGGTTCGGGATTCGATGGTATCCTCGCTGGGTCGTCTTGGATGGATGATTGTGGGTACGCGAATGATATGCATCCCTTTTCACAACAGTATTACAATACAAAATTATATTTGTAACTCTGATATCTAAACACCCACATTTCTTGTGATTTGACTTTTGGATATCCATAGAGTTAAAACAAAATTAGGCCCATAGGGTGCAACCTGTCTAGATTTTTTTTTTGTTTCAATGCAATCTATTTTCAATATAATAATGTTTTATTGAAAACATGAAACATTGAAATCTGATGAGCATGAGGTGAGACTAAAAGTGATAGAGAATCGTTTTATAAGATTCATCTTCAGGGTTCCCAGACACTTTCACATCTCTAACTGGTATCCCGAGCAAGGGTGACTTTATCCCATTTGTAAATTTAAAATCGATTCAATTAAGCGTTAATAAATAAAACACTATTTCCACTTCGTTGTTAACTATATATCTACATAAAAGATAGAAGATAGGAGAAACTGAAGAGGGCGGTATTATCTGACATGCCTGTGGGTGGCAATACAACAAATCCATTCTTCATTTTACGAACGATTAGTTCTTCATTGCAACCAGCTTAAAAGTACGACGTAAAATAACCGTTACAAGTAGAGACGCCTTCGGTTTTTGTATTTTTACTACTCCGATTAAATCAGTTTAAAGCAGACAGTTTCAAAACAACAAAACGTTAAAAGGGCTAATTTTATTTAGCGTCATTTTTATTTGGGAAGTAGAGAGTAATTTATTACTTTTTAACAATTTTATTGATCCAGTAAAAATAAATAGCTTATATATGAATTGGAAATGAAATTAACTTGTATACGCTAAAATAGATGCAATAAAAATCCTTGCACCCGAGCGGCGAGCTGGTGCCCAAGTTAAGTGTGCACACAAGAATAGCAGATACTAATCCCTCCAATCCGGAACCAATCCCTTCTCCACATCCTAGCACAGCCTAGAGAGCTCACTGCTCAAGCAGCGCGGGAAGCATATGCTTGAATGAAGGCGTTAAGTTTCTGTTGATTTACTCAACCTCAAATAAATATTTACTATTTCTTTTTAATACTATAAATTAATTGTATTTCTCTTTATAAAGCTAGAGGGGTCACTTCCTCTTGAGCACAAATGGAATAACCGCCGCTGCTATAATAATACCTGATGTTATATAATGTTCTTGTAAAACAGGGTATAACTATTTATAGGATATGGTTCGAGTGGTGGTCAAAAATAACATAAAATAGTAAACTATTTATTAAATGTCGACATTTCTACCCATCTTGTAAGTACTCATCACAGGGCCCTCCTACTTTTGTCTTCCTGAGAGTCTCTTCTTACTTTTCTAAGGTTGAGGGACCTGATGAAGACATACAATATGGATCGAAATGTCAGTGTTTAATAAATAGTTAACTATTTTATGTTATTCTTGACTACTTACCCGGGCCATCTCCTTCTTGATTTACCATACGGTCAACCATCAGTGCATAAAATATAATTATTTAAGCTGTAATTTTTGTACGAATAATTATTTTAGCCAGTCTAATAATTATAGAGTTACTGCTAATAGTCCCCGAGACAATCTTATTAAATAAACCAAACCACAATAACTTTAGTATTATTTAATTAATACAAAGTTTGAGAATGACAATCAGAAGAGTTTTTCTGGTTCCTTAAACTTTTAAATTGTTATCCTTTACATTTAATTATCACAGTAAGGTTAAATATCAGTTTTGCATGATGCGGAAACTGATTTATGTAAATTAAGAAAACAGTGCATTGCGAATTAATTAAATTAGCGCTTATGATAAGATCTGTTAATCAAATCAATTATCTAGTAGTATCTGTTTCAATCATCTGTAATCAACGAAAGTTCACAGCTGAATTATTATGCGGTTCGTGACTCTGAAGGCCAGTAACCCTCAAGATAATAAGTTAATATTGTATACAGATGCTTATTATAAATTAAAAAAATAAAAACATCATAATAGTCATATATTCATCACAATCACTCAGTTACCTATCAGCATTATCTTTGCGAACTATGTCGTGCCTATGACGTGCCTTTCGGGAAATGTAAATCAGAAGACTATAAAATTATACTTCCTTTCTTATAAGATTTGTGAGTGAATCTTACATGTATTTTATTTTATATCTTGCACCGTTAATTTATACCGACTACGTTTCAAGTCAAATGCCCCATCTTCAGGCCATTTTATTGCATCTATACATTGTCACACTGCCCTCTGATGGATTACCTAATGTATTCGCTCTTTGTGTACATCTGATAACCTTCCCCTATATTTATAAACAATATTATTGCTGGATCTATTGATTAGTTTTATTATTAAACGATTATGGTTCTATGGAACGTTACGAGTATGGAAGGCAATAAGATGAACACAAAGATCCAATACATTAGATAATCCATTACAGGGCAGTATGACAATGGACAAATGATGTGATCCTCATCACTATTTATACTATTTAAAGAATGTTAAAAGTGTTAATTTCATCTTCAAATGAAATTTATTGTGGTAATACGTATAATTATGTATATATTTTGTTTTTATTCAAGAGCGTAATAATTGTTAAATTATGTAATATGTCTGTTTTTAATGAATAGACAAATGCCCCATCTTCAGGCCATAGTATTGCTATGGCCTGAAGATGGGGCATTTGTCTTGAATTGTAGTCAGTATAAATTAACGATGTAAGATATATAATAAAATACATGGAAGATGCACTTCACAAATCTTATAAGAAAACTCCTATTTCTTCCTATAACACCAATAAATTTAAATTAAGCCATTAAGAACGAACGATGCCAAGATCCATCGAGACAGGATGCTCATCAGAGAATTGTTAGTTTTGAATTGTCATCTCTTTTTGGCTTCTATTTAAATAAAAAAATAGAAACGGCGATAAAAATAGAAAGCTCCTTTCTTTGGAAAATGGTCTGATTCTGTCCAATGTGATAATTTTTATTGTACTTTAAAATTACTATATGAATTAAATGACTCGAAAATTAAACAGTGTGCTCTATTTGATTTGCGTGCCGCCTTTAGGGAATTCCACACAAGTTTTATCATGATATGATAAAACTGTTCGTTCATAATTCGATGAGAAGGTATGGGAGTTAATATGATTGGAAAATCCAGCTCAAAACTTTCCGTCAGGACGTCTCTGCAAAATCATTAATCCCAC
The DNA here is from genome assembly GCA_948150685.1 of Rhaphigaster nebulosa. Lineage (NCBI taxonomy): Eukaryota > Metazoa > Arthropoda > Insecta > Hemiptera > Pentatomidae > Rhaphigaster > Rhaphigaster nebulosa. The sequence continues at coordinate 114,710,640 of OX411307.1, read as the reverse complement.
ATAGCTTGTCATGAGACCTAAAAACATATAAAAAAATCGATAGAATAAAGAAAGATTTGTAACAAAATAGACAATAGTTCACTTCAAGATAGACGGAAGTGGAACAGGCTGTTTACTGTTACTGGTACCGGTATTAGTGGGAGAACTAGGGACTTTAGGTTCTTTTTGCCAACCCCTGAAGTCTACCTATAGCAGTGATTCTCAAACTTTTTCATCAGGTGGCAACCCGACATTATTTAGACAAATTTCTCGGCATCGCTATGACTGTTCACTTTTTTAAAGTTACTAAAGATATGAAGGACGAAAAGAATATTAAAAATTTGAAATTTTTTTAAAGGAGCTTTATTTCCAAATTACACAAAAACAATCAAAACAACATTTATCAAGACTACAAGCCTTGGTTACGTGGTGCAATCTCAAGATATAAATTTATAAATGAGATTATAAACCAACATAGACTTTTAATAAAAAAATTCACAGCACCCTTCTGGCGTAATTGCGGCATCATTAAGTGCCGCGACCCACAATTTGAGAACCACTGACCTAGAGTTTCCAAACCGATCTGAACCGGGCACCCTGGGACCGTCGCTCCAATGTGCTCGGCTTCCAACTGGCTGTTTAAAAACTTTTATTTGATATATATATATATATTTTTATATTTTTTTTTTCACCCGAAAATCATAAATTATTTTTTTCCAAAACTTTAACCTAATTTCATTATTATTTAAAAGGTTTATTTTGGCTGAGAACAACTTAAAACAGTTTTACTAACAAGTTGGTATGACACTTGCAGTGATAGTATATAAATTAGTCTTGACATGTTTTCTTATGTCATACTTGCGGTCTATTATCTACTTAAGCCACAATCTATTACAACATTGGGCCTTTCTGTTCTCTTGTTGTATATAAGGACTGGCCGAATTCGTGATAGAATACATTTCATCTTAATTAATTTTAATGTACTCTAAATACTTGTTTACATAATAATCATTTCCTTTTACATCTGACACAGTTAGGATAGTAGGATTCCCATTTTTTCTGACTTTGAAGAAGAAATGGGAGAATACAAGAACGTGAGGAATGAACCATAGAAAGGATAATGTGGAAGTAGGCTATAGAAAATGTAGGTTACTGTTCTTCGAATTACTTTTTTTTTTTGTATGTTTATGATTTTTCGCTTCATGTTGAAAAAAATAATAACATTATACCTGAATAAGAACCTGACAAAAAATTGAAGTATTTTTGCAATAGTTAAGATATTTTTGACCGTAGATGTGAATAGAGGAGAAATTGTTTGGAAGAAGGAGTTGTTCATTTTTAGTTATGCGGTCAAAGAAGAAAACACACAGATTAATAAGTGTTAAACTTATTTTTAAAGTGTGCCGACGTGTTAGTCTGGGTTGTAGATCATCATCAGGGCTAAGAAAAACGAGATAATGACCATGAAAGTTTACTGGCATACAATTATGAAAATAAATGAAAATTATTATTATATATGAAAATATGTAGATATGAATTATGAGAAATTTAATGTTGTGAAATGAATGACAAATGAAGATATAATAAAATACATAAAAAACAAGCAAAATTAACAAAATAATATTGACGATAACCGTAATTGAGTTACTTTAATCTAAAAATCTCTTTTTCTGATCCGAATTATAACTTGTAAATATGACTTTTTCTTTAAAGATTAAAATTTTCCATGAGTATAACTCAATTATGAAGTCCATTCGGAATGCGTTTCGGTTTCGATTGGTTACAGTTATCCCTCATCCTGTCATTCCTACGGATGAAAACTATTTCCTCATATAAACGTTAGATCGGTGTTACGTGAAGGATGCACGGAAAGGAAATAGCGATAGAACTGATGAAAGCGAGGGCGTGAGCCTTGTACCGGAACCAGTTGCTTCTTCATTAAGAGAACGCTATCAAATTAACCTCATTTCCATAAACGGTAGAGATAGAGAGATTCTGTTGATGATCAGAACAAACAATATATGCATGATATACAGGACACGATTGACATAGTTTGAATTCGTCATAAAATAAATCCCATTCTATTGAAAATTCAAGAGCCATGTGAGCTTGAGAGGTATTAAAGAAAGTTAGGGGGTTGAATATGAGCTCAAAGGAAACTTCAGGCGACGCAGTTATGCCCCACCATCTTTCCCCTTATAAATTCCAAAATTGAGGATTTTAACGGGGTGTCAATCGAGTCTTGAACACCCTGTATATATCATCTGCTCAACAGAGTCCCTCTGAAAAAGTCAACTGAACCAGTAGACGAAATATCGGAAAGAACTATACTTCTTGGAGTAAAAGCAAGTAAAAAGGAAATAATTTAACAAATAAAAAAATTAAACTTTACCTCAAAACTCTCATGAAAAAGGCAATTACGTAAATATGGTACAAACAGTTACACATAGCCACATTATATAAAAAAAATCAATCAAAATAATGAAAAAACCTTGAACAGCAAAAACTCCTCAATCTTCTCCCTTTTGGATTTTTACCTAGCTCTTCTATCCAATCCTCAATATTATAACCCATCACTTTCTAGTTATTTTTCTATGGAGCTCGACGCCAAACCTTATGCTAGCAAAAGACATTAGCGCGCTCATATATGAGAGCATCAGGAGATATTATATATGAATGTTATGAAACGATCGATTAATCATTTTAACCTCATCAAGATTTCACTTCAAAGTCCGTCATTTTAACCATAGTCAAAGAAGAAAAAAATAAGGAAGAATAAAAAAGGACTGATGAGTATTTACGGGGATGAAATCGTAGAACCTGCGGAGCTGTTTAGAATAAATGGTGGATTACGAGGTTATTATTACTAACTTGATTATGTAAATAGTTATTGATCAAATTGATTGATGTTGACCCCTTATGTAGCATCATTGTTCATATTTAGAAAGAAACCACTGCACTATGGAAATTAATACTTTTTTTCCATGACGAATGAATTATATAAAAATACTTAACCATCTGAAATATTTTTACTAGAGGGGAATTATAAAATGTAGAAAAAGACACTTAGTTTTAAAAAATACTTGTCCTTTTTCACAGTATTATGTGAAACCAAAATATATATAATAATATCGTTCAAATTCAATACGGTGTTCAAACTCAAAAAAAAAATAAATACATATATATGGTGATGAAAATCATGAAACAAATATGTAAATTAAAATTTTGTAATGATCTCCTTCAGATCTCTCTGTTTTATTTGAGACGTGAAAAAATTTCTTATCTTCAGGATCAGGAAAAAAAAAATTACTCAGTTATCATTTTATTTCGCGTAGGTCTATGATTTAAATAGCAGAACATAAATGGTACACAGGATGCATCGAGATTTTTGACGAACGTCAAATCAATACAGGTATTGCCTAGCGTTCGCCCATTCTAAGTCTCGATTTAGCTGAACAAAACTCATATCAAAATAAATAAATTTTCCGCAATGAATAATCATATTAGGGGTCACGAACCTCGAAAATATTAATATGCTCGGCTTAAGACCTTTAATAATCCCAGGACGTTTTTCAGAAAACACGTTTAAACAGTGCTACAAATTCGGCAAACTCTTTCCTCATTTTCAATTAGTCTCTTACATTATGTGTTACTGTCAACATCCTCCGTTTATAATGGATTTCATTTTTACAGGTATGGTAAACCTTCAGCAAATTGTGTCATTCCCGCAAGATCATGGGTATAGAATTAATAAATTAAGTGGATATAAAATAAATGGGTATAAATTAAGTATACAAAATTTGTAAAAACATTCTTACATCCAAAAGTATCCAAGATGATTCTTGTTTCTTTTTGTACCCAGAGACATCCGATTCCATGTCATTCAAGAAATTGTATGCGATTTTTTATGTCTAGATAGTTTTTTTTTATTTTATTTTAAAATAGCGCGAAAGAATTTAATTGATATGTGGCTTAAACCAGACAAAAATAAACGTCATTACTCGTTTTCAGAATACGTTTCACAAAAATTTGATACAAATGATCTCTTTGAATACACTATTAGCTATTTGAAAAGTACCGTCATTAGATATTCGGGTAAATTGGCGAAAGATTGGAGAAATCTCATAGGAATAAAGATTTTTTAAATAAGAAGATCTCTTTCTGATTAGATAAAGAGGATTTTTTTCCCTTTAGGGGGAGGGAGGGTGTTGATTACAATTCAATTCGTCTATTCTAGTAGAATGTGCTCTCGCTCAGTCTCCACTGGCTTTCAATGCGTGTGACGCGGTTGGGAGAGAAGAGACATATGGAGGGAAAATCTTGGTTTGGAGTTCCCTAGGGCAGAATGTAAATATTTTACGTAGGGATGAATGTGATCAAGTTGATTTATTTTACTTTTACTTAACTTTAATTTTCTTTATATTGGTTGTGTGTGTATATATATATTTTTTTTTTGTGATGTACATATATTGTTTTACTAATTTTCATCGGTATTTATATATATATATTTATATTATTTTTTTAAGTAAGTATATACGGTGTGAATGGATACTTACAGGCCTAACAACCTGTTGCCCTTGATTGCGGCAGCTTGTAATACTTTTCAATTAAAAGAAAAATCAATCTTTTTCTCTTCTTAATGGTTAAAACCATATGCTATAATTCGTTTTGATCTTTAATGTTGTAAATGCTTTTTTATTTGTCTAATACCTGTCATTAATAAATCATTTACACCCCTATCTGATTTGAGTTCTATTTAATTTTAGTTCGCGATATATTTCATGTTAATTGCACTCCTTATATGAGTGTTGACAGGTAACAAAAAAAAACACGAAAAAAAAACGTGAATTGAGACCATGCAAGGTAACTTGATTTGTAAGTTAAGTGAAGGAACTGCATTATAACAACGAAAAATACTTTTTCGTTAAAAATAACTGTTAATCTGAATATTATTTTATTTCTACTATGTTATATATAAATTATTTTATTAGATACAGTGTGTAAAAAAAAACGTAGAAATAGGCCCCATATATTTTTTTTTTTTTTTAGGTTCTGATCGTAAAGGTTATGTCCACCTAAATCGAGACATTAAAGCAGGGTGGTTCGTTGTTAGTGGAGTTACAATAAAACGAAGGTCGTGGCTTCAGCGTATCAGACAGTGGCGTACGCAGAAGGGAGGGGGGATCAGGGGAATATATCCCCACCGAAATTTTTTGAAAAAATTTGATTCTCATACCCTCCAACATAAGTTTTGTATTTTCAATAATAGTTTTTGATCCAATTTTCAGTCTTATCTTCAAAACGTACGACCAATTTGGTGATTATAGACCCTTAAGTGATTACTTGTTTAATGATCTAGTTATCTAAAATTAAATCTTAATAAAAGGAGAAGTTTTCTTGAAAGTGGAGTCTTTGATTTTGAAGAATTTTGTCTACTAAAATAATTGGAACTTAATTACTTTAAATAATTTCTAAGTGATCGCTTTCTATTCAGCAAAAGCGTGGCTTACTTAAAAAAATACAAAACTTAAATTTCCTGCTTTCCCATGAGGAATCCGGACCACAGCTCATATGAACTTTTTTGTTGCTCTCGAGGTGCAAAAGCGGCACTTGAAGTGTCCTGGTTATTGTCGTGTACATCCTGTATAAATAAGATTATAATTGCTTAAGAACTGTTGTTTTCTAATAAAATGTAACTAGAAATACTTGTTATATACCAAAATTTCAGTATAGGCAGTCCAGGAGGATGTACTATCCCCGTTTAGTTAACTTTTTTTTAGATTATTCATATGAAATGCGCTTTCTCTGGCCTGCTCTTACGTTACATTTTGTCTGGCATTGCTTGCATTGGTGAAAGGTGTGTGTGAGTGTGTGTATTCATTTTCTTTTTTTTTTTTTTTTTTTTTTTGTGAACTTATTCAAAATTCAAAATGTTTCAATCCCATGTATCCTTAAATGCGGGAATTGCAGTCAAAATAAAGCCTTGGGTTCCTTATATTTTTTGCACTTGTACCTGTCAAATTTAATTTGTACTGTGCATCCGATAATAAATCGGCAAAAATAATAACAGCAATTTTCGAGGTTCTGTTCGGGATATAGCGGCATTACACAAGAGGCCTTCGATGATACTGATCTCGACGGATGTGTCACCCAGAATCAGATATGCTATTACAATCTCTCATTATCAAGTTCATCGTGAGCTCCAACCTTCAACTTTCAACCTGGACCTCTCCGGATGCTCGTTCCGATCGCACGCATAGAATTACCCAAGTTACAACCTTGGCATTAGAAGAGAGCACCATTTCAAATGCAGCGTGCTGATGTTTCGAAATGCCTCATCTTAGCGGTTTCCCAAGTAAATGGGATGGCATAGATCACTTAGAGTAAACCTACAATTCCACTAGTAGTATAATAAATGTTACGGTCACCTTTCAACTACTTTACGAGTATATGAATCTTTTACATGCACATTTGCATGAAATAGGCAATAAAATGTAATGAAGTTTCACTTGAGAAATTCTCTAAACCATCTTGGTTTTAATAATATGCAGTTAATTTGCGAATCACCACCAGTCTGTGTAAAACTCTCGATCCATGAGTAGATTTAATAAATATTTTTACTCTGGCTACAGTAGAATGGAAACCTTTGGATGTAACCTGTAGATGAAACTAATCATATAATGTATTAAAGAATATGTTAATATTGCATAAGAAATATAAATCAGAATGAATGAATAAAGCCTTTTATTACAAAAAGTAACAGAATTTTACTGATTAAATTACTTTTACTTCAGATGCCATTTACAATATTTACAATTTTATACAATATTATGAACTTTTTTTTTTCTGTTAATTTATGTGGGCATTCCACTTAGGGAGTGATGGTCTAACTTCCCTGGAGACCAATTCCTTCTGGGAAGTGGGATACGCTGTTTACAAATCAGAATAACTAAACATAAATATTCACAAATCAAATACAAGCAATTCTCCGAGGCAACTCAACTCATACACTGGAATATAATGTCTCACGTTTGAGCCTTCCATCGATCTAAGAAAAAGTCAAGCGGTAACCGAGATCAACTACTTTAAACCACTCACCATCCTGCTGTTGTTCCTAATGCCTTCAGTAGCCACTAAGTAGGGTAAACGACAATATTCAATAATATATGTACATAATTCATATTACATTTATATATGGACCACACAACAGGTTTAAACCCAAGGAACAACGAAGAATTGCCAGTATACGTTATATAGGTACAACCTTTCTGCAACATTTCGAATATTTAAAAGACCAATCCATAATCAGTTTGGGCTATACTGATATAAGTCATCATATTTTATATTAAGAGTCTAAATTTCCTTCCTTCATGGACTTCTAAAAAAAAAGAATCGGTTACCCAGGGCATACATCATGCAAAACTAAAATGATATTTGTTGAGATTGCATAATGAAGGAGTTAGGTCTAGAGCAGGGGACTTAGCCTCTTTGCAACTCATTCGCTGCTTAAGATCCTGTTTTAAAAACTGGTATTAAGGTTATGAAGAATGACACATGACTCACCACATGACATCGCAAACATCATGGCTTTTAGATCGGCCTTCCTATTCTTGAATTCATACCAAACTTTTCATTCCAAACTTTTGAAAAATTTGCTTTCAGTACTCACATCAATAACTGTAGTATGTAATTAGTTCATTAAAATTCGGTATTTTTGAGATCTTATTATACAGTGTGGGATAGAAATAGCTGAAGCGTTTCGGGAGGGTACTGTAGGCGATTATTGGTGATTTCGATGTTTTCGGCAAGCACTTTTTTTTTTCACAGGGAGGGTCACCGTGAACTCTTGCAATTACGTACACATGTTGGAGAATATCCTACTTTAAGTTGGATAAAATCGACGAAGAGGATTTGTGGTTCCAATATGATGAAGCAACGGATCACACATCTAGACGTTCGCTTGGAGTTTTGAGGGAAATGTTCCCTTACAGATGATTTTTTGAAGGATGAAGGCTATCCTATAGCCGGCACGATCACCAGATTTACCTTCGTGCGATTTTTTTCTTCCTGGTGACATTTCAATGATAATGTATTGAAACACCAACCTCGTTCTCCGGAAGATTTGAAAGAGAGGATCAGGCAGGAAGAAATCGATGCCATTCCACCAAAAACAACTCAAAGTGATGGAAAATTTCTGGCAACATCTTCGGCTATACTTAGTCAATAACGGCCGATATTTAAAAGAAGTAATTTTCAAACCCACTGAAATAAAACTACTTCCAATCTAATTTTTTTAAATAAAACCAGTGTTTTGCTAGGGACATTGGTTTGTTTTCACACCTATTTCAAAAGGTGTCAGTAATTTTTGCCCCAACCTGTACAAAGCATAAGTGTGCCCTGAACTAAAATCTTAGCTTAAGTGAGCATTGCTTACCAAACTGGGTTCAGGTTTTCATTTTCGGAACGTGCGCTTTTTCCGAACTCCAGGATATTTTGTCTTGACTTGTAACATTTAATGCATCGTCGTACCATGAAACTTCTGCTCAAAGTATACTATAGCCAATGTTAAACTTATTATCAGCTTCTGCTTCGTGGTTGGATTGATATGAATAACGCCATGCTTCTTACTTCTATTTTTAAGTGCAATAACAGACTTAATCGTTGCAACACCAATAATAAGTATTCCTTTTTGAAAAAGTAGATGGTCTGTAAATTATCTATTTTGGCATCTTCGGTTTCCTTAATGATTATTTGCGGTTTTACAAAAACAAAAGAAATTGCATTTATTTTACAAAAAGAAAATTACTGAATTCTATTCTAATTCTATTTAATTTTGTTGTCTCAATATTATGCTCCTTTCTTCTTTCGAAATCGATTCTACACAAGCAGACTATTTTTAGGCCGTAATCTTGTTAATATCTGTAAAAATTCGCGAATAATATACATTGAGAAAAAAAAAATAAGTTTTGCTAATTAATATGTTTTGTTTTGTACTTCAATATATTATATTTGTGCTTAGATTGATTTTTTATTTCGCTCTGAAGAAATTATAACTGCATTCACTTGTTCATGAACTTAATGTAAACGCCCTTGAACTAAATGGAGACAGTATTTATTTTGCTCTTAATTTTAGTCGACTTTCCTGGACTGAGTCATGACCGGTTCTTTAGTATATACTGGTCCATTTATACTTTGTGTTTATATATATATATATATATATATATATATATATATATATATATATATATATATATATATATATACCACTAAAATCGAAACGGTTTATAAATTAAATGAAAAAAGTACAGACGTATGTCACTCGACTAATGTAAACTATCCTCGGGCAGCAGTAGAGCTTACAAAGTTGATATCCTGTAAGGGTCGCCGATTTGGTGTAAGGTTATTTTATTCATATTTCTTGTTTGCTTATGTATAATTTAACAATATTACTTGACAGTAAAAACTTGTGAAATCAAACCAAAATTGTATAAGGAAATATTTTTGTTTTCGTGCCAAATATATTTTAATTATTAAAAAAAAAATTATTCTTAGTTGGTAAATAACTAGTGCATTTCTTTCAAGTTTTTATATCCGATTTATGATGGTGCAAACATATGACGACGCTTAAATTTCACGAATTGAACTATTTTCAAGTGAAATAACTGTCTAAGAGAACTTTTTGCTTTAATAATAATTTAAAATTTTAATAATCATGTAAAAAAAATATAAAATAAAAAATCCTCACTTTCCATTCAGGATATTTATGAACAACCCATTATAATCTCGCATTTATATAATATTAGATACGGTAATGACGAAAATGAAGAATATCTTTAATTAGAAAAATTACGCTTTGTCTAACAGCATAGAACTGAACAAGTGTATTCCACTAAAGAAAGACAGACTTGAAGACGCAGCTTCGACGGATTTTATCCCTGAAATCGGTTACAGTGTAAAAGGCCCAATCTCATTTAAATTTTGTATAAAAACTAAGTGCGTAAGAAAGTTCTAATTCAAGATGAAGCAATCAACATTAATTAGTAAGAAGTTTGAATTTAATTCTTTATTAATTAATTTAATCCATTATGAATTTAATTTAATATATTATAAATTATAAAACCTTTTGTGCCAAATTAAGATGATTGATAGCTAATAAAAATTCAATTCATCTAACTTATTTATTTGTTTATTCGCCTATTGTATACCGCTGCCTAATAACCCTATTGTGCACCTGTTGAGTGCTTGTCGCCTCAGGCTTACTGTCCTTTCGAACCTTGCCAGGCTTTTTTGTTTGTTTATTTATTTCAGAACAGTTCCTGCCAAAACAATTAAAATAACAGTGGTATGGCTGCAACATGACTTTTTAGAATTAATACTTTTTTTTTTTTATAATCTCTAGGAGAAAACTTTATGTATAAATATTCCTATTTATAAGAAATTTTTATAATGATGTTATTCATTTTTTTAAAGAATTGCAACCAAACTGTAGCACTACAACCCATGAAGGGTCTTGGGTTCAGTGCTTAGTGAGGTAAGTAATGTTTCTTGAACAACGGTTATAAAATGAGGTGTTGTGATCAGGATCTACTGAGTGTAGAGTAACTTTCTTCTATCGGAGAGACATTTTCGTACTTAACACGCTCACTCACAAAAAACTTTACATTGTACTTTATTTAACATGTGGCAAATAAACTTATTATAATAAAGCCAATACAAGTTACCAAAAGACTGCCCTGTGCTAAAGTATCATAAAGATTCCCGATTATCAAACATACGTAAGATTGCTTTTGGTAGCATGAAAATAAATCTCTATGATAAATGAAGATTCAGTACACTGTTCAGTTTTCCATGTGAGTCCAATCAAACGATTAATTGCTTGAGGCTGTTTCCTCATAATTCTGCCGTATTAAGTGCAAACACTTTCTTTCGTTTACGAACGTATGATAGCAGAGAAGGAAATCTTCCGTTATTGGATAAAAAGATTGAATTCCGTTGATTAAAAAAGTAAAAGCCTATTATTAAAAAAGAAAGAGATTGATTATCAAAGCATGACGAAAGGATTCGTTTTCTTTGTGCTTCTTCAGACGTTATAAGTCATTCTGCAAACCTTAAGACTTACATAATATCAGCTTATACTAGATCCTGGCTCTCTCGTTTCCTCTTCCCATTCGAAATGTACATTCAAAATCCATCATTTTTTCCCAATAGTTATATTTATTTATAAATGCTTTGGCATCTCGATGTTTAAAAAATAAATTTAATATAATTTTTAGGCTGAAAATTCGACAATATGCACCATAAATCGAAATAGATAATATGTAGAATAGCTACATTAAAATTGTATTACAATAATACAACAGATAAATGTGCATTATAATTAATATGGCATGAAAATGACATGTGAGGAAATTACCCAGCTATAGTACTGGGCTACGAGCCCATCTTCTTTTCCGAAGTCTCGAAAGATTGGCGGGAATCGACTTGGAGGGAATGCCGGAAACAACTGGCTATGGAGGTCATAATGGAAAGAAAGGTATCCAGTTTAGGATAAATCTGCATCATATAGGACCTGAAAGTTATACATAATGACCGTTTTTTTTATTAGTGATGAAATTAGACGGTTTGAGGATTTTTCGAAGGATGTTGGATTTAATGATTGTATACGGAGGGATTTTGATGGTTTCGTGGAATCCCATAACTCAATCCTCTATGTCCTAACAGGCATAATTTTAGTCATGTAGACGACTTTTTTAAAATGAACAGGAAAATTAGAGCGTTTGTCTAGCAAATGCTGAATTAGTAGAAAAATACGAGTTTCTTCTCATTTTAATCTGGTCTTTTCTTTTCTTTTTTTGTAAGAAGTTTTGGCAGCAATGTCGACTTTGAACATGATACTTATTATTTACATTTAAAAAAAAATGTAGACTAACACTTCTTTCCCTCTTATTTACAACAAGCAAGCTGTTCCAGAGGATTTTGAACATTTTTAACTCTTGTGGGTATATTGTTTCGTTAAGTAGTAAACTTATAATAAAGTGTCTTCCAAAATACCGAAAGATCTTAATGAGAATTATTCAATCACCGATATATTGTAGCTTGGAAACCTTTTAAAAGGCGCATGATTGTACAAAGCCATTTATACAGATGGATGGATTGTCATTGGATAGTTGTCGAACGACTTCCGAACCCCTATAACCACTTAGTCCTTATCAGGAGAGAACAATAGGCGACTAAACTGGCTGTGGTGAATGGGCACTATTAGTAGCACGTTGATGGATCTCGACGAAAAGATCAATTGATATCTATGCCGAGATATCCATAACGATTTGTCAGTCCAGATATCGGTTAGAGAGAGCTAATGGTCTTATTCAGTGTCGGGGCCGTTCCTTGAACCCTCGATTGATATTGGAATCCAGATCTGGTTACCTGTCGTATCCTATGCACGATTCCTATTTTAAGTTACAATTAGCTATACCCGACAATATATATATATATATATATATATATATATATATATATATATATATATATATATATATATATATATATATATATATAAATTTATAAATTCACTGGATTTTATTCTAAACTCCTCCAATTCGTAAAATTATACAAAAACTTGGTATAATGGGCTTTTATTAGCATAAGTACACATATTTAAAAAAAATAAAATATTGTCGCAGTATTTGAAAATGATGACCGAACATTAGATTAAAAACTCTACGTTATTTCCTTAATACGTCTTTCGTTCTTGACCATTCGATTAAAATCTTTTTTAACATCACAGCCTCGGTTGATGTTATGAAGCTCATTTGCTGTGTTATACTGGTCTGTGAGTTTGCCTCGAACCCCCGAATATAAAATACAATTATGGTTTCGAAAGTGAGGAAAACCTTCTTTATATCCAACGCTGTTTCAAATGATGCTATCGGATTTATTTTAGCCTTTATATATATATATATATATATATATATATATATATATATATATATATATATATATATATATATATATACACATAAAAAGAAAGTCGACATCACCTAGCAAGTTCGTCTTATTTCTTTTAAACTTAATTTGAATTTTATGGAATATTTAGATAGTCAGTTAAATAGAACACATGTATTAATGAACATATGGAGTGTTAAAAGGGAAGTTATGTTCAACCTGGCATTGTACTATAGTGTGTTAGAATTATAAATTCTTTCATTGTGATTTAATAGCTTTAAATGCCGTATCTCTTTTTATAGTTAAGATTGCTAATTGTAAATTAAACCTATGATGTAAATTATGAAAAAATTATGTTACTAATAAAATCAACTCTTTTTATACAGAGAAACTCAATTTGGTTATTTCACACCACAGATTAGTGTACATTTTATATATATATATATATATATATATATATATATATATATATATATATATATATGTATATATATATATATATATATATATATATATATATATATATATATATATATATATGACATTTATTACCGTTATTTATATTACCGTTTTCATATAGTAAGGAAGTTTGTTACAAGCTCAAATTGTAAAATATATCTTGGAACATCTTCTTTTTTTTTTTTTTTAGGATAATTTTTTACTGGAATTTTTTGTCGCTTTGAGTAGTACAATTGAATCCAAAAGTTTAATCCTTTCAAGAAATCAGACATGTTTATTCTTATATCTGTTTTTTTTTTCATACGTATTTGGAAACCAATCTGCAACTATTCATGTAATATGATTAAATATCATATCATAATACTGCATGATACAAACGAATATTATGAAACAAATGTCATTTAAGTCCTATATAAATATTAAATAAATTGTACTAGGTCCAATTTAATATTGTGTACAATTTTTGAATTGCTCAGTAGTTATACACGTAAATAGCACACACACAGACACAGACACACACAGACACACACACACACACACACACACACACACACACACACACACACACACACACACACATATATATATATATATATATATATATATATATATATATATATATATATATATATATATATATATTATTATTTTTTTTTTCTGTTGGTACTGTAGACCGTAGAGATCCTTGGCCGCGCGATGTGGAGACCACACCGCGATTCTCAATTTTAGGTACACGGGGTAGGGTCATTACTGCTACGCCCGGCCTTTTGTGAGTTGCCTCCAAGTAGGCTGACGGGCCTCACATACCCGGGGGCGGGATAAATTGCTTTAATTATTTTATTAAATTAAATTCATGCCGGTGCCGGGATTCGAACTCACAACCTTTGGTTTTGTAAGTAAATGCGTTAACCCGCTCGGCAACCCCGACACCCCTATATATATATAAGTATATATATATATATATATATATATATATATATATATATATATATATATATATTTATATATATATATATATATGCAGGATGTATATGGAGGAAATAATAGTAATGAAGGGAGGGTTAGTCTATTTACAAAACTGTAGTTCAGTGCCGCACACCGCATCTTCATATCTAAATCCGTTTTCCAGATATGATTTTTGAAAGACTTTTTCAAGAAAACCACGTTTTTCCAATAAAAGTCCGAATTTCTCGGCTGTAATCATGCATTTCTCAGCTTTTGTCACCATTTCTAGAATCTACGATGAATTTCCTATCAGATATCAACCAATTTGTAGAAAAATAATGCTTCATCAGGCGATCTTAACAGCCAGAGCAGAGAAAACGTGTAAAAATGTAAGATTTTCAGAAATAATCGATTTAATGTCACTGAATGAATTTTCTAGCAACGACCTTGGGAAATTCAAAAACGTTCCTTCATTTCAACATAATTCAGAAATTTGGATTGGAAAAAACGTGGATTTCTCGGAAAACGATTTAAAAAATCATATCTCAAAAACGGATTGTGATAAGAAGATGCGACTGGCGGCATTGAACTACATTTTCGATAGACTATCATTCTCTTCATTACTTGCATATCTTTCTGGGACAACCTGTAAAATAGAATTTAATAATTGAATTTTTTTAAATATAGGTAGGCAACTTTTTTTTTTCATGGTAATTATTTTCAGCCACTTTTAAACGTGCAATTCACAGTTTCGATGAACCAATTAAGTCCAAATTTTATTACTTGCATATTGCTGATTATGTAGACGTTTAAAAATAATATTTACCAATAACATTTTCTGTTTCAGGTATGTACTGAGAAACATAAGACTTCCGTTTAGTTGGTAAGATTATTTAAAGATTAATTTTAAACCAATACTTATTTTAGTAAAATATTTATCTAAGAATAATCATTTTAATATTTTTGTCATCTATTCATTATTCCACTCATACAGTCTAAAGTTTGATATTTTATTCCAAAGAACCTGAGTGGTCTAGAGGTATTTACATTTATGTTTTCCTTTTTTGTTCAGTTTATGGTTTATCCTTGAATCGTTCTCTGTGTTGAAACAAAAATAGCACCTCTCTCTCTCTCTCTCTATATATATATATATATATATATATATATATATATATATATATATATATATATATATATATATATATATATATCTGCCTTAGAAGAAGACCGGCACAATTCAAAAATTTTCGATTTTCAGATTTATTCATACTCAACAAGATGTATATTTAATATTAATGAAGAGAGCAACAAAAAAGTTTCTTTTATTATAATAAAGAAATCAACAAAAATTTGTTATCGTACGACCGTTTTTCGAGCAGTTGTTTCAGTCTAGAACTAATGAAACCTCCTTCGATGTTTTGGAGAAGAGTGGCACATTTTCGGCTGTAGTCATTTTCAGCATTTATTCTAAAAACTAAGCTAATAAAAAAATAAATATATTTTCCCTGATAATTTCTTAGATATTATATATATTTAAATTGTTTTTGTAGGAACTTTTATTATCATCACTTTTATAAAATAGTTCGGGCGAGAATTTATATTGACAGAACTTTTATTTATATAACTGCTTAAGTTATTGAAAGGTTATTTTGATAAAAGTTCTTGTTGAACTTTTATGTTAAAACTTTAATTGGAAAAGTTCTTGAAAAAGCGGTTTAATTGAAACTTATTGAAACACTTCAACAACTGTTTCCTACCCTGATTTAAACACTCTTATATAATAAAAAGCTTGGGTACACAGGCAGATAGGTAGTTCCTTTCATTAATTCATTCATTCATTAATTCATTCGTTAATGTTCATTAATTTTTTAATCTTATTTCTCATTATGGAGAAGGGGTGTGGAGAAAAAGTAAAAAAGTATTTTACATAACCTAAAATAATGTTTGGAATACAAAAATTCCCTAAGACAAGTTACCTTCAAGCGTTTACTTAAAAAAAGGGTTCAAAAAATTATTAATACGTTTGTAAGGAAACCAATAATAATCAGTATAAATTAGATAAAATCTTCAAGCCCCATTTTCTCAAAAGTACAACTTTCGGAGTTAAACCGGTTTTCTTACAAAATAGCAACATGTGACATTAATTTCAAAAAAATTTTGAACAAAACTGTCACAAGTCAAAAAAATTAAGATTAAAATTATGTTTGAAATAAAAAAATACCTTACACAAGTTACCTATAAGCATGGGCTCAAGAAATCATTAATACAACCGTAAGGTTACCAGTTATGATCATTTGAAATATGATGAAAACTTCAAGCGCCATTTTCTCGAAACCACACCTTTTTGGATTGTGTCAGTCTTCTTCCAAAGGTAGCGATATATATATATGGAACTAGTCCAAGAAGGAGGACCAAAACTCAGGACAGAATAAAGGACGCTTAATTAACTGGAAAGCCATAGCCGAATATAGGTAGATAGAGGCGGCTGAAGATCTTCAAGGTGTGTGAAAAAGCCAAAAAAATATATGTATTTGTACCTCGGAGGCATAGGACACTATATCCGTTTTGGGCCAATTTAGCATTATTACACATTAGTCCAGTATATATTTAGATACTTTCCACCTAGCAATAGTTAGGGTAAAATGTTTTTGTTTTTCATATTACAAGGCATATTTAGAGTAGTGTAAAGCTAAGTTTTAGACCTCGAAAGCCTTAGGAATAACTTTCAGTGAGTAAAAAACTATTAATTTTCGTATTTTTTCTGTCTGTAGGAAAAATCTCAGTAGGTACCAACTCCTAGTCATGAACGGACTAAGTTAAAGATTTAAAAAAAAATGAGACAGGTCTACCAAGATGTGAGAATCATGGAGGAAATGTGGAAGGCATCTTTTAGCGAATTTTTTACTCTCATTTTTCTGCACCGTTTTGTAACGTTTCCTCTTAACGGCTTCGAATAATTGTACTTAAATGACCAAGGCCGTTAGAAGCAACAACAACCGGAGCCCAAATGCCTTTCCTTGAACGCACAATCATTCGTATCCCATTCAACCTATTTATAAATACTTTTTAAGATCACAATTTATGATTGGGTTTCGATTAATTCTAATTGTGTAGTTACTGAGCAACCTTGAGGTATAAATTAATATCGCTAAATGATATCATTTAACACATCCATCTGGCGTGATTCTTAATAACAAAAATGCGGTATTGAATGAAATTAAAATTTTCATCTATATTTATTGTAAGATATGTAAATTTAGCAAGAAGTAAATGAAATGTTAGAAATTGGTATCTCTTCTATGATTGTTTCTGATGTAACGGAGATTCATTCTTTTGAGCTACTTCTCTTGAATGGCATCAAGGCTGATAGAACATGAAATAATGTTTCTATTTTGCATATGATATATTCAGTTATAGTTATAATTTTTTCTACAAGGTTTCTTAAATAAAGTAGAGTTTAACTTATAAGATTTCATAAATAAAATAGAATCTATAAAATCTGGAAATTAATTAATAGATTACGCTGCAAGCTACAACGAAGCACAGTAACTGGTGAAGATGACACCTCTATAAAATATATCATTGTAAAATTTTAATTATCATATTTCAATCTAGTATACCATAGCAGAAGGGTCTGTGGTATCTAGCTTTTTAATTGATTTAAGTATGCACGCAATACATGCTCATAGATCGTTTCCCGGTCTGGAACTGTACTAATACATAATATAATAAATACATAAATAGAGTAGACGCTGTTGCTGGAACTTCCGATTTCCTTAGAAACGTAGCAGTAAATGTTTGTTTTTGCATTGTATTATTGATTCATTGATTTTTACCAAAATCCTCTTTCAAGGTTTTCGGTTACATGCTAGTTTTTAGAGAAGAATTGGCCCTCAAAGCTCAAATTAAAGCTAAAGAAATATTCGTTCATGATGGCTTTCCTCATGGGATGAGTAATTTTAAGGATATTTCACAAATTTAAAGACCAAAATAAAGATGTTTCACTTTTTACTTTTCCTTATCTATATACGATGTATATAGTAAGGGGGAGTATTGCGATCGTGAAAATTTTCGAATTCGAGTTTTCAACGAAAAAAAAAACGTTTTAAGGTCCACTGAGTCCAAATGATCAAGCCTCGCAAAATGGTCTGTGTGTATGTGAACAACCTAGCTCAAAAACGAAAAGTTATACGATACTCAAATTACGTATTTTAGGTAGGTATATGGTTGTGATGTTACAGCAACTTTTCCGTCAAAATCGACTAACCGGAAGTGCCACTTTATATAATCGATTTTGCACTTTTTTACAATTTTCTCGAAAGCGGCTCCAACGATTTTTATGAAACATGCCTAAATTATTCTTCATAAAGGTCTTTAACTTTTAATTTATGTAGTAAATCACCGAGGAATTGCAGGGAAAAAAGTTATGATGAAAAGAATATTTTATTTGCGCATGGCTTAAAAAGTATGTATTTTATGTTAAATTATGTATAGAATTGTATGGAAGGTAATTAAATTATCTAAAAAACAATAAAAGAATCATCAAAATCGGACCAGAATTAGCAAAGATACAACGCATCGGAATAACCGGAATTATATCATGGATTTTACAATTGTTTACAATTTTCTCGTAAACGGCTCCAACGATTTTGGTGAAACTTGCCTAATGTCTTCACCTTAAAGGCCTTTAACTTTTCATGTATGTAGTATATCAACGAAAAAGTGCAGGGAAAAAGGTTATGACGAAAAGAATATTTTATTTGCGCTTAACTTAAAAGCATTTTATAGTAAATTATACATAGAATTGTATGAAAGTTTATCAACTTATCTAAAAAAAAAAAAAATCATCTAAATCGGACCAGTATTAGTAAAGCTGCAGTGTATTTTATAAGGAGCACAAGTCCCTAGATGGATAACCGAGCGCATCCGAAAGGAGACGGATGCGACCGAACCTGCTCCCACCAATCCGCCAATCTGTTGTAAACAATACGCTCTGTAATAAAGTTTTTAAGAATACAAAAGCGGAAATTAACTTAATAATTTATACTTTCACATTATTTAATGGAAAGAAAATGTTTCCATGGAAACTAAACCAGAAACTTTTAAAATATATTTGCAACTTGACAAAGTTAAAATATATAGGTAGTGCACCGAATTGTTGTACTAAAATTGTTTAAAAAACTGTTTTATTGTACTTAAATGGGAGAAGATGTGAAGAAGTGAATGCTTCTGAGTTTATTAGTAGCAGTGTTTATGTGAGCTCTTTAAAATTATATTAAAAAGATAATTATTATAGGACGGTAAGGGAAAGTTGTGTGATGCGCGCACCACATCAGATTTTTTAAAATAAATATTCAATCTTTGTACAACTATATGGAACTGCTTAACTTACTGAGTTGACTCAGGTCTCAAATTTTAATAAATTTAATCTGATTTAAAAAATGTAACTATAATTTTTTCTTTCGGAGGCATACTTTTGGAAATATTGATCAAATTCGAAGTAACTTTGGTTATTTACAATTGTCTTAGGTCCTAACAACATAATAAAAAAAATTAACTGCCAAACCATTTGAAATGTCTATTTTATGTCGATACTGACTGGATTATCTGTAGCTATCTCGCATCAGTGTTCAACAGTTGGAGATCCAGTGCCCAGGGCTATAAATAGGATTTCTGGGAGGGGGGAAAGCTAAATTTTGCCACCCCTTCATTCACTCCCCTCCGATAAAAGTCAACAATTTTTTAACAGTAGCTTAGCTTATGTTTTTCGAAATAAAAGTCAACATATCATAACATTGATTTTTATTTATTTTTTTTACAGAATTAAGGTCAATACAATCAAAAAGCAGAAACAAATATTTTTTTACTTAACTTAAAAATAATATTTCGTTCAAAATATGCCACCCCTAAATGCTGCAGCCTTTGCTCTCCCCTCCTCTAGCCACAGCCCTCCTAATGCCATTACCCATTGAGTCACTTTGCCCCTTTTAATCAAATAACAAGGCATATTTCCGCATTTTTAAATATTTCGTACTCCACAATCACTTTACTTTCATTGTTTTTACTAATGTATGAACAATTGTCAAAATCTTCTAATTAAATAAATACAGTTAAGAAACTTCAGCAATCGGAACACAAAATCTAGCTTCCATTACAGAAATCAGGTCATTACCTTATGGATAAAGGTTCATGTAAATGTAGAGCAGATATGGAACTTATCTCGATCTCCTACTGATATTATTAATGATAAGATCATAATTGTTGTTGCATTGTTTAAATAGAAAGCTCAGGCAGAAAACGTTTCATAGAATAACAGATGTACCCACTTTCTAGCCTATAATGCAGTATCAATAACCTCTACCGTGTCTCTTTTCACTTCATATTGTTCTCTGAATGGTGGAAAGGAGCCGAACAATGAGTCGTGTCTGGTAAGGAGACGTAGATAGCAGTATAAGGAAATTGATAAGGCCAACAATTGATAAGAACACATATTTGTAGATCGCGTAGCACTAACAGCCAATCTACAATATGTGCTTCATCGTTAGTATGTTGATATTCACAAGATTTAAAAAAAATTCAGTAGTGCTGAATCGAATGCCATCAGAGGATACCGCGAGGCTACTACTTCAAGGGAGAACGAGTGGGAAATTACCGACGATACGGGACATTGGAATGTCGGTAATTTCCCACTCGATTTTATTGCTAAAGGCAAACCGCGGAAAGATGATGTCTGCCTACGCTTAACTATGTCAACTTTTAATGATTCACTGATATCAGTTCATAATTCATTGCTAATACAGATGGCAGATAAGGTAAAAAAATAAATAAATAAAATGAACAAAATATCTAAATAAAAATAAAATGAACAAAATAAATAAATAATAATAAAATGAACAAAATATATAAATGAAAATAAAATGAACAAAATAAATAAATAAAAATAAAATGAATAAGATAAATAAAAAATGAACAAAATAAATAAATAAAAATAAAACGAACAAAATAAAAATTATTATAAATAAAAAAATAAAAAATAAATAAATAAATAAAAATAATAATATCAAATAAATAATAATAATAAATAAAATTAAAACTCGAGTTAAATTCCTTGTCTTAATGTTAATCTCGCAGATAAGCCATTAGTGTGTCAAAGTGTCAGCGATAAGTTCGCCAAATTGTTTGAGTTATAACAGATTTTCTAATTTTTTCCAATATTGATATAAGATAAGGTGTAATAAGATAAGTGTTCAGTTTTATTCTCATTATTTTTCATTAATTACTGTTATAATTTTTAAAATGAGGTAGCTGAAAACTCTGTCTTGATAACTTATTAAACAATAGAGTATATGATGAATTAGAAAGTTCGTCCTTAAAGTGGTCAGTGCCTAGATCCTTGACTTAAAAGTATGTATCTGAAGTAATGAGTTTGCATCTGTTAAAGTTAGTGTAAAGTTTAATAATTTTCAGACTTTTAAAATTCGGTTTTACGTTAATTAAGGTACACTAGTGGGAAGTATTGAAATACCGTCTAAGATAAATTTCGTCAAAGATAGAAAAGATTTGGTGTTATTTTGCATAGTTTCATTGCTAGCAGACCTTGTGGGTTTTCGTCATTTCCAATTTTCCTTGTGAGTTTGAATTTCACACCTATGAAATAAGTTGCAATAGCTTCTCAGAATTCCTAAAAGAATTTTATAAAAATATTTCAAGACAAAGCACATTTGTTCGATCTTGCATATCTGATTTAGTAATGTTAGCTAATAGCGGCAACAATTCAATATAACCTCAAAACTCACTTATGTCGTTGATTTATTCAAAACCAAAGCCCAAACTTTCACATCTAGCTTCCTTACTCAGAATCCTTCCATTTGTCTGGTAGGTATCCCCATAATTCGTAAAAAGTTGCTGTGTTGTGGATTCGTTCCTTGAATAACTAGAAGTTATAATAAATTAACTGCTTCAAAGCCCTCGATGATCAGTAGCTCACATTCCTAATAATTCCATTTATATAATTTATCTCATATCAAATAATTATAAAAAGTCTCAAAATTGCTTCTAAAATCTATTGCTTGGAATATTAACTGTTGAGTGCATAACATAGGCGTGCTCCTAGTGGGTAGATTTTTTCACAAGTCGCTGTCATGTTATGTTGATCAGATATCACATTTACTTATTGTATTTTTTAACAGTTGTGAATCTCAATAAATAATTTTTTTGTTAAATCACAAATTTTCTTGTAGAACGCCTAGATGATTCTGGAGGCTATCAACTCTAAAACTCTGTAAGTACAATTCTTTTAATTCCTATAGTGCATACACTCTTATTTCTGCAACAGCAGTTAAAATTAAAAGTTTTATCTTTCAAATCTGATCTTCCAAAATTAATGTTATAAGGGAGACTGGGGTAAAGTGACCATTAGGAGTAAAGTGGCCATTGACGTGTACTCGCTGAAAATTACTCTAATCTGGTGGCGAGGTTCCAAACTGACTCGTAGATATGCCATTAGTGTCCCGTGGTCAGTTCGCCAAATCGTTTGAGCTACAACAGATTTTCTAATTTTTCCAATATTGAGATAAGGTTAGGCGTAATAAGACTAGTGCTCAGTTTGATTATCATTATTTTGTCATTAATTTCTGATACAATTTTTAAATTGAGATAGCTGAAAACTCTATCTAAATAATTTTAAAACAATTTAGTAAATGAAGAATTAGAAAATTCGTCCTTAAACGTAGTTGTGATTTAATGAAATGGCGTGTAATGGGACAAAGTGGCCAGTGCCTAGATCGCTGCTCAATTCAATCCTGGAGATAAAGAAGGGTGAATTATATGTTGGAGTAGCTAATGGTGGGTTCATGAACTGTGTGCTGGTTGTGAAGAGGAGGACGAAGAATTCAAATGTAAATTTTGTAAATGACTTAAAATAGCTTCCATGAGTCAAATTGTTATGACTTAATTGGACTAAAATCATAATCCTGATTAAGTGGTTCATTTATATTATTGTGTCATTAAGGATGATAAATTATTTAGATTGGTTGAGTTTTTGTGACTAAAACGAATTTTAATGGAATTTTTCATTCGTATTATTATTCCATTTAGAGTAATCAATTGTAAAATAAGCACTGCAATCCCACACGTTTGATTTAATATAGATAGCAGACACTGGTCATTTTACCCCATTACTTATGGAAAATTGGCCACTATGTATGTATCCAGAAAAATGTATATTGGTCAGATATATTATTTTCTTAATTATAAATATATAGTGTAGTATCTTGTAAGATGTAGATTCAAAATTTATAAGCGGCAAGCTTCTATGAATAACAATGTTTTGGTGAAAATTCAATGCCCCTTAAATACATTAATTACTTTGCCCATAGGATTTGTATAAATCATCACGTATTGATTTGGATTTTAATTATTCATGACAAATAATAATGACTAAAATAATCATTAGACCAATCAACAAAACTAGTTACAACAACCCACATAGGAAAAGTTCATCAGAAATACGGCACGTATACACTACCATAATACCGGGTAAAGTCAGACTCGTGACTTGTACAGGAGGACTTCGGGATGTGCAAGATATGAAGCAATCCTTCCCACGCTTCAGTTCTTAAATAGCTCAGATTTATTAGTACCCGAACCACTTAAAAACCAATTCCTGGGCTGAAAGAGTAATTTATTGCAGTATAATTTAGGCTGTGAAGATCCTCCCAAAGGGATATGTAAATTTAAGAAAAAGCGGTAGCAACCTAATGACTTTATGAAGATATGGAATTGAAAATGAAAGGATATGCATCTGACTGTCTAGGATAGCAAAATTCTATAAGGGGAATCTTATGGGGCTGAATCCAACTGAAAGAATCGGTATATCACGAAGGCGTGTCGTGAAACACATTTTCAATTACGGTTCTATATATTATATTAGTTCTTCTTCTTCTTCTTTATTAGCTCTACAGTCCTGGATGGACTTTGGCTTCCCTAACAATATGTTGCTAATCTTCCCTTTGCTTCATTCTGCGCCTCCATTATGTCCATGTCCAGCACCTTAAGGTCCTTTTCTACATTCTTTAATCATCGCCTGCGCGGTCGACCACGTCTTCTAGTTCCGATGACAGTACCATTTAAAATCTTGATTGCCATTCTGTTCTCGGGCATTCTAACTACATGGCCTAACCATTCATTCCGGCGGGGCTTAATAAATTGTATGATGTTGGCGTATTGAAAAAGCGAGTATAGCTCAGCATTCTTTGGAAACCTCCATGCACCACTGTCCAGAACTGGCCCATAAATTTTCCGCAGCACCTTGCGCTCGAATACCCTGATATTGTTGCTAATAATGGCCGTCAACGTCCAGGTTTCCGCCCAATATGTCAAGATTGGTCTGATCAATGTTTTGTACAGTCTTATCTTAGTAGCTCTTGATAAGAGAGAGCTTCTAAACAGTTTTAAGTTCCTATAATATGCCCGGTTAGCTGCCATTATTCTTTTATTTAACTCTTCATCAAGTTTGTTTTCATCGTTTAGTTCAGAGCCTAAATAAGTAAACCTCTTCACTTTCTCAAAAGAACATCCACCAATATCCAACGATGAGTTATTGCAATCGCTGGTAGTCATATATTTTGTTTTAGCCTCATTAATAATGAGGCCCATTTCCTTACTTTTATTATTCAAATTAATGAATGTTTCGTTGAGCGATGCTACATTCCGCGCAACCAAGCAAATATCGTCGGCATAAGCACATAACTGCGTGGAGGAGTAAAGAAAGGATGCTCTGTAACATTTAAATCTATAACAACCTTGCGAAGGGCGAGATTAAATAATGTGGTAGATAGAGCATCCCGCTGCTTCACGCCAGCTGTTATGGGAAACTCTCGACTTACGTTACCACCTATGCAGAACTTCCCCTCACTGCTAATACTAATATTATATTAGTAGTATTATAAAAGAATAGGGGACGTACGCCAAATTTATTTTCGTAGGGATTTAAATTTTATTTCGGAAGATGGGGGAGGTGGTTGATTTAATAAGAAGATGGCAAATAATCATCTAAATGTCCATAATCGCCGAATAGAGCGTCAGTGTTAATGATAAGTATGAAATTGGATCAATAATTATATTTTATAATTATGAAAATCATATTTTTTTGTGCATTTCGGTTGAAGGAGGGTATATCTCCCGATCCCTCCCCCTCCGCATGCCACTGTAAATGTATTTATGAATAATAGAAAAATTTATCTTTTGACGCAAGATAGCAAAAATATGTGGGACTCTGTATTTGTTCCTAATGCGTTCCTTGTTTGCTTCCCATGGCATTTACCATCTCAGTGTCATTAACAGTATCTAAGTTTATTACTGTCCAGTAGGGTAGAGCGATATTTTTTTTCCAGAAATCTCACGTACTAATAGTTGCCAATATAACTAAAACCTACTCACTAAAAATTTCGAGGCGAAATTCGAATGTCTTGGCGTTGCTCATCTTGTTTTTAATTTTAACTAAATCAAAATCTATCAATAAGCTGAGCCTGTTGCGCTGGTGGACGTTATTACATGCATTGACGCGAAGCCTAAATAATTTTGAGACTTTGGAGAGTCTATACTGAAAAAAAAAATAGCTAAAACGCAAAGTATACCCCGGCTAACTAAGTCACCAGCCGTGGCATGTTGCGCAATGACAATCTTAAATTTCAAGAAAGCAGGCATCGGATTCTCTTATCACTCAACACGCGGCGATTTGTTATCTCGTTCTATTGAAATATTTTCTCTCTCTCTGCTTAAACATACCCCCACCTGCCATTGCTCAGTGGACTGATTGCAGATAGTAAATGATGAACTGGGGAGGGAAGAGGCTGGAAGCTGACAAACGCGAACTGCGCCAGGCAGCTTCCAACTTGCTTCGTGCGACACAAGCAAGCAGAATCATTCTGTCACTACAGTTTCTTCCTTCCGTCAGCTGCAAGGCTTATATTTTGATTGACGGAAGGACAAAACCATGGTATTAGACAAAAAAGAGGATCAGTTATACCTCGTTACAATGGCAGGAGAACATATTGTCTTTCTGGCTGAGCTTGGTTCTACCTATAGTAGCTTGATAGATATAGTGTGGTCATAGAGAAGTGGTGGTCATTTTGGTTCAGCCAGGTCCGTGTATTTGAATAGTTTTTCGTTGGGTTTTCATTATAAATCGCAATTAGAGTATTAACTAGAATGGTTTAGAAGACCGGGTTGGTGTGGAGTAAGTTGTATGAGGTCTATGGTCATTTATATCATGTAAAAATAAAAAAATTAAATCAAAGACAAATATTTTTTTTTTAATTAGGCAAATTTTTTTAAATATATTTCAATAAGCTTCGATCTATTGAGATGTCCCATTTATTTATCTAGTTCTCCCATCAGCCAAATCCACAAAACAATTGAATAAATAACTTAAAAAAAAAAAAAAAAAAAAAAAAAAAAAAAAAAAAAAAAAAGAAAACGTAATAAATTCAAAGTCAACTACCATGATAAATTTTATATTTTCCTTCTTAAATCTCTCCTTTTGAAATTTTTCTATTTTATTATTTTTACTCCACCCTACTGTCCGGGCTCCAATATTTCATCTTTATCACGCATCCTTCTCTATTCCCAACCACTTGTTCTAGACATATCATCAGGAACTGTATACTTAGAGTTAAGGAGTCGAGCAGATAGTCTATAAGGTAGTATGTCTGTAAGTTAATGACCAGGCAGATGCCAATAGATTGTAAGAAGTAGTTGTGTAACAATGAAGCAGTTATTATTATACCCTTATATGTAAATACAAATTCATTCTTAGAACTCAACCGATGATGAATTCGTTAGCTGTGAATCTTTGAAAGATTACCTACTGCGCATCTTGTTGGATTATTCTTCAACATACCTTTCGACTAAAAACCACTAAATTAACTCCTCAAAAATACCTTACGGCATTACTTCTATAGTTAATTCCCATAGCTGTGTATCGTAAACCATTTTATTACCTTGATTGACTAATGTTGGATTTGAATGCGAAAGCACCTATTATTGACGAAAGGTGAAGTAAAAGATTTTCTTACATAATTCAGCCTAACTCAACTACTTAATTCTAGTATCTTCTGAATTTTCTTAAGAAAGATACTTTAATCCTAAGCTTGAGCTAGGATTCCCAAATTTTTTGCTTACATACATCATATAGAAATTTATATCTTATGAAGACAATAAACTTTCGATCGTATGTCGAGGTACAATTTATAAATTAAAATAGATAGTGTTTAAGATTTCACTATTTCAAATAAATGCATAGCATTAGTAAAAATAATTATTGTAATATGATTATATATAAATGATAAGCTTATAAGGGGAGTCTAAGGACCTGGCATGACCCAATACAATGAAACTTTTTTTGATGACTCTAAGTTGAAAAATATTAGACATGTGTCCAAGTGTTCCAGCCAGTGCGCCCTAGGAGCCGATAAAAAAATTATTTTATGTAATTTCGACATTTTTTTGTATTATTGCTCTCTCTTTTTTCTCTACATGGATTTAAAGGTTATTATATATCAATCGATTTGTTTGGTTTTTTTTTTTTTTGTCTAAAATAAGAAAAATATAATGCCGATTGTAATAAATGAGTTTAAATGTAAAAAACTAAAAGACGCTTCCAGTACAGTAGGCCAAAAATAATTATTTTAGGAAAAAGCAAGCCAGTTTCGTCTTTAGCGTCTTTTAAAACTATTAAATAAGAATTTTCATAGAAATTAAAAAATATAAATTTTTGGATTTTTCTGGAGGATTTTTTTTTTTTTCCTGCCGACGCATATTGGAGTATTTGAGTTTTGAAACCGGACAAAATTATTTGAAGCTTTCTTTACCTTCGTACAGTTGCACTTAGAATCATTTGAACTATAAACCCGTACACAAGTGCGAATCAGGGAGTTTGTGAAAAACACCATTCAATCCATCATTCTTCAAGGTTAAAAACCTATTTCCATCCCTCTGGATTCTTTCAGGATGTTACATAATTTTTTTCTGGTGTATTCTGGACGGTTTTAATAGAATCTAAGAGAAAATACCAAACAAATTATTACGTTGAAATAATTATATTTTTTACTCATTATATTTGAAGTTATAAAAAACAAAATGACGAAAGAGGGTGGAAGTTTTTTTGTATAAAATTTTATGTTTATAATCAACATTTTATCTGCCAAGACCCGACACACAAACAAAAACACGTTTATCCGATAACGTTAAGTAAAAAAAAAAAAAGAATTATCCAAACATTCTTGATAAACATGGTTTGTAAACGAGCAGTGTAAACAGTAAATCAATAAAACGATAATTTTAAAATAAAGTACGTTAATAAACTCATTATTTAGTATGGGAAACAACTACCAATTATGAAACCTCTAATAACTACAAGACTTCAAATTTTGACTATTTCTGAGTTCCGATTGACTTTACGAGAAGTGGCAAGAATAGGGGAAACTTATTCGATTACTGTTTGATGAGCCAGTTATCTAGCTTGAAGAGTGGTGGATTTAATGGAGGTTTTCACAAACTTTCTGATTCGTCCTCTTGTCCGGTTTTAAGGCTTAAATACTCCTTTGTGCGACGTCCGGCGTTCACTTACGCATTCGTAATTCATTAGGATTTTATTCAAATTCAACGTTACTATAAGCGCTGGAAAGCTGAATTTCTGAACTCTAGCCCATACCAATAACTTTTATTTTATGCCTTTGTATAAGGAAGAAAAAGTAGTGTAAAATGAATAAAACTAACTCAAACGTTTCCTTTTGTATCTCCGGTAATAATTTCTTTATGGAAATGGATTTTGTGCCATTTGTTGCAGTTTATAGGGCCTTAAACCATTCCCAGGTTTCGTATGGATCGGTACAATCGTGTTGAAATTATCGCAATTTTTGTGATTTTTAAAAATCGAAGTAATCGAAGAAAAAAATAACGAGTAAGGCAAAAATTTTGAGCAAACCTAAAATGTATTTTTGATTTCTATGAAAATTTGTATTTAAGCAATTTTCTGAGGTGCAAAAAACGAATATTAACTTTGTTTCTCCCTAAAAAAAAATATATTATATTTTTGTTGCATCGCACAGTGTATGTAAATACGAATTTTCATAGCAATCGAAAAATAAAATTATCTTATTTAAAATTTTCGCCTAACTCATTTTTTTTCGGCTCTTAGGGCGCATAGGCAAGAGCCCTCGGGCACGTGTCTAATTAGTGATCCCACGTCCGTAGTCTCCCCTCGTCAGTGTAATGCATTTTTATACTCGAAATGAAGCGTTTGTTTTTAGTATTAAAAATAATTATTAGAAATTAAATTCTTCTTCCAACTCACAGTCGTTTTTGAATTAAAATAAGCATTTTGGTGATATAAACCATGCAGAATATTTATAGTTTCTAAAACTTTTTGTTGTTGTTTTCCAAATTATGACATCCTGAATTCTTCTTAGAAATTATATATATATATATATGTATATATATTGTTTTAGATATATATATATATATATATATATATATATATATATATATATATATATATTGTTTTAGAATTATTTCAGTTCCGTCTTGGCAAGTGCATTAACTGCTGGTGACCCTAGATCAATCTTAGTCAGACATATTTTTTATTTACTTTTTATCTTGTATGATTTGTGCATACTTAATGATTGCATAAGAATTATTTTAACAGTTTTAGAATAATAACCACAGAAGAAAAATAAGGAATTTGGAGAAAAGATATAGAAAAAATAATTTAATAATATTTATTTATTTATATTTGAAGAGGATAATAATTTGGAAAATTTGTAGATGAAGTGAAAACAATATTATCCGGCATGCGGATAAGCCTATCCGATTGTTCAATGAAAAACTGTTACAGATTTTGAAAAAACATATCCAACAAACCTTTTCAAATCGAATTTCTCTAAATAGTTATCTACTTAAGCAAGAAATTATGAAAAAAGAGATTTATTCGAAGAAAAAAAAAATGCCTATTGCCTTACATATACACATATATATTTATATGTTAACAGATAGCGAAATTTCGGCAGCACTGTTACTTACAAAAGAATGTTTTTCATAGAGAAAAATAATACTTTTCACATCTCATAAATCGATGAACTGCTAGCAACTCTTGGTGAAGGTAAACTATCATCCGCTTCACCGCCTGTTCAAGCAAGCAAAAAAAAATATGAATGAAAAACTGGATCAGTATCGATTTCGTGATAGAAAATCCCCAAATCAAAACTAGTGATAGTAAAAGTGAATTTTCAGGAGAGGGGATAGGGGTATCATATTTCAATATTTTATTTTGGACCATTAACGGTTGTCACAATTTTATTCAATACGACGAATACATGGGCCAATACGATCTAATATGCCTCTCTGAAACCCACGTAACTACTGAAATAAGAGCTAAGCCTGATTGGATGTCATCATACGGAACAGTTTACAGCCCTGATGTTAGGAAATATAAACATGGCAGAGCTTCTAGTGGTCTGGTTTGTTTTCATGATCAAAACAAGTGCTCTGTAAGGACCTTACGTATTAGTAGTGACAATAATTTTTTGTTAATCTGTAAGGATAGTTTGAAATTAATTATTGGTTTAATTTATATTAATCCTGGGTATGACATAAATTTATTTTTAGAAAAAAATAGAAACTACAGAGAATATAGAAATATCCCGATTTATTTGTTAGGATATTTTAACTCCAGAATCGCTAAATTAAATATATGCTCTCCTGATATTGTTCTTGACACTTGCCTTTTATCAATTCGGGAAAATTCAGATCGTGTCTTAAACACAAGAGGTAAAATCTTAACTGAATTTATGTAACTTAATTCCTTTTTAGTGTTAAATTGCAGAACTCCGGGTGATTTAATAGATAATTGTACTTATTATAGCTCTATTGGGTCAAGTATTGTTGATTTCGTCTGGTATGAAATCGGATTCGTTTATTTAAATTTATTTAAAGAATAAAGTTTATTCTGGAGCCACTATTAATCTAGTAGTACTAAGAAGATTACTAATAAGAGAGAATTGATTAAATGGGATAGCGATATTGCTGAAGTATTTAAAAATTGTTTACAGATGTTCCCATTGATTTCAATAAACTTCAAAGCCTATATTGTGGAAAAATTGTACGAGAATTTCATATCAGCTGTTTTCAATAAGCCCCCAGGAACAAATTTAATAACATATATAGGGGCGTTTAATAGAAAAGACCACCATGGGAGTAAACCTTGGTTTGATAATGAATTGCTTCTTTCCTACAAACAAATATAATTAAATAAAAAAATAATTAATCATAGTACGGCTCATTTTAACAAAACTTAAACATTTAACGGCCCAAAGACGCTACCGTACCGCTGCAGTCGACCTCCGGAGAAAGTAACTTTAGAAATGGTCATAAATCCGTCAATATTTCATTACTGTCACTAACGAGTAAGCACCGAACGAGGCCACTAAAGTGCCGACGTATACTAAGAGTTTATCAGCCAACAAACAGTAGCTGTCTTAGATGGTTTCGCTGCGCGTAATAATGGCAAAAAAACATTCAGGGAATTTTCCTTTTTAGAGATGGTGCGACCTCTGACCCCTCATGGCCACTACCTAACTCAGAAAGTTAACAATTTATTTTTATTGCAAAAGCAGTTCCCTTAATGGACGAAAAAGCCTTCCGAGCGAGAATGATTACCTCTTCAATACGCTACATTCTCGGGAATGGTAGATTTGTTAAGTAAGGTCTAAACCTACTTAACTGAGCATTAAACCTTACTAGTTCAATCGTTAACCTGAATTTTTAACCTTCATACATAAAACAAGGTCAGGAATCATCCTCGAAAATGCAAGAATACTAAACCAGCAAACCGGAAATAAGGAAGAAAAGATTTTATTCCGTTTTGATCACATCCAGATGAACCCCGTTTATCTTACATGATGAGGCCAGGAATAAAGGGTAGCATCTTGAACATGATTCTACGATATAGTAAAATAGGTCTTATCTCAAGTAATCTATTAGTTTATCTGATTAAAGAAGAAGGTTCTGTATATTTCAAGAGATCCAAGTGATGTTGCTTGACCATTTTATAATGAAATGATTTTTTTGTTTAAAATAATTTCTAACATGAAATTTATACAGTAGTATATCACTCAATAGAGGGTTCTTCTGTAAAAATTCAGATTTTAAAGTTTGTTCTAAAAGAGATATAAGGCACCAAAATTTGGATATTTCTTGAAATTTTCAATTTGTAAAAATCGTTAGTTGAAAAGGAAGCCAATCTAAGGGTTAATTTTTAAATATGGTACACATAGGTATCTACACCCCCTCCCCCCCCCCCCCACCAAAATATTAAGCCTGAGATCAGATTCCTTCTTGGAGTAATAGGCCTCAAAAAATTGAAAATTTGTCGATTTAGATTTCACATTTTGAGATGGATTTTTACTATTTTGGATCAAAATATCTTTAAAAATGTACTGAACGTAATATTTAGGCCTTTTTTTCCTAATAAAATGTTTTTTTATTTCATTTGCCTAGGTTATACCAGTTCTTAGTAATGTAACTTAACGTAAGCCCAACAAAACTCAAGAAACAGCATGTTTTGTAAAACAAAAATGGCTCCCTTCGAAACTAGGAAATGGATAAAATAATTAAAATTATTATTTTTGGGCACTGCGATAATGTAGAAGTCCACAAACAAAAAATCATTTGCATATTATAAAATGGTCAAGCAAAAAATTACTTTTATCTGGATCACTTGAAATGGACGGACCCGGTAGGTCGCTATAAATATTTCGACGAAAAAGTTTTGTCACAGCTGTTAAATATCATAGAACAAACATATCGGTGTAATAGGTAATTTATTTTAAAGATCTAAAGATGGGCGATTGTATAATTAGAAAGTTTACACACATACAAAGCACAAACACAGAGTTACTTCTTATGATTAAATGTCAAATTTCGAACGTAAAAAAATCGAATTTTTTATCAGTTTAACAATTTTCACAATATTTCTATAAAGAGCATTCATTACCTTCTTTCATTTCTTATTCAATGATCTTGCGAGAATCTAGAAACAAAAGAAGAAAACATAAGAAAGGTAAATCGTCATAGTTCTGATCATGTACAATATCACAAGAAACTTTTGATAAATCTGCTACATAATAGAATCTAATTGAATCTGGCATATTTCGAAAAATGTATTCAATAGAGAATAACCAATAATTGTTTACCCGTTTTTCTAGTTATTTGTTGTCGATATTATTAACTTTTATTCGTTTAATTGTGTTTTTTTTTAATAAGTAATAATATGTAATTTATTTCCCAGCGCATATTATGCAATTATCGGTTGAGATGTAAATAAAATGATTCCTCAAGTATTTAATTAAATACACAGTAAGTAATTTGACTAAAAAAGGTAAATATATAATGCCATATTTCCTTTATTTATTATTTCCGTACAGCGAATAAACCGTGTAAACAATATATTCTTGTCGGTCTCATTTCCGAGTAGTGAGACCTCCCGGCTAGGTCTATTGGACTCGCTAACCAACAATCCGTGCAGTTCCCCAGATTTGTTGAAGGTGGGACGTAAGCTTGAATAACCTACTCACATATCTTTAGTTCAACATAGAGCATTCATGGGCGTATTAAGTTCTCGGAATAGATAATGTACGAATCACTAAAAGGATAATCAGTACTAATTAGGGATGTTGAAAAAATATCGCTATTTATGTCCGATATTTATTTTCGATATATCATAATATCGATATTAAAATTTGTGTATCGATATTTTAAAAAATATTGATATCTATATCGATTAATAATATCGATATCTTGATAGTATCAGCATAAAAATATCTATATTTAAAAATGTCGTTAATATTTTTCTAAAATAAAAAAAAAAAAATCTATTAGAATAGGAGGAAGATTAGGAGATAACCTGTTTCTTCATATTTAAATTCTACTGGAAATAAACTTAATAAAAACAATATCATAATTATATTGACACAGAAATATCGATTTTATAAAAACAATATCTTAATTATATCGCCTCAGAAATATCAATACGTTTGTGTCCCTTTTAAAAGATCCTTTAAAAGAATAAAAGTATCGAGGCCCGAAATATCGATATTTTTTTCGACACATCGAACTAATATTTCGATATGTTTAAAAACTATCGATACGCTATTTATCAATATTTATTTTCGATATTCACATTCCTAGTACTAATCCGTCGAGAAAGCGTCCCATGGATCGAACAAAACGTAGATGGGAGCATTGTTTCACGTCTGATCTTGAGAATTTAGGATTTCCATTGGAGGCGATTTGTAGGGAAGGACTGTTGGTGCTATTGGAAATCGATCCTCTGGATTCGCTAAGCCTTTTTTTATTTATTTATATTTATATTTATTTATATTTATATTTATATTTATATTTATATTATTTATATTTTTTATTTTATTTATTCGTATTTTTTTTATTTGTTAATATTTTTTATTGGCATTTTTCGAAATTAATAATAAATATACAAATTGAACACATATATTAACTATAAAATAAAGAAAGTGATACACATATTTTTTTTTAAATAGGCTTCTGTTATAAATTAGTGTACATTGGAATCCATCAACTTTTCCATACCTTCTAAGCAAGTTCATCCATGACCTATCATCTGATGTGAACAACAATCCCTCTCCGTTGGCCAATGAAGTAACACAAGCCAGGGTTCATCATGGGTTACTCAGGTCAAACTCCAACAGGTTATTTCGACATGAACAGATCCGAGATTAGGAGTTGCATTGGA
This sequence comes from Rhaphigaster nebulosa, assembly GCA_948150685.1. Classification (NCBI taxonomy): domain Eukaryota; kingdom Metazoa; phylum Arthropoda; class Insecta; order Hemiptera; family Pentatomidae; genus Rhaphigaster; species Rhaphigaster nebulosa. Next base: position 114,675,488 of record OX411307.1, on the reverse strand, counting down.
TACGGTCATCTTTTCCTAGTCGTGTCCATATATTGATGAATCCAACTGTTTCGATGTAAAAGTGAAAACGTTTAAAATAGGAAAAAAAAAAAAAAAACTGAAATACTATAAACTATTACTATATCTTTACCAGTAATAAAATATACCTGGACACAGCATCTTAGGAAATCCGTCATGTAGAACTATTGCAGGACAATCTTAGCACCCAGAATTCACGCCATGTATGATGTCGAGCATATATCATAAGTATAATATGATTCCCAATAATAATGGCAATGCAAATCACTTTTCACCAATATTTGCGTGAAAGCAGCTCTCTCAGACTTCACTTCCCAAAATTCTCATGGTGATATTCATTTAAAATTTGCATAATAAAACACTTCTAATTACAATTATAAAAATACCGGTCGGTGACATAAATGGATACGAATAAAGTCTGTAAACCATTAGCATACAATCACATTGTTTTCAAGTGTTACAATTGATAAACATCTAACATACATAAAGTGTCAATGAACTTCATTATGACTGGGAAACCTAGTTTTCTCTTATTACAGTTTCTAATGATCTTATGGTTACTGTAATATAATCGTTACAGCAGAAAAATTGTTTGGGAACTTTGAGTCATTGTACAGAACTTGTTGATCCAAGTCTCATTTCAAATTTTTATTAGTAATTTAATTATTATTATTTTTAGTAATGCAATAAACAAAATGATAAGGTAACTAACCTACATAAAGATTCATAACTGATTTTATTAAATACTAGCTGTTGCCCGCGGCTTCGCACGCGAATATTTCATTTTTGCCATTTCGTTGTAATTTAAATCCGTTTATGATAAGGATAACTATAAACTCGAGATATAAAATGAAGGAGTTTCAACATGTTTTATTATTTTCTTCTCTCGACTCCTTGGGCCCAATATAGATGACTTTTTTTTTTGTTTGTAGGGAATTTAATTATCATGCAAATGAGGATTTGTATAATCGAAGAAAAATGCATTCTTTATGAGTTATGCGGAAATAATTATTCTTTCCGTCATAACTTTTACCCATCTTTTTCTTGGAGATTTGGTTCGCGTATGAATAGTTTAACGGCTTTTAGGAGAAGACTTGAGGCATGTTTCATCAAAATTTTCTTCACCGTTTTGGCGCTACACTCAATAGAAGAAATGTTTTTTCGGATATTGCGCAACCGCTACAACGCACAGGGTATTCGATTTGGTACACAGGCACAAGGTGCCCAAACCCCACAAAACAAACAGAAAAGTAACAAAATCGAACAAGAGATATGAGCGGAAAAGTCAGAAATAAAGAAAAAGAGTTTGTCCTGCCTTAATGGAAAAATATGTTAATTTTTATATTGTGCACATCTACACGGCAATACCTGTCCAATGATACATCTATTTCCCTACTACTATGCATACATGCGGGGAATTCGGTACGATTAAAAAATTGCTTGCCTATTAATATTTAGAAACGATTATGGCAAGAGTAACTATAACGCATATAATAATTGAGTTACACATTTTGTGTGCTTGAGGCCGGCCTTCTGCCATTCCACAATAAGCATGTAACTTTGACTGAAAATGGAGCCTTCTGTCAAAACTACATCAGTTTTTTTTAGTTTCAAATGAAACACTCGAGCTATTATATCGTGTCTGCCATGAGGCTTTTGTCCATCTTTTAAGGCATCTCCAATTTCAGATCATTTTGGGTTACGTGATAAATAAATCCTTAAATTGACAGATAATATTTAAATTATATGACCATAATGATTTAAAATTTGGTCTATATAATCATAATAAACTTCGTTATTACTAAGAATATGAATTAACGATTTGGACAAACAAAAAACAACATGTTGATCGGGCTGCTTAATTTTTTATCGGGGAAACCTCTAAAAATTAAAAACTAGAGCATAGGTCTAATTGTAAAAATACTATTGTACAGCGCATCATGGTATAACACAACATAAATTTGACATTGATATGACAAAAATAGTGGATAATGAAAAAGGATGAAAAATAGGAAAATCTTAGAGGCGATATATGCATATCTTTAAGAATATTGGCAAAAACTATAAAGAACCTTAATGACCATTATAAATAGATTGCAAATAAAGTAACTATATATTAATCTAATTAGAAATAAAATATCATCTTATAACATACTTAAAATGAAAAAAAAATTGTTTAAAAAAGGGTAAAATAAAAATAGAACTATTTCCAGATAAATAAAATAAAATAAAAAAGAATATATGAAAGTAAACAGATAAATATAAGCAATAAATAAAAGGACCAAGGAGTAACTGGGATTATTATAAATAGGCCTCAGAATTGATAAAGGTGTGAAATGATGAACAATTATTATATAATAAAATCATTTTTATTAGAGATGAGAGATTTTTATTATTAGATTTAAAGAGTTTCAATAATTGACTAATAGCAATACAAATGTTGGCATGGGGAATATATTATATAAATCCTTGCATATAAACTAATTTCAGATAATTAAAATTAAATTTTTATAGTGTTATAAGATATACGAGTATAAGTTAAAACGTGATTGTAATTTATTAACATTTTTATGTAATGATTAATGTTATAAAAAATGCTGATTTAATTTCTGAAGATTGGAATGAATACCCCGAAACGTTAACAATAGATTAGTATATAAAATAAATAAACATATTCATTGATCTCATAATAATTGATGACACTATCGGCTGAAGCTAATCTTGGGTCGTATTATAAATCCATTTTGGGTCGTAACTTTTTTAATGTTAAACACTCTAGCAGAAATTCAGGGGGGCAAATATAGCACTTGCCCCGGCAGAATTTAGTGGGTGGCAAATTTTGAGCGAAATTTTAGGCTAACTTGTTAGTAAAAAGTATTTGTTTCTGTTTTTTTTATCGTTTTGTCTTTAATTCAGTCACTAAAAAGAGTCATTGTTGTACGATGATTATATTTATTTTGAAATATATTTCCTAAAATACTTTTACAAAACTGCTGGTTTTTATGGGAGGGGGAGGGGGTGAAAGAAGGGGTGGCAAATTTAAGCTTACCTCTCCCCCCAAGCAAAAATCCTAGTTCCGGCCTTGCGCCCAAGGCTTCAGTACAAATCAATCAGGGTATTATTATGTAACATGTTGTAACAAAATAAAACTGGCATTATTTCCGTAAGCATTTGAGTAATGTACAACTGAGCGAAATAAAAAAAAAAAAAGTTATATAATTGTGAGTCACTATCCGGGGGTTTAATGATTCATTAACTGGTTTCTCGCTTCTTTTTTTTTGTAGAAACGAACAACCGTCTACCAATCCCTGTTTTATTTTATAAAAACACTTTTCCTAAACTTTTTTCAGGTTTTATTTTCAAGAAAGTTATCTATATACCTCGAAAACTCGTGCACAAGATAATGTAAAATTGAATATAAGTGCCAGTAGAAATGCTAATTCTGAATATTTATGGCAATCATTAATAACGCATAAAGCCTCCAACCTTGAAACGCTATATGCCTTAGCTGTAATTTATACCTCTTGATGATATACCAAATTACATAATATTTGTTCATATTTTGTGTTATTTTTATTAACTACATAACACGTAAGCTATACGATATAGTTCAGTGATATGTTTATGTAATCTTATTATCTATTAATTCCCTCAATCGACTGAAAACAATGGTTTTGAAACATTATGACACAATGAAATGCCTTGGAAATGCAAAGCCTAACCTAACATATTTTAAAGATTTAAACTGATTAGCTAAATATTAAGCAATTATCTATTAAAAACTTCAACGTGATAAGCGACTAACTAGGAGTTGTCAAGCAAAATTATCTCAATATTTTTTTATGACAAACGCTCTTAACGTCCAATCTATAACAAAAATCGGCATGACTATTATCAGGGACATTCGTGCGCTCTATGAAACCATCAAGTTACAGAATCGATACTTGCAAGCCATAATCCACAATACTACTTGTTATGTCCTGAATAAAGGTATGCATAAAGTTCTCAATATCTCTCTGAATTACTGCATTGACCTGAAATAGATGCACGACCTTTCATTATAAACATCAGATCCATACAAACCCAATGGCTCATAGCCTAGCTTCTTTCGCAATATGTTCTTGGCAGTCCTCCCTGATATGCCTGAAAAGAAGATGACAACTGGAGATTCTTGCTATTGTGTAAGTACTTAGCTAAATCATTTTGTCAATTGGTAAATTAGAAAGCTATCAACGGATTTTTTCTTCTCAGGCCATTTTCTTGCCATAATTATAGGGAAAAGATATTTCATTATAAAATTCTCCGAATTTATTAGTTGAATGGTAAATATAATTGTAAATTTCACTGAATATCGTTTAAAAAAAATTAAAATGCTTTGTTGGCAAATATTAGGTTACACCTGACTCAAGGGAAATATATAATAATGTTAAATATCCACTCTTCTTTCATATAATCAAAATTAAAACGGTTTTCTTTCACACGATCGGGCAGGTAATTACCTAAATAGGAAGGTTCTGTTACCTTTTTATAAACAACCCGGATTCAAAGGTGTCATAAAAATCATAAATTCGAATTGACTTTGTCAAAGTGGTTTCACGGGCACTTTATTGGTCCACTCATCACTCCTAAACCGGGTGATCAACATAAGTAACTGTACGGATCAGGTGATTGGTAAGTACTGTGTATTCCAAGATTCAGTAATGGCAGAATCACACCTCTCCCAGTATTGACTTCTAGATCCTTCATGATAATTTAGGGACTAATTTTAATTTTTTTCAATTTGCTCACACTTTCACACAGCCATTCGTAAATACTATACTCAGCCTGAGGATCCCCTTGCCAAACCCTTCCTTCTATGGATGAATGAAGTAAGAGTCGCGGAGATCCCAAAGCTTCTCCCTCCTTATTTCAAAGCCTGCCGATGTTGAGCTAGATCTATTTTAGCTGCAGAGGATCAGGTTAGGAGTTGATGATTTGGTCACAATTAGAATTACCAAGTTTGTAATCTAGGAAGGTTCTCAATTCCACAGCCGCTTTGATCTTGAAGAGTTATGATAACCGTGGGCCCTCTGGATAGTGATCAAATTAAATTATAGTAAATAGGAAGGCTAGTTTATGATGATTCTTCATACCAGCCCTAAAAATAACAAAGGTTTCTCTAACTGAAAAAAAAAAATCATTGTGAAAAATAATATTAAGACTTCAGTTAACTGAGGCTGATGAAAGAGCACATTTTACTTGGGCCTCTTAGCTTTTAGTTCCCATCTACAGACTCTGCTAACCAGACAGTTGAAATAATACTTTGTCGAATCATTTTATTAATTAGCGCTATTGTTACGTTTTCACAATTTGATCGACTGACCGCATTTTATTAAAATTATATATAATTGGTGTTCTAGTGTAGTATATCAGAAGAGTCAACCTTCCACCACTTCTAGCTCTCTATCATAGAACACGGCAGTAAATATATCATAACGGATTATGATAAACATAGTTTTTATTGTTCGGTTACAGACATTTTCCAATGAACTTTCCACTTTAAAAAGCGCAGAGACTTCTCGGAACCTGATATTAATATTGAGGTGGCGCAAACGTCGATCAATAACCAACAAGTAGCAAATGTCAGACTTCTCAGAACCCGTTGGACTTGACATTATACCTAACTTCTTCATGGGTTTCCGAACTGACATACCGTGCGCTAGTTGTTGAGTTGTGACGTCCCGGCGAGTAGTTAAGCGCAGTAATGGGCCATAGGTTGCTATTTACAGTAGAAGGTTCAAGGAATACTGCTTTTATAGCGGTGTCCTGTTATGAAGTGCAGCTCGGTTGTAAAATATAAAATATTGCCAATACTTGTTCAATCCAATGGAGATTGACTACTTCATGCATATATGTTAATCACGCGTCTGGGTTCACAATATCATTCAGGTTCTGAATAAAAATCTGATGCATTCATGGTTATTATTTGAATGTATTTCTCCTTTTTGAAGTAACTTTTTATGATAATAGAGTCATTTTACTTTTACAGTTAGTTAAGGTAAGTTAATATTCGGCTTATATTAATTAATTAAAATTAGAAACGGTTATTTATTTATTATTATTTTTAAGGCAATTGGTCAGATAAGAATTTAGAGATCTCACTTAATGTACATAATTTAGGATCATCTAGGTCCAAAAATTAATAAATATTTTTCAAGATATATCTTCTCTTATTTCCAATAATAACCCCTTGTTCAATTTAACTGCTGAACCGATTTGCATTACAAACGAAACTTTAGGGGTGTAAAACCAAGAAAAAGAATCAATATTTAAAAAGCATTGATAAAAAATTAACAACATAAAGATCATATTCAAATTTCTTAACAATAGAATTGTAAATCTCTTATTAGAGAAAATTATTCATAAACAAAAAGAAACGAATCCTTGATATTTACAAAGCAAACATCGAACTACATGAACAATGAAATGAAATTTACATAATAAGTACGTAGTGAAAACTGTTGCATTATAGCATAATGTAGTGGTTAGCCAGCGTCCGACTGGGTCGTGAGCAGGAATTGGAAAAGGAAGGTTTTAAATGTAGCTAAGGAAGGGGCATGCCGGATTTTTGTAGTGAGAGAATTCCAGAAAGTAGCGGAACGAGCAATTAAGGAGTGTTAGAACGGTGCAGATCTATGGAAAGGCGGAGAACGGTCAGAAGCCCGAGATCTTGTGGACTAGGAGTGGATAGAGGACTTGAATTGGAGGATATTGTAGACATAGGAAGGGCACAGGTTGGTAATTAATTGGTAAAAGAATGTGCCTCGGAAATAATTTCTACGGAAGGAGGGGAAGAGCCATCCTAACAGGGGGTAGTGATATGAAACGGGGAACGCCTCATGATACCTTGATCAAACCTTACAAAGCTATGCATAATTCTCTTTAGGTACAGTTATAAGTACAATATATTATATAAAGATTATAATAATAAAAGGCTTTGTGAACCCGAAGAATGTTTGCAGATACTACCAATCACTGTGTACACACCTCCGTCCCCTGACCACCTTCCTCTGCAAGATCAGCATTAGCGCAACCCTCCCACCAACGTTTCGGTCTACCCTTCGGACATTTACCAGCCGGCTACGCGCTTATTAACTTTTAGTAATTCGTCCGTTAATCACCCCAACAAATTTACATGCCCATTTCGACTGTCGCGACGCTAATACTTCAATAATATTAACAGGATGCATGCTCCGCTATACCGAGTTGCGTAGCCTCCTAAATTCTCCAGTAGAATCATCTTTTCTCGGACTAAGTATTCTACGCAATACCTTATTTTCGAATGCCTTAACGAGTAGTTCTTCTTACAACGTAAGCGGCCAAGTTTCGCATCCGTACAGAATTATAGGAATTGTAAATATATAACTTAATAATTGTATAGACGATAATTTGTACAAATCGAACATAATTTAAAGCGAATTATTTTTTTTTATTCATATTTAAGACCTTCTAGAATTATTTCCTAATCTATTTCGTCAATATTCTTTAGTTAAAGATAAAAAAGATAGGACCGTATCTTTACTGTTACACTTGACTATATTGTACATTTAATATTTGCAAAAAAAAAAAATTCTTTAACTTTTTATTTATCCAATCTAAGAGTTTTTTTTTCTCAAGCAGTATTTATTTTTCTCTATCCAATATGCGATAAGAATCTATTGACGCTTTACAGAAAATTCACAGTTTCTATTCTTATCAATTTTCATAAGATTGAGATATTTTTTTCTGTTCCCAAATCCTGTCCTCAATCTTTGTGTTTGTTCCTCTAGTCCGAACCGAAAACTAAGGGAAAACCACGGTGATAAAATAAAGGCTCACTGTTGGTTGCTCTCGATTATAATCCAGGTCTTATTCAAGCTTTAACGATATATATTGGAACTGCAGTCGTCCTCTTCCTTCTTTTGCCTGTTGCTATAATTATGCTGAAAAAATGTCATATTCTAATTTCCAGAGTTCATCCAATGTTCATAAGAAGACTGGAAATAGTTTTATTAGTGATGAATACTGTTAATTCCCCTCCCCCCCTCCCATCCCAAACGCATATCCTTCTAGATTGACTTTAGTACATATATTTTTGCAAATAACTTTAGTAAATGTCATTAATATCAAGAATGTTTTACTGACCATGCCATCCATCTCTTATCTGGAATTTCGTATTAACCGAAAAAGCCTTGGCCACATTATTACGGATAAACGGAGCCCTGCTGTAATTGGATAAAACTAAATTTGGTAACTTAAAATATCGATAAAATAAGGGCATAATACGCAAGTCTCCATCTTAATTTTAATAACAGCATTAAAGTATATTTAGCCCGTTAAAATTATAAGAATGTGCTAAGCAGTCTGCACATTTTAAAAATAAATTTTACTGAAAGTTTATATAATGCAAGTTATATTCAAATTTTATCAGTGCAAATTAATCATAATGAATTATATACTTATCGATGTCGTTTTTTTGAAAAAGGCGTAAGCGGCATTTAGCCTACTTTACAGGAAACGTTTTTTTCCGAAAATAACTATATTTTTTTCTTTAATTTTTTTTTTTTTTTTGATCCAAACCGGATCGACCTAAAGTCCTTTATTTAGACAATTCCAATATAAAAGCATACTTAACTGCCAACTTGTCAAATCAAATGTAAATTGATTCGATTCATTCAAATCATCGCCTTTTTAAAGGTCACTGCAAAGGTAAAAAAAAATAAATGGCTTTCTAATGTATTTATGGTGCATAATGAGAAGTGAAAGTAACGTTTCAATGATACAATTTAGATATTTTGCTTCTTTTTTTTTTATACTAATTCAAATGCATGCAACTTGATATTGGATTACACTCACTATACGATGAAGGTTTTTAACTTCTAATAACATATTTGGATAATCAAATTAAAACTTCTCTCATACTAATCGAAAGTTTTTTTTTTTTTTTTTTTTTTTTTTATTTACTCCTACCATTATTAAAAGATCAAAAACAAAATGGGATAAAACAGGTATGAGTTTGCATCTTGCATTATTCGAGGTTCCAAATATTTTTATGGTTTATCATTTCGTGATATGAATGCGCAAAACAATTTTTTGATTTTTTTGCAAAGCACTAATCCTGGCTGAACATTATTGTAATTTTTTTTCTTCACAATTTCTTTATAATTTCATATTTTTTAGAAAAAAAAATTTAAAAGATATATAAAAAATACCTAAGCTTGGCAGAAAATTTGAATAATAGAACTATGTCATGAGAATAACTATCTTAAGTGATAAAAAACAAAAAAATCCAAATTTGGAGATAGGATACTTCTGTTCTGAAGTGGCGATATATAACAATGCTGTGAAGGAGTTTAACTTTCATAACTGTTTAACAAGGTGGTTGGAAATTGCTTATACATTTATATCATGGCAATACTATCATTATTCATGTTCGTTTGTGCCGATAACTTCTTTAAATGGATGTTTAATTAGAATAATATATTGTTAATAAAAATAAGTAGATATTGATAAAATTATTATATTTGTTCTGTGATGATAAACAACGCATTGGGAGAAATGGTGATATATATAAATACTGTAGATATTTCTATTGGCTTATATTTTAATGCATATATTGTGTAATTATTAATTTTATTTTTTTGAGGTTTGAGGGTAAATCCAAGTCAATGTAAATAATACTGTCGCACATAAATCGCAAGAATTGAACCCCGATCCCTACTTGATATCTCTTGTGATTCATTAAATACTGAAAAATTAAGTTGTCAGAGGATACTGCTCGAATTTAAGAAGTGATATATAAGTTGAAGGAAGCTACAAGTTAAGCCAGCTCATAAAGTTTTCATAATTTTTTTTTTTTTTTTGTCTCTGCATGTAGAGATCAAATGCTCGCCTACGAGCATCCTTAGCATTTACGAAATGCTGATGATACGTAACACGCGAAATGGAAAGTCATCTGCCTCCATCACTTTAACGGGTTGACTGCCTCCGAGGCACGGAAACACAAGTTGAAGGAACGCCATTTCTCTTGAACGCCTGTTAATCATTTCTGTAAGAATTAAGCCACTAAAAAGTAAATCTGCATTACGAATTCGCTATATCTGTCAACATTTTTATAATATAATTGCATTGTAAGAAAAATAAGAATTGCAATTTTTCAGTATTTTATGCATTAGGTGCCTATAATTATTATTAACTTAACAGCTTCATAAAATGCAATAATCTATACAATTTTATTTTAGGTTATATAAAAGTAATAGACAATGTATCACTTTTAATAACATAATTATAAAGAGTTTTTTTTTGTCAATACTTATTCAATTAACAAAGATTATTTTTAAAATAGCATCATTATAAAATACAAAGAGCTACAAAATGGAGTTTTATATTACTTACATGTAAAAAGATATGTGTCACTTTTGGCAATACTCACTGGATATGTCATGTCATATTTCAATATAAATATATCAAAACAAAAAAACTAAAATTATGGATGTAGTGAAATTTACAAAAGTCTTTTCCTTTTAATTACCTATATATGAAATATATTGCAAGAAAAGTATTGGTATCTTGAAAAATTTTGAATCCGAGTTTTCAACAGAAATACACGTTTTAAGGTCTCCTGAGGGCAAATAACCAAGTCTCACAGAATGGTCTGTATGAGTGTGTTTCCGAGTGTGCCTGTGTTTGTGATAAATGTAAGTCAAAAACGAAAAGTTGTACGAAACTGAATTACGTATTTAAGGTAAGTATATGCCTGGGATGTACTACAGCAACGATTTCACCAATATCGACTTACTGCAAGTGGCCAAGTTATATCTTCGATCTTACACATCTATACAATTTTCTTGAAATAGGCGCTAACGGTTTTGATTAAGCTCGTTATATCAATGAACAATTAAATGGTAAAAGGTAATGGAGAGCGGGGAAAAAAAATGCATGAACTTAAATAATTGTTATAATTAATAATTTATACTTTTAGATTATTAAATGAAAAAAAAATATGTTTCTTTGGAAACTAAATGGAATTTCCGTAGAAACTAAATGGAAACATTTAAAATATATTTCCAGCTTGACAAAACCAAAAATAAGTATATAGTGCACAGAATTGTAGCACTGCAATTGTTTAAAAAACTATTTAATTATAGTTTGGTTGGAGAAGACGTGAAGCAGTGCATAATGCTGAAAATATTTCCAGTAGCGATTATGTGAATTCCTTCAAATTATTTGAAAACATGGATAATTACTACAGGTTGGTAAGTGAGATGCGCGCACTGTACCAGATTTTTTATAAAAATAATATGTAAAAATGTAAATCAAATGAGTAATAATATATTAAATTGAATATAAAAAAAAATGTCTTCTTATAAATGGATGATCAATAATTATTCAATTAATAAAAATAGGAAAATTAATTTTTGTCTTTTTCGTATTTAGGAAAATTATCTTTTTTGTCTTAAATTAGAAAATTAATTTTCTTTTTATATGATTCGCTGATATGGAGGTTTACAATTTTTAAAAATGCAGCATTGCTTATCTATATTTCCTCGTTTCTGTGGTTCTTCAAGGTATTATTATTGGACCAGTCCTCTTCGCAATGTGAACAACTCACGCTCAAGCCAGTGCTCTAATTTTTGCTCTATAACCAACAGCTTATTTCTTCCATTCACAATCATCAAAGAACGAATCAGATTTAACGGGTTAAGAACATCACAAACTTCTTAATTTTCCTCCCAAACTGTAAAAAGGAAAAATCTTATCAAGGATACTTCGGCATTCTGTAACCCTTATCCAATGTTGAAATTATAGAAGACATGCACATCATGATCGAGCTTTAGGTATTAAATAAATCAAAAAAAAAAAAAAGAATCTGGGAACTTCAGTCATGCATTACTCCTTTATTTTTTTTTTTATCGTTCCAATAAAAGTCATAATCGGGTTTTCCGTTTCAATAAAACAAAAACCGTCAGAAAATTGGATCGAATTCAGGCTCAAAGAAAATCAAAAAAGGAGCCACGGCTAAGCTGTACTTCAGCATTCATCAAAGTGCGATCCCATCATAATTCGACACCGTGTAATAATAGGACCTTCCCAATTAAGGTTATATCATTGACAGAAAATACCGGATTTCCCGAATTACATTGGCCTAATCATCAATCTCGTCACACAGCTAATGATTGTAGTGTCAGTTGTTTTTTAAGCATTCCGTTTCCAGTGAAAGATAGTTTGTACTTGACATGAAACCTTGGCAATTGGTTATCAGGTTAACTTGTTACGAGAATCGCGCTAGTATAGATTTAACCATAGTAAAATGTGGAAGGAATAATATTGAAATAAAATTTCAATCTTGTAAAATTTAATATTTTTGAACGAGATAAACTGTTTTTATCGTCTGACAATATGTCACAGTTTTAGGGCAGTTGGTACTAGAGCTATATATAAACACCCATTCAAACCATATTTACAGACAAAGGAAAAGTAAAATAGAACAATTATGAAAAAAATAATGATAAAGACATAAAAAATATTATAAAAGAATAAATTAAATAAAAGCGAAATAAATAAATAAATAATTAAGATAAAGAAAATTAAATTTTATTGAAAACATATCCATACTTATGTACAATATTTATACACATCCAAGGGAACTTCGAATCAAGGAGTGACTCCTCCCTTTCACATTTGGAGGGCAAAGCAGGATTCAAAGAATATAATTATTTTAATATTAAGTATATACTATGAATACAAACCACTCAGAAATTATCAACAAATTGAATGTAGTATAAAACATTATAATCAACTATATACATCTATAAATAAAATTTTTAATAAAAATTAAAAATTCCGTTTGAAAATAAAAACGAAACAAATCCTAATAATAGTAAAATAAGATCAATTTTGGAGGGGAGGATTTAAATGAATAGACAACAAAGGCAATAGTCCAAAGAGCTGTGATGGTGAAAGGATGCAGCAGTTAAAATATTCCTTGTAAAATGTGCATTTAAAAAAATAAAAATGACAAAATATTATTATATATGGATTAATGGAATCAAGGAATAATATGAAGGCTGTGGACGTTTACTTTCTCATGTGGTAAAATGATTAATTATAATTGTATTATTAATTAATGTTGTAATCTAGATGTCCTGAAAAATACCGCAATGAAAAACGTCGACATTTTTTTGTAAAAACAATAAAGGAACAATAAAAAGAAAGAAGAGATATTATTCACAAACATACCAAATAGATAAAAAATAATATAGTGCTTATTATGCTGTTTAGATAAATAAATTATTTTTAAGTATAGAGGTTAACTACACATTCCTTATGATCGCTGATATCAAGAAAAGCTTAACAGCTGTTAAAAAAAAAAATAAAAAAAAAAATTCTTGTGCAGAAATATGAATGAAAATGGGAAAACAAATGAATAAATAAATTCTTTGAAACAGTACCCATCATTTTTTTTTATGACGCAATTGCTTTTTGAATCTTAATCCATTTCTACAACCAAGGCCCTATGGAGCTCAGTTCTGTCAAGAACTTTCCGTCTAAAATTCACCAGCGATTTCTGCGGCGTTTTGGAATAGGCCTATCCGTTCGAAGGTACTAATCTCGGAGGCTACTCCTGAGTGAGCCCTTGAATCCCGAGGACGTACCCTAACGAGATTAACGACGGAGACCAAAAAAGGTCGCCGGTAACAAATCGAATTTTGGATCATGTGACTACCTTTAATCGTTCACGTTTTCGGGCATAACGAATAGCGTAGAGCCAGTAAAACCAATATTCATTCCGTTATTCTCCCTAATTGTCAATTTGTGTTATATTAATTTGTTAAATCCTATGATTTATATAGATTAAGAAAGATTTAATTAGTCTTATAATTATTCGTCTTGGTGTAGATATTCAAATTAGGATAAAAATTGATAAACATCACTTTGTTTTGGATGTGCTCTGTTTTCATGCAACATAAGCAACCATAAAAATAAGCACAAGCAAACATAATTCCAATAACGTAGGAAGATTTAAAAAAAAGGAATAAGTCTCTAAAATAGCAGTAAGTAACCAGTCATTATTTGCCAAAAGTTAAATTTCATTTACGAAAATGATGTTTTCTTTGCATTTTTTTTAACGCATAATAATATAGTATTATAGTAGTTTTAATTTCAAATTAATTTGTTTATATTAGGCATACTATTTATTTTTGATATTTTTTAATTTTATTTCCTCTTTTCATTGTTGCAGGTAAGACCTTTTGAGACTGCATAACACAATATAGGTATTATTTCCAATTTTCTAACTAGCTATAATTAGTTTTAAATGTATTTAAAACATAATAATGTTTTTTGTTCACTTTGATCAGAGTGAATCAGATATAATTAACAGCATTTATCGCAGTTTAAATCGAAACAAATATATGTACTTAATTACAACTTTAATACGTAAAATATTTCTGTTAGTTACTTATGGAATTTTACCTATCAAAGATAAATTACATATCATAGTTTTAACTAAAATTAATTCAAGAAACGTTTCAAAACGAAATAAGAATGATTTTTATAATGGGTGATTCTCAAAATGAGATCCCTTGTCAAATTTGTTATGCCCCTACATCGTAAAAAAAGCCATGATTGACATATTTCTTTAAATCAACCTTAATTTTCAATTTTAATTCTATTTACTGGACTCATATACAATAATATTTATTCCTAATCTTTGCCTTTCTATTTCCTCAATTTCTTCTGAATTATTATTTTACTTTTTCTTTTTTTTTTCACGGATTTTTAAAGCTACAATGACATATAACGGAATCCTTTTTAAGTCGATCGTGAACTTGTAGTTTTAAAAGCTTTCTCTGATCCTCTCTTACTTTTTCTTCTCTCATCAATTACCCATATTTTTTTCCTCCTATAAGATATATACTGAGGAAAATTTCCAGAAATCTTTTTCTTAAGGAAACTAAATGATGCCGCGACTCTTGTAAGCATTTTTTTTTTTAAGAAGAGGTGACAGTGAATTGGAAAAGCTTTTCCTGGACATTTCCTACTTACTTCAATGCATTTCTCTCTGCCATCTTGTGTTTAAGCCTTTCCAGTCGCATTACCTCTCTATAGCGCCATCTTTGCTAATTAACTGCTTTGTATTCAATCGTAAAATTCGTATGCATTGGAATTATTACAATTATTACTCCTTTAATGAGATTTTATTTTAAATTATTAGTGCTGTCGACTTAAGGTGGTCTGGAGAAGTTGTACTTAAAGCAATAATAATTTAAATTACGGTAAGGGTTAATAATAATTAAAGATGGATTTATATAAAATTTTGGCATGTTAAGTTATTTCTTACAGATCCACTATGCTGTCATGTTAATAATTTTAGAATCAATAAACCACTTAATTAGTGACAATTAGCAAATGTATTATTGAAAAATTCGAAAAATAAAACGGTACAACTTTACAAGGCTGCAAAAAGTCAAGTAGCAGTCTGCAATTAAAGCAGATCAATGCTTTTCATAGAAATATCTGGTAAGATTTTCTTCTCGAGTGCTGGGAAACAATCCCCAATCTGAATGAATTTATTGGATATCCTGGACATGAGACTGCATATTTCAGTCGATTAGTCTCTAGTAAACACGGAACCATCCTTCGGGATATTTCAGCAGTTTTCCCTGTCATTCCTAGATCCGTGTGATGAGCGGGAAACCCGATGACATACAGTCCTACCAACTACGAGGAATATTCCATTAAGCACATAATTCAGTTTCGTTCTTAGATTTCGGAGAAGGATGCATAGGACAGATTTGCATCATTACATCGAATCTTCTTAGGATTTATGCTCAGTGAATGAATATGAGCTTTTAAAGGCTGTTTCTTATTGTGTCAGCAGCGGTGGGTATGCATTTTTCGTTCTGTTAAAGAATGGAAATTGATTTTTACTTTAACACAACAACAAATATTTTTTCATACGCCTGCTAAATTAAAATTCAATTTTCAATTTCAGGATTATTATGCTTGATCATTATATCTGATTTTAAAAAACGGCGCTGGACATATAATAATTAATGCAGTAAAAAATGATCTTTTAATAATTACCTGTTTAGACGTGCATTGATTATCATCAAAAAAGGCTCATTTCATTAGTAGAGAAAAAATATAAGTATTACCATCATTAGGTGAAGTATAAATATATTAAAAAAAATAGATTAATTTTCATAATCACATGGCCTTACTTTCAATTCAGAAAAAAAAAACTGGCCACACAACAGCCCACTATATGTAGGTATGGAGACGATTCTGGTAGATGTTCCTAATTCCTCAACCCCTCAACATTCTAGGCTATTTATTTATTTATTTCTATAATAATATGATTCTATTTATTCTATTTATCTATTGGTTTATTTAACAGATACGTTATGTATTTGCGTGTTTAGTTATAATTTAAATTATAAATCAATTCATTAATTTACTCCGTGCTTTATTTCCTACTCAATTTCCCTTTCTCTAAAATTGTTATTTCTATATTACTTGGCGTCTGTTGAGAGTAGATACAAATATTTTTTTTTGGATATTGTAGGAAATTTAAGCCTATACAATAGTGTTTCATAACCATTTTGAATTAAATTGCGTTAAAAAAAAAATAGTTATTAAGGCGAAACCACTAAATATCTAACTTTTTACGTTGTCTTGACATTTTGTAGATGTTTACTGTCCCCTATCTCAGCAGCTCTTCCGAATTTTAAAAAATATTACATATTAAACTTGCAGGTAATTTAAATTTCTTTAAAATTGATTATGTCAAATATTGACCTCAAATGCACTGGAAGCGAGTTACTGAGAAAAATCTGAAAATGGTCCACTTTCACTGTCACTAAAATTGTTATTTTAATATTTCTTTGCGTTTGTTATGAGTAATTACAAATATTTTGTATGGATCTTGTATGAAATTTAATCCTCTACAAGATTGGTTATTATCTATTTTGCACTAAAAAATAGTTATTATGGCGAAACCACTGAATATCTTACGTTTTGGGTTTTTTAACATTTTGCATATTTGTACGGCCCCGTATCTCAGTAGCTGTTCCGAATTTTAAATACTACTAAATATTAAACTTATAGGAAATTTAACGTTTTACTATAATTGGAAATGTCAAAGTTTTAACCAAAATGGATTGGAAGCGAGTTACTGAGGAATATCAGAAAAAAAAAGTGACGAAAATGACGAGAAAATTAGATTGCAACCGATCAAGGGTGGCAGAAGTTCATATTTCATGTCTATTATAAGAGTACCTTCGGCCTAGATGATCAAACAATTTCTTATAATCAGACATTTTTGGCCTCGACTCCTGTACTACTAGGTCAGTGGGTGTTCAATTAAAATTTTGAAGTTTGTGGCGACTTGGCAGTGATAGTGATATCAGTGCCAGGGAGGTTATGGTTGTAAAATGGGTTTGCCAATGTATATAAAATTAATTATTTCATTTTTTCGTTTTTCCGCTAAACATTTTCAATTAACTAATTTTCTTATTGCAAATTTCAATAGTCAAATTTTCTTGCGTGTTCATTGGCAAGCCTATTAATTACCTCCCTGAAAAAGTTGTTCTATTGAGAGCTCTCTCATGTGTGTATTGTTGTCCAATAATTCTTATTCTGCTATTTTCTCATTTTGTTCCAGTATACCTTTTATGTACCAATTGCTTTGGAAAATAAAAAGCACGGCTTTGAATTATTATCAATTATTTAGTGTACATCGTACCCCGAACACCAATTACATTAAAGTGGTGACCCCGACGTGATCGGTGAGTACAATTGTTATAATTTTTTTTTGTACGCTAAGGACTATAAGTGAAGATGCCCCTTAGCAATAAATTCGATTTATTGACACTCGATGGAGCCGATGAGGGCAAAGAGACGGGGTTTGCTCCCCAGGTGATCGAAGCTGCTTCGGCGGCCACAGTTGCGGCCCGAATGCCCACATTTCGTAAGAGTGACCCGGAGATGTTTTTCTTACAGTGCGAAATGGTTTTCGACCTGTACCGGGTCACTAATTCGCTTACTAGATTTAGATACGTGGCCACGCAATTGGACAGAGAGCCGCTCAGAGATGTCATAGACCTCATCAGGCAACCTCCATTGGAGAACCCCTACGAATTACTCAAGGCCAGGCTGATGGGGAGTTTCGGTGATTCCGAACATACTCGAATCAAGAAACTCCTCGAAGACCAACGTCTCGGGGACCGCCGCCCATCGCACTTTTTGAGGGAACTGCAGTCTTTGGGAGGAACCACACTGCCTAGCGACCTATTAAAGTCAATCTGGCTACGGGGACTGCCAGATGGGATGCAGGCAGCGCTAGCAGCTGCGGAGCCGGCCGACATGGTCAAACTCAGCACCATTGCTGACCGCATCGCCGAGATCCAGGGGTACCGAACCGGCGAAGTAGCTGCCATGCGGCCCTCCACCTCCAACGACAGAGAAGACAGGCTTCTAGCGGCCCTGGAGAGATTGACCGATCGCGTTGCAGCTCTAGAAACCCGAGGAAGGTATGAGGGGAGGAACCGGCCACGAAGCCGTAGCAGAAGGAAGGGTCGCCGCCTGTGTTATTACCACAACAGGTTTGGGAGTAAAGCGACAAACTGCCGCCAGCCGTGTGATTGGAGGCCCTCACCCGTCCCGAAGCCATCGGGAAACTAGTCGCAGCGACGGACAAGGCGGACTCTGTCGCTCAGGTAATTAACCGCCGACTCTTCGTCACGGACAAGAAGTCCGGGCACAGATACTTGGTGGATACAGGAGCCACCCTATCTGTGTTCCCGGTGAAGACGCCGACGAGAAGAATGAGCGAGGAGTTCACGCTGTATGCAGCGAACGGCACCCCTATTCCGACCTATGGTAGCACACTGCTGAACGTGGACTTGGGGCTGCGGAGGAGCCTTCCCTGGCGTTTCGTCGTGGCAAAGGTGAGCTACCCCATTATCGGCGCGGATCTGCTATATCGCCATAACATATTAGTAGACCTCGCCGGTTGCCAGTTGGTAGATGGCATCACTGGGCTAACGACGCGCGGCAGGCTGGCGACAGTACCAGTTCCCACTGTGTACTCCGTCCCAGCAGGAGAATGGTACACAGAGATCCTGCGCAAGTACCCCAGCGTCACGAACCCGACCACGTTCACGAAGCAGCCCAAGCACGACGTGCGGCACTACATAGAGACACGGGGAGCTCCAGTAGCAGCGAGAGCTCGGCGCCTTCCACCGGAGAGGTACATCGCCGCCAAGAGGGAATTTGCCCAGATGATGGAGGAAGGGATTTGCAGGCCTTCAAACAGGCCTTGGGCTAGCCCTCTCCACATCGTGCAGAAGAAGGACGGTGGAATCAGACCTTGCGGAGATTATCGTCAGCTAAACGCCAAGACAATTCCCGACAGGTATGCAGTTCCGAACTTGGCGGATTCTAACATCAATATGCACGGTAAGAAGATCTTCAGCAAGCTGGACCTCAACCGTGCATATTATCAAATTCCGGTGGCAGAGGAGGACATACCGAAGACAGCAGTCATAACTCCCTTTGGTCTATTCGAATTTCTCCGGATGTGTTTTGGTCTCAGGAACGCCTCTCAGACCTTTCAGCGTTTTCTCGATAGGGTTCTTCAAGGTCTGGAGTTTGCGTGGTGGTACCTGGACGACATCGTCATATGCTCCAGAGACGAAGAGGAACACCGAGCACATCTGGAGGAAGTACTGCGACGGCTGGATGACCAAGGGCTGACCATAAACTTGGCCAAATGTGTCTTCGGGCGTCCGGACGTCGAGTTTCTCGGATACCACGTGAATTCGGAGGGCGTCACCGCACTGCCTGCTAAAGTCGAGGCCATCTCCACCTACCCACGACCTGGCACGGTCAAGGATCTCCGACGCTTTCTGGGTATGTTTAACTTCTACCGACGTTGCATACCCAGAGCGGCAGAGCTGCAAGGTCCGCTTAACAAGTACTTGGCTGGAGCGAAGAAGAATGATAGGTCGCCAATTACTTGGAGTGAAGATTCAAACCAGGCGTTCGAGCGCTGCAAGGCCGCCATTAAAGCAGCGGTGGTGATTGGACACCCCAAGCACGATGCAGACCTCGTGCTGGTCTGTGATGCGTCCAACACTGCAATGGGTGCTGTCTTGCAGCAGAAGGAGGGCGACGCCTGGCGGCCTCTAGGATTCTTCTCTAAGTCCCTCGCTCCAGCCCAGCAGAAATACTCCACATACGATCGGGAGCTGCTGGCGATCCATCGGGCCATCAAGCACTTTCGAGGCCAACTGGAGGGGAGACAATTCGTCATCTGGACAGACCACAAAGCTCTGGAGTTTGCATTTTCGCAGAAGCCGGACACAGCGACGCCCTTGCGGATTCGGTTGGTTAACTTCATTAGCCAGTTCACAACCGATATCCGCCATGTAGCCGGGAATGACAACACGGTCGCCGACGCGCTGTCGAGAGTGGAGGATATTGACTGCACGGAAGACTTTGCTCGTCTAGCTGAGGAGCAAGCGAATGATTCGTCGATCCAGGAAATGCAGAAGAATCCTCGTCTCCAACTTCGCTGGATGACACCTCCTGGAAGCTCAACAGCGGTCCTCTGCGAGACCTCCACTTCTCATGCGCGACCTTACGTTCCTGAATCCATGCGTCAGAACATCTTCAAGCGGCTACATGGGCTCAGTCACCCCGGCATACGAACCTCCAGACGCTTAGTTGCCCAGAGATTTTTTTGGCCGAGCATGAATGCCGACATCTCGAGGTGGGCTCGCTGTTGCATACCCTGCCAGCGCTCCAAAGTGGTTCGGCATACGGTCACCCCTCCGGGTAATTTCGAGCCGAGCGGGCGGTTCGAGCACATCCATGTGGATATTATCGGACCTTTACCGCCCTCTAATGGACAGCGATACTGCCTCACGATGATCGACAGATGTACCCGTTGGCCCGAAGCGTGCCCATTGGAGGAAATCACCAGTGTTGCGGTAGTCGAAGCAATATTGGGCACGTGGATCTCTCGATATGGTACGCCTGCAAGGATTACCACCGACCAGGGACGCCAGTTCGAGTCAGACCTTTTCACTAGTCTCACTAGTGTCCTTGGTATCCAGCGTTGTCGCACGACGGCGTACCATCCGCAGTCCAATGGGTGCATCGAGCGGTGGCATAGGTCCCTTAAGGCATCCCTCATGGCAGCACTCAACAATGATGGCTGGACGACTGTGCTGCCAACAGTTCTCTTGGGTCTCAGGTCGGCCGTTAGAGAGGAAATCGGGGCCAGCGCTGCTGAAATGGCCTTCGGGCAGCCTCTACGTCTCCCTGGCGAGTTCTTCGAGCCTTCCAGACGTCCTGAAGACACCGAGTCGACGTTGAAGTCTCTTCGCCAGGCCATGAAGGACCTTCGCCCAGCTCCTCACCGCAGCAGCACAGCCAAGACGTTCGTCCACCGAGACTTAGGGCACTGCAGTCATGTGTTTCTGAGGGATGACCACGTCCGTAAGTCACTGACTCCTCCCTACTCTGGCCCTTTTAAAGTCATCTCGAGGGAAGAGAAGACCTTCACTGTCCAGCTGCCTTCCGGTCGGAAGGTCATATCCATGGATCGACTGAAGCCGGCCCATCTCCTGGACGACAACGGAGAAAGCACCGCCACCAGAGATCGACCCACTCCTACACCTGCCGCAGGACCTTCAGGCGACCATCCGAATGACCTCGACGCAGACCCTCCTACGTTGCTACGTGGTTACCGCACTCGCTCTGGTAGAGAGGTGAAGCCTAAGGTGCGGTTCTGTGCCGATGTCATTGGGGGGAGTGATGTGGCGACTGGGCAGTGATAGTGATATCAGTGCCAGGGAGGTTATGGTTGTAAAATGGGTTTGCCAATGTATATAAAATTAATTATTTCATTTTTTCGTTTTTCCGCTAAACATTTTCAATTAACTAATTTTCTTATTGCAAATTTCAATAGTCAAATTTTCTTGCGTGTTCATTGGCAAGCCTATTAATTACCTCCCTGAAAAAGTTGTTCTATTGAGAGCTCTCTCATGTGTGTATTGTTGTTCAATAATTCTTATTCTGCTATTTTCTCATTTTGTTCCAGTATACCTTTTATGTACCAATTGCTTTGGAAAATAAAAAGCACGGCTTTGAATTATTATCAATTATTTAGTGTACATCGTACCCCGAACACCAATTACATTAAAAGTTCATACACCTCTGAGCGAATCTGTTGCTAATTTTTCATTTGTACTAGCATTAATATAATCGATTAAGTCTTAAATACAATTTTATAGCAATACTCATTTCATATAAACCATCACGGTGCCAAACCGTCTGACTTATTCCCTGATTAATGCCAGATACTGACTTTAAGCCTGGGTGAACCCAAGAATCGTACGTCAAACCTTTAAGCCTCACACAGACAAACTTCGCCAATTTTCCGCCACGAAAACATTTTGGGTGATGGGCAGGAACCTTCATACGCTCAATACACTAGATTTCACAGATCGAGTGATGAACTAAACCGCTCTTCGGGGATCAGAAAAGAATAATTCACTCACCACAAAAATCTATGAACGCATTTGTATTATTCACTGATCAATGATTCAGGGAAAGGAGCTACCTGGCACTTATGAACGCGATTTGGAGATCGTGCTTCAATGAAAAGTATTACCTTGATCAGTCACTATGACCAGAGGGGATGGTGAAGAAATCATATTTCACAGTCATTAAAAAAGTAAGAAAGTAGATCACTCAGTCCAAGTGACTGACTGGACTGAACTACTACTGTTTTATCCCAAATCACCCAATCAGTAACAAGAGCTAATTCCTTGAATTAGTTGATGAGCAGATCGCCCATATCTACCCCGCCATATTTATGTTATTATTTTAAGACATATAAATTTTACTGTTACTAGTTCTTCAAATTAAACATAATGTAATTGTACAACGACCCACAATACCCGATTAATAGAGTCTGATTTTGATAAAGATAAATATGAATAAACCCTATCAAATCCACAATAGCATTTGTCGAAAACATACCACACAGAGTATAACTCCTTTTAAAAATGCTCATTGTTGTAGAACTCTGGTGACAAAATCCTCATACCGGCTCAAAGCCAAGGAATAATAGCTGAAATATTTTTTAAATGATGTGGCGGAATGTGGAATAATGTATTCTGACAATACAGTTATCGATTAAATAATCGGCGAAACGTTACAACATAAATAGGACGCGAATCTTGAATCCCGTTCCCTGCAGTCGGTCGACCAGTTTCTAAAACCGGCTCGTTCTTCTACTGGAGTCCTCTTCACATGCCTAGTTGATGTTGATCCACGACGTCGTAGGAGGAACTGATACTTCAGACTAGCAAGACTTCCTGGTCTTGAGGCTGTGGGCGTTGAAGAAGAGCAGGTAAACAGTGTTCAGTATTCACTACGCGAGAAGTTTTGCGGGTCAGTAGTACGTCCGGTCACATAAATCGTATCTTTGGTATTTATACAGAGGTAATTTGAAATAATATTGTATTTATTATACGTATAATTAAATTAATTCTTGTAAAATAAATGGTTCATTATTGATTAAACTCAGGCGTCTCAATCTGTTAAATCATTATTTTAAATTGTATACTTTTAAAGAGAGAAACACTTTATTTATGAAGTGACGTTGTCCAAATTTATGGAATTACTGCATACACAATTGGTTAAAGAATACAAAAAACAAAGCAATATATGATACGATTTCAATATATTGTCCCAATTAAAAAAAAAATATACATATTTTTGTTATTTTAATTATTGTTTCATTGTTTCACAATTTACAGATTTGTTCCATTTCTTTCTCTCTTTCTAATGCTTTAATTGTTTTTTTGTTTTTTTTTAATTGAATGCCTTATATTACAAACCTGAAATAGTCTAATGGGTTATTCTCAAATAAACTATCACTTTGACTCTCCTGAAGTTTCTAGAAGCATGGCATTTTTTATTTAATCGGATTTCATTTTTTTTTCTCAACCCCTCAAGAAGCATTCAGTTCATTTTATAACAAAATTACTTGTGGAAAAATCGCGCGTTGCATTCTGTCCGAAGTGAATTTTGAAAGTTTTCACTAAATATTTTAAATCAAAAATTATATTTTGATTATTGGGGGTTCATCGCACAATGGCAAAGGATTTTTAATATTTTAAAGTATCTAGAAAATTGAAAAATCGTAAAATTCCCAAAATCATGTCTCATTTTGCCCTCTTTAAAACTTATATCGTGCCCAAGGCTAGTTTTAGTGGTAGTCGGGGCAATTTTTTTTTTCAGAGTTACAAAGTGACAGTTTATTTCAGAATGGCTTAGTGATTAAATAACTGAATTTTTAACTGAAATATTAAAGTATTAGATTTAAATAAAAGAAATATAATAATATCAAATCCACACATAAATAATTTAATATATTAAACAGTTATTTATGAATAAAACAAATTAAATGTTTATTAAAATTTAACAAATAGGTATAAAAATTAAAAAAAAAAAAAAAGTAGCATAGTGTAGATATATAGATATTCATATTTTTTTTTTAACATCAATTATGATGCTTGCGGTTGTGGATGATGTTCAGGAATCAGGTATTATATTTTCAGCCAATGTTTTGTCATATAATGGTTTGTTTTTTTATCTTTATTTTATTTATTTTCCATTTTCACATTATTTCTTCTATTTTTTATTCATTTCGATTCCTTCAAATTTGGGTATTTGGTGGTTCTATTTCGTTCTACGATTTGTTTATTATTTTTTTATTATATATATATATATATATATATATATATATATATATATATATATATATATATACATATCAAAATATATATATGTGTGTGTGTGTGTCTTTTGTTTTTATATTTTCTTATATATTTAAAGAAAAAAGTTCGATTTGATCAAATGTAAGGGTTTAATCTTACTATTGTTCGTATATGTAGCAAAGAATATATTGAACAATAAACAAATTAACAGAATTTCTAATTCAAATAATGTTTTCATGTTTTTGTTAATTTATTAAATTCAGTTAAACTAACTAAACCATTGCACATTTACTAAAACTATACCGATACAACCTATAGGAACTCCCATTATAGAAAAAAAAAGAAGTGTAAACGTTGTATTTTCAGAAAGCAAGTCACTAAATGTGACCCCTTCGACAGTTTTTGAAAATAATGAATATTCGTTTAAAAAGATGGTAATATATTGAAGAAAAAAAAATTGAATTTTAAGTATGGCGATGTATTGATGGTGAAATTTTTTTGACGAACAGAAACACTTTCATCGGTTACAAGAAGATCCGATTTTTTTTTTTATTTATCTGCCAAAGAACTGTCAAACCAGAACCATTATTGTGTCCCACATCAAGATGTTGGCATATTACGTCTGCTGTCATGTTACGAGTGATTTTAATAGCAAAATAAATATTCTAAATTGAATATATAACAGACTATAATGTTGCCGAAACATGCAACAATTTGCTATTTAACATTTATGTAAATTACATAAAATTCGTAAATTTTTTTATCCTCAAATCGAAATACGATTTAATATTAAATATTAATATAAATAAAAATTAAATATTATCATTTAAGCCCTGTGTCTCGAAATATTTTCAATACTAACTATGCATAATTTGAAGTGATATACCTTTATTTGTAAATTTGGTTTATTAAGGGTTGAATATTTTTTTTCTTTATTACGTTTTATTTTATGATACTTCAATTAAATTATATCTATTATTTAAGAAGTTTATTGTTGTTTCAATCAATTAATTAGTTGTAATACGTTATTTTTAGCTTTATACTCAACATCTCATTTTACATGGCATGATAATCGTTTAATTGACTAATATTTATTTAATATAAACATGTAAAACGTGTTAAATCTATGAAAAGACATAACTGAGGATCATGTAGATAATATATATATATATATTGGCAGCTTGGAGTGTTTTGTGAGTGTAGTGAAAGAGTTTCTGGGCAACAAGAAAGATGAAAGCTATGACAACCTCTCACATGATCTCTTGAAAGCCTATGAAATACTGGGGTGTCGCATGTCCTTAAATTGTTTACACTCCCATTTGAATTATTTCCACAAAATTGAGGTGCAATATGCGACGAATAAGGAGAGAGGTTTCACCAGGACGGTGGAAACAAGGTACCAGAGACGCTGGAACCCATCAATGTTGGGCGACTACTGCTGGATTTTGAAAAGAGATGGGGATGCTGCAGAACACAAGAGGAAAAAGTGAAAGTTTTTGTCGCTGTATGGTATCTCATTTGATATATTTTTTATTCTCATAATCCTCAGTAACGTTTTCCATAACACTTTCAAGCTGCCAATTCCTTTTCATTTAATTTTTCTTAAAAACGGAAATCACCTTGAAGCCTCCCCATTCAAGATCTAATAAAGATGCCTTATTAAAGATGCCATACTTAGCTGTATGGCATTTCATGTAATGTGTTTTTTATACACATAATCCTCAGTAATGGCTTTCCGTAAATTTATATGTTTATATGGCACGTTTTATATGTTCATATAAAATAAATATTAGATCGTAAAAATAAATTTCCTTTAATTTTCCAACACCATTTAGGAAAACAAAATACTTCATATCCAACTGTTCTCATCAATGTTATCTAGACGTGCCAAACTGAAAGATCATGTCGAAGATAATCATTTTTGTCACTCTCGAAATTGTTGTGACGCTATCGCATCTCCGCAAGGTTACGTCGACTTATCTCGGTGACACAAGTATTATCTCTTATTTCTTAATTATTTATTGTCAAGTTTTTAATTAATTTTCCCTGACGCTAATTAACGAGCTTATTCTTGAGTTTCGAGGGTGCGAAAATACAACGTTTCTCAACAGATTATTCACTTTCTGACTTGCACCATTTACACACGTAATATTTTCAGAGACAAGTTCGAATTAAACGTCCCACAGTATCGTATTACGCGAAATATATTTCTAACCCCATATATCGAATATATTATGTTGACATTGAAAATAATATTAATATAAAAATTACTTATTGCAATCGTATTTATTTATTGCTATCGTAAGATAGCAATGAGATTACATTTGTCATACTAATTTCAATCACTTTCGCACATAAACTAGTCTCCATTTACTGTATTTAGATTAATCGCAGAAATTGTTGCCTAATTTATAATATTTTCACGCCTAAATATTTCTTTAAATATTTGTGAATATAATACCCTACATAGCACATGGCCTTACCCAAACGATGTAACCATGACTATATCCGTTCCTTTGTCCAAAAACTCGCCGATATATCTGACTTTAATGTACGTAGTACAGATACATATATATATATATATATATATATATATATATATATACATATATATATATATATATATATATATATATATATATATATATATATATAGTTTTTTATGGTAAAATATTTCGTTTGATGATATCTTTAAAAAAATAATATTTGGGTGTACCAGATAATAGTCAGAAAATTTCAGGTGCCGATTTCGCACCTCAAGAGCAACAAAAAAGTCCATATAGACCATGTTCCGATTCCACAAAGGATAGCAGAAAATTTTGTATTTGTTTAAGCAAGTCACGTTTTTTGGTGAATAGAAAGCTATCACCCAAAAATTAATCAAAAGTTAATTAAGTTCCAATTATACCATCGTAAAGTAGACGAAGTTCCCTTTAAGAAATATAATTTGGCTAAACCAAATCCATTGTAAGGAGGCCTTCGAAAGGTCCAATAGCGAAACGTTTTATTTATATTTTTTAAATCAAACTTTACTTGTGAATGTTTTTTCTAAGCCCCCTGCCGGCCTACGGATTTTAAATTCTCAGAAAAACTTTTCCTTTTATTAAGCTTTAATTTCGTATAAATGAAGTTGAGTTTTCGCTTGGGATTGGCCCAGAATTGGCACCTCATTAGCCAAACAGTGTGGTTCCAGGACAGTTTCATTTCATATTAAATTTAGATATTTTTTGGGCTAATTCACAATTTGTTTTGGCAAAGTTTGTTTAATTTCACAAAGAAGCTTTGTATTCTATATTTCATATATTAACTTATAAACTTAATAAAAATAGAATATGTTTTTATTATAAAAATACTTATTTTATATACTTAATAAAAGTAGAAGTTTTCCTTAAAGTGGGATATCTGTAGCCCAGCAGGGGCTCAGATAAACATTCACAAATAACGTGTAATTTAAAAAAGATATATAAAACTTTTCGCTAGTCTAGTAGTCTAATAGTTAGTCCACAAGAAAGCCCCCATACAATGGATTTGGTTAAGCTAAGCTATATTTCTTAAAGGAAATTTTGTCTACTTTACGATGGTATAATTGGAACTTAATTAACTAGAATAGTTTTTGAGTGATCGCTTTCTATTCACCAAAAAACGTGGATTACTTAAAAAAACACAAAACTTAAATTTCCTGCTTTTCTGTATAGAATCGGACCATGGTCCATATGAACTTTTATTTTTCTCATGAGGCGCAGAATTGGCTTCTGACATTTCCTGGTTTTTATCTGGTTCATCCTGTATGTAGATTTTTATGATCAATTCGAATTAAAGTCATAGTTCCAAAAATGTTGAAACAATTTTGTAGTTTTCATGATATCGGACTGCTGAAGGTTTTTCAAAGTTTCGTGAACCTTGTAGCAGAATACTAGGCTAAGTACCTCATAACATCTGAATCACAAAAACAACATTTTTAATACTCTAGTTCCATTTCTATTATATCAAGGATTATGGGAGAACGGGGTAATGTCGAACATTTAAGCTTCCAAACCTAATATCTTCAAAGTCTCTATTGGATAATTAAAGTTATTTGCCCCCGAGAAAGTTATGTTATCGATCTGTTAATTTATGCAAGAAGTAAAATTTAATAATTGATAGTGTTGACAAAATCAAATTTATTGAGTGGGGTAATATCAAACATCCTATTCAACTTCCTCTCAACCTTCTTTCTTCCTGTTCCATCCTTTTTCTTTCAGTCCTTTAGCTGCTTTCCTCCTTTCCTTTTCAACTATTTTTTTTCATTGGAGGATATTCAGTGAAATAAAGATGTGCCTTCCTCATAATTGTGGATAGGACATATCTTCATTTAACCTATTACATTTATCGTATTTCGTTGTCAGAGCAATGGATTATAGGTGGGTGATAAATGGGCATCACATCATATTGGATACGGTTTGTATTTTAGGATAAAGCTGAACGCTTCGGTTTAACCGAACAAAGTTTTCGGTTTATTACCCCGTACGGCGCCATTTCATAACACACCATGGCACGGAAAACTGAGGCATTCAAAAAATCTTTTTTCAAGTAGAAATAATAAGGAAGGAACTATTTATTAAACTAGCATATCAGCAGGATAAAAATAAAATCCAAAATATCACTTCCATCGATACGAACCGAATGTAAAAGTTACAAGCTAGCATTCGAAAGCACTTCATCCGACATCCGATCACTCAGGAACCAAGCGCTGAACTGAGACCAAGAGAGGTGCTTAGGGTTTCTGCGATTTCCCGCCCTGAGGGAGGAGTAACAGCTGATTTAGATTAAAAAAAACCTGATATCCGGTATTGCCCCGATGTTCGATATTACCCCGTTCTCACCGTATCACTTTACTTACGAGATTCATTTCAAAAGGTTCAATCAGAATAGTTGTCAGAGCTATTGTAATATTTAGTATCGGGTTTTAAAAACCGAAGCAAAGACCACGAGTAGTATTTTTAACTTATCGGCACACTATCCCATTATAAAATACACTTGCACATGCTTAAGCGAAAGTAGTAAATGGAATTTCACAAAATTGATATGGGACCACTTATGTTCCAACCCGCACAATCTCTGAAAATTTCATCTAAATTGGATGAGCAGGAGTAGATGTTATGCCCGTAACATAGATTTGATTACAGACAGACAGACTCGAGACCAAATTTGCTCTTGTCTAAAACGCGAATGGAAATATTCGATTCTGAGGGCATAATTTTTTTTTTCAATTCCTGCATGAACACAAGGCTTCCCTACCTTCGGCAGTGAGGAAGCAAAATATTTTTAACTCATTCATTCTTTATTTCTTCACGTCTTCTTATATTTTAGCTATGGAAATGAGTATTTCTTGAATAAGACCAAGAATTGATATACGTATATGTGTGTGTGTATATATATATATATATATATATATATATATATAATGTACAAATAAAAATATAAATACAAAACATTAAGACCATTTCAAAAAAATTAGATACAAGCCAGTAGATGTATGTCAAGGTGAAAGTACACGCCGTGATCTCTGAGTGGCTGATGATCCCCTTGCCAAGTATTTAGCCTTGATTACTCTTACTCAACACGATATAAAAATATGAACCAATCAAGGGAAAATTTTGATTTCCTGAGTTTATTTATTCAAATTTAAAAAGTTTCTTCGAACAACGTATAAAAAACCTCATTGGAGGAACCTTGGGAGAAATGTATTTACGTGTTATTTATTATTTATGTATAAACCCGGTTTATCCGCAGCTAATGGAAGTTATTATGAATAAACATAATATCGTCACTGTTCGTTTTCTTTCATTTGGCTCATCCCCTTAGGAACTAACACTTTATATGTTCCAACCCAACAGATATAGGCAGATCACAGATATCGATTTTCGCTTGCCACACTCGCTCGAGGGATAAACCAACCCCATCTGTGCCTCATCACCTTATCAGTTCGAGGGCTCATTAAGAAGGGTTCCTTGTCAGTGGGGGCGGAGCAGATACCTCTCTATCTGTATTTTTCGTTGAGTACAAAATACTTTTTTTTTAAGTAGAAGAAAAGTTTCTCCTATTTTAATTTAACCTTTACAGTAGGGCCCTTTTTGTATTCCTTTTAAATTAAAAGATTAATTAATAAACAATAATTTCTTGCCAATGCACACTGTTTTATTACAGGTTTATTTGAATTTCGTTGTGGAGAGGCTACACTACAGATGTAAGACTGATAAAAAGGTGGTTAAGCAAAAAAAAGAGCGAAAACAAACGCCAAACAAAAATTACTTTGCATATCCTTTATCTATCTATGTAAATATTTATATATTTTTGCTCAATACTTAAATCAATGCCACTAGTGCTTTTCAAGAATTTTTTATTAACTTATCTCATGATCTCTTTTCCGGAATTTCGCACTATCTATTTTCCGCTTAATTCGCCCTGGCCACCTTATCCAGGATTTGTACATTCGATGTTAATCCGTGTATTTAAGTTAATGAGAAAGGATACTAAAATTTGAAATCTCAATTATCTACTTTGCAATAATACTTATTACACTGAGCTATTTTAACAAAATATGTTTGTATTATTGATGTATTTTCAATAACATTTTTTTTAAAATTAAGTATTTAAAAAATAAATTTTCGTTAAGAATAATTTTTGAGATGACTTATGGAGAAAGAAAGTAGGTATCACAAACCTTTAGTAAAATATTAAATTTGATTACCCAGATATTTAGAATCATATAGAAACATCTCGTGAGGCTTATGTTATATATATACATACATATATATATATATATATATATATATATATATATATATATATATATATTATTAATTTTTTTATCCCATACTTTTTTATTCTATTCCAATCTATTTTTGTTGGCTGTCACAACGACTTTGGTCAAATTAAATTTGGAATTTTCGGTCAACATTTTTTTAATGCATTAAAAAATACCGCTGCTACACTAGCAGAGACCTTGATATGCCTTTCTTGTTCAACAATTCATGTCAATCTGCAGTTCAATAGACACTTAACATTAGGACCACTTAGGGATTTCTTACTTTCTATTCAATGTTACTACAGCCAAAGCCCATTTCATAGTATTTTACAGTTATAAGCTTGTTATACATGTTTCAGTTGAATTGGTCGTAGCGAATCCGTTTTTGATATCGCTGAAGGTCACGGAAAATATCCTCTAAAACATATTTTTAAATTTTTTTCATATTTTATTATTTGCATAAAACTGATATGTTTGAATACCAACCATTTACAATGTATTGAAACTTGGTCTTGACAAAACTAATCGGAAAAGTTCCAATTAATGAATAAAAACATTCTTAATTTTTAATGAAATTACTTTTTTCTTACTACCCTCCCTATAAAAGCCTATTCAATTTAAAATATAACCTTTCAAATTTTTTATTCATAAGACAAAAGTTAAAAAGTTATGTAAAAATGTCCATGACAACGCATAAAAAAAATATCAGTATGAATTACATTGACACATTTTATAATATTAAATATCATTTTCTTTCTCTACTACTGAGGTGGGAGGGATAGAATACTTATGCTATTTTCAGATCTCGGATTACCGATTTAGATTTTTTTTTTTTTTAATAAACTAAATATTGAACTGAAATAAAAGAAATTAAAAATAGCTTTTATTCCAGGACAATAAGGCGTTTTCGAATGGTCCAATAATTGTTGGAGTCAGATTTATATTTCCTGCAGTCTGTCGCACCCTCGATAAATCGAATCTTGTTCCGACGTCCGATTTATCGGACCGTGTGAAAACGCCTTAAGTCCTCTAAGAATAAAATAATACCACAGCCTGTTTATACATCTGATTTTATATTTAGAAAAGGGCAATTGCCAATTATTTATCAACAATTATAATATAATTCAACTATAAATAATTGTTATCAAGATCGATCGATATTGTTTGCATCGATACAGCAGTTCGATAACCAAGTATGTGAAGGAGTAAGTGGTGTATGAAGGAAAATGTAGAGGAGGATTCACGAAAAGAAATCGACTTCCTTTTTTAGGTCATAAGCGTCATTAAACAGCAAACTTTACAGTAAACACATGAAACGTTTCTTATCACAATAACAATATTTATTTATTTTTAAATTTTATTCTTTATCGTGTGCAGTAGTGGTTTATTAAGATGGAAAAACTTTAATAATAACTATATATTTTTAAGACTTCTAGTACTGGTCAAGGCCAGAGTGACGACTGAGAGTCGTCAGTATTCGGTGCTAACGTCATCAATAATCGATTTTTAGACCGTTTCCAACTTTTTTTTCTCGATATATTGTGAGCGGGAATCGATAGAGGTGGTGTTTACGATCAATAATAAATTGAAACTTAAATTTGAATATTTGGCGCCTAAGCCTTTTTCAAAATCAAAAAACGACGTCGAAATGGTTAAAGAATTCCAGAAAGAGGGAGCACGAATAGCAAAGGATTTGCTAAAAAAATCCATTTTCTTTCTTTTTAGGAGTGGGGTAACTCAGTGGGCAAGGAATTGAACTCCTGACCCCTGGGACCGGGTTCGAGTCCCTTCCGGCTGTGTGTAGACCATTTATTTTCTGTGACATCTAAGATCGGCAGCGCCTCCTGCGGCTCACCCAGTCTCTATAAAGAGGGTTATTTTATCTTCATTTGGCATAGGAGATAACTTCTAGCTTGGGGGTAGGTTGATGCTGACCACATCACCTCCTTGAATAATCGTTAGTCAAGATGAGCTGCAGTGGTTTTTTTTCTTTTTGTCTCAATTTACAGTTTTTAAATCTTCAAATGTTTGAACTGATGAGGCCTCTTTATTAAGCGATTGAAAAAAAAATTCATCTTAATAGAAATCTCTCCATGGACCCTTTTGGATTGTGGAATCTGATTTGAAGTAGCCTCAGAATATCAGAAATTGAAAATATTAATACAGTAAAACACCAAAACGTTGCTGAAATATCTCTCGAAAGCAAGGTTTTTTTAAATAAAACAATTATTATGCAACGAACTGAGATAACTTGTATAAAAAGAAGAAAAAATATTACTAAGTAAAATTAGTCCGTTTTGTTCCAAAGATTGATTTTATATTCAAGACTTGATAACTGGTGTTTAATCTAACCTCAGGGTACCTTCAGTTGTAGAATAAGCACAACATATTTTTATCATCATGTCATGGTGGTAAAAAGAAATATTAAAAGTTTCTTCGAAAACTATCCAAATTTCACTCAAAGATCGATTTTATCAAACCAATAAATACGTGTTACTCTTAAACCCTTTCCCCGAAGAGTGGAACGAATAAGGAATATGGTGACATATCACTGCCCAGAGATATTTAGATACTTTGTAATTGTAATTAGAGCTGTACTGAAGATCCTCCACGACACTCCGTTAGGATGGGGCAAGGCCGATTTCACGGCGTCCGTCGCCCTAGCCCGGAAGTCCTTGTCAGGACCTTGACCAGTTTTTGTTCGGGATGGGTATTACTGCAGACCGCCCTGGACAGCGTCCGAGAGTTTTTTTAGTCTCCTGAAGGTAATTGGTAAGAAATTAGAAGGGTTATGTATCTGAATCTTTATTAGACTTATTAGAGTTGAATAGTCGAAGTTTTTTAATTTGTTTTCGTATCCGTAGAAGGTTAATAATTTTTTACAGATCTTTGCTGTAAATATAGTTATCTTAAGTTATCTGGAGCATAGAAGTAATCACATTGGAGTATCAAAAACGATATAGGGCCGGATTTTAAGTTTAGGCGCTTCTAAGCACGAGAGTTTTTTTGCCGCACCCTCATCATATCATCGAAGGTCGCCGGTCGCCCCGGCATTTTTTCTCAAAAAAATAATCATTATGATAATGATTTATTGCATAATAACATCACTTATGGCTTTATAACACTTATTTCTTAGCTCATCATAAATATTTCCTTCGTTAATTAAAAAAGCGTTAATTTTTAGCGTGTGCCAATTGGTAAATCCTACTCTGTAACCAAATATAATGATTTAAAAACAGTTATTGAAATTTTCAAAAGGTTTCAGGTTAACTGTTTTATAAGAACTTTTACAATTAAAGTATTAATATAAAAGTCCAACATAAAAGAACATTTTGATAAAAAGTTCCTTAAGAACTTGTATCATCAGAAGTTTTTGATAAAAATTCTGTTGATATAAGTCCTTGCCATAACTTTTTTTATAAAGGTTCTGATAATAGAAGTTCCTACTAGAACATTTTAAATATTAGTTCTCAAACATAAGTTTTCACGTACTTATAGAGCAAAGCTTCAGGAGGGAACCTCGGGAGCATATGTGTACCACAGGTTCACAGGCTCTTATATCTTTTGTAGCCCAAAAGAGTTAAATTTTTTTTGTAATGTTAACCCAGCAATTGCTTGAAAAACGTTTTAGGCAGCATATTCATTAAACAATTTTCTAGGGGAGTAAACAATTTTCCCGGACCCCATGCCCGACTATGGAATATAGCTGTACTGACCCCCCTATACTATGGTTGGTGCATCCTCAAAAAAGGATGCTGCGCACGCTTAGGTTGGGGAGACAACAGTATTGTTTAAAAAATCTTTTAATTAATATGAACCTAAGCATCTGATCATAGAAACACAAACACACACATACACAAACAAAAACTATAGCTTTAAATAAACTTTGGAATAAAAGAACAAATAGAAAAAACGATTGCATTTTAATTAATTTTATTTAAAATTTCATTTCTAATTTAAATGGGAAAATTGCTTTATTTCTAATAAAATCACGTACAGAATGTATATAAAAATTTATAACAATCAAAGATAAGAAAAATGGAATATCAGCCAAAATTGTGATTTTATTTAATGATTATTTAATAACCCAATTCATATTTATTTTTGTTAACATTGTAACAGAATATTAATTTAATTTTAGCAACAGAATATTTTGCAACGTCATATCACTTAACCTATACCTGTAGACGTTTAGAATCTACATTTATTTCTGAACTATAATTAAATAAAGTTTTATTACAATCTCACTAAAAAGTTCTCTCGATATCTTTTATAATGTAGAACTTTTACATATAAGTCCTGGCCAAAAAGTTCTTGGATGAGTTATTATTATAAAAGTTTTGATCTAAAAATTCTCGTAAGAACTTATAATAAAACATCTGGCATAAAAGTTCTTGCATCAACTGTTTCAAAATACACCGGCCCACAATAAAACCGGCCCATCTGGATTTTTTGTTTTAAAACTCATTCACGGTGATAATTAGTGCCCTAAGAAAAATATATCTTCAATTATTGTATATTCAACAGTCCTCTAAAGGATTAGCGATAAGGACCTGCGAGACTTCAAGTAAGTTGAACTGTGATAATTCATGAGAACCCATCTCTTCATCTCTCTGGCAATCGTGCAAATGTGGTTGAGAGTTGAACAAGTAAATTATACACTCATCTGAAAACATTATATTAGTCAAATCTGCATCGGTCCAGTTTCGGTGTGCCTGAGCGAATTTCTAGCGGGCTCTTCCGTGCGCTGGTGTTAATAGCGGTCCAGTGGCTGTCTTCCTCGAATGTTACCCACCTTCTGCAAGCCGTTTCCACACAAACATCCACTTGGAAAGCAGTTCGCAGGGCTTGAGCGGTCTGAGCAGCTACTGATGGCGGTTCCTCAGGGTCTGGATCACCACAAAACGGTCGTCAGTAGGGTTTATTGTCCTAGGTCGACCAGAAACTGGCCTCCTTGTTCACAACCCGGTCTCCCTGTACCTTTAGATGGTCCTTCGCACAGTTTTTTTGGAAATACACACTACTGCAAAACGCTCGCTTCTACCATCTTCGACAACAGCCAAAATTCGTGAAACTATTCCCGAATTTATGACCATGATTTAATGGTAGAAAATGTTAAACCATAAAAAAAAAAATTTTAAAAAAGAGCAAAAACAAAACAACGAAAGTGCAAAAACTTATGGAAAAAAAAAAAAGAAAAATGAAGAGATGTGTTATTATGAAATATCACAGTTCAACTATCTTGAAATCTAACAAGCCCTTATCGCTAATTCTTTAGATGAACATTGTGTGTTATTGAAGAAATATTATTCCCTTCATGTAATGTAATAACAACAAATTTTTACCTTAGGACACTAATTATCCCCATTATTGAGTTTCAAAACAGAAAAATCTAGGTGGGCCGGTTTTATGTGGGCCAGTGTAGTTCCTAAGAAAAAGTTAAAACAAGATTTTTTTCAAAATAGAAATATACAGTTATTTTGGAGCTCTGAATGATTTGCATCAGTATCTTGATAATACAATATAAATTTACATACATTTGTGAAACAAAATATTTTATATACTTTTTTGTTAACTGGATAAATACTAATCATCAAAGTAAACGTCGCTCGGAAATATCTTTGATATAATAAATTACGCATTTATAAAAAAGAGCAACATATTTGTCTTACGTATGTTATCATGTTTGAAATTAATAAATCATTTAATTAGTGAGAGCAAAAACTTGAAAAAGTGACCGAAATTGCTGTTAGGATATAATTTGAATATCCCAAAATCAAGACCTTAAGTCTCTCAAATGCCATTAAATAACTGACTGTCAATGTTTCACCAATCAGGACAGAAAAAGACAAGATCACATAAATGCAGACGAAAGACATCCCATCTAACATCAACAGTCTAAAAAAGACACACCAACTCGAGACAGCACATCACTGTTTTTTCTTTCTTAAAATATTACGTTTTAGTTAAATTTTGATAAAAACAAAAAAAATATTTTGGGGGGTTTGAGATAATTAAATACGACTACGAAAAAAAAAATTCGGCAAAAAAAGATAGAAAATCTAATACATTTTCAAATTAAAATAACATAAAACATTGTATCTCTAAATTTTAAAAAAATAAAGAGACAATACTTCCTCTTGCTTGAATGACTGCCTCAAGTCTAATGTTTTCAGGAGGGTTGGTTATTTTTCTTACATGTCTGCAACATTCATCTGAGAGGAATTCTTCTTAGACCTCTCATAGTTACGAAATGGTCTGCTTTAACTCTGTATTGATCACAGTTGCAATGTTGTAGTATTTCTAACAAGAGAATTTTTTTTTTTATTATTAAATCTCGGCATTTCATGCTTTCTTAAATTTAAAATTTTTTTTTTTTTTTCCAAGAAGTAATATTTTTCCCGTATTTTATATATTGATCAATTCCACCCTATATAAAAAAAGAATCCAAACAAATTTATTAAAATTTAAAATTTCATATCCCATAATTTAATGTTTATTTTCTTCGGTGGATTAGCCTGTCTTTCCAAGAAATGTCTAGCTCCACTATCTTCGACTTCAATTTATTTACTGAGGAGAAGGGAGGTGCTTTAATGGGAGAAATACCTGAGTCAGATCAACACAATACATTAGAGTATAAATTACATCAATTAGAAATGTTAGTCCTTAAATACTGCGCCATGAGTAGAGTTACATCTTTCAGCTTCGGAATGTAGTAATTTCATCTAAAATTATTAGAATAAACATAGTTGCCTCAAGCTAATCTATACGATATCTTGAAAACATGAGGATTTAAAAAAAAAAAAAGTTGTTAGATTAGTGGTATACAAGACTATACAGATAGTAATAAACCGCATTTTTATTGGTATTAAGGTTATTAACACTCTATAATTCAGAATAAACTATAGAATGTAGTTCAGTCCCATTTCTTGCGGGCATTTAAAGCAAGGTACAGTGTCAAAACGGCAATAAATTCGTCTAAACGACTATAAAGTTTCACGTGTTCAAACTTTTTTTTAATCTTATCCTCCAATATTATTTACAAAATAACATCACTCTAATTGAAAAGTTTTTTATTCAGCCACGGGTATGAAATTGTCATGGCAACGACACCTACGCAAGTTGGACACTTTTTCTCTTAGCAATTTATTATAAGTTTTTTTTTTTAAATACGGATTTACTATTGGATATCAACGCCTTTGTTGAGAACCTGTTTGCGTTGGTAAATTATTTATTTTTAACAATGGCGCAGCTAGGGTTGAGCGTCTCGGACGCCACTCGATGGGGGCGCCAAAATGTGAAGAAATAATTTTTTTTGCCTTCTTTTTTAGGCTCCGAAAAGAGGGAGGGGGGGGGGGCAAGCTTAATTTGTCATCTCTTCTTTCTCCCCCTCCCCCTGCAATAAAATAACAGTTTTATGACAGTACGTTAGGTAATATATTTCGAAACAAATATCATCTCATACACAGTAACTAATTTTATTGACTGAATTAAGGTCATAACTATCAAAAAGAAAAACAAATATTTTTTACTTAACTTAAAAATAAATATTCACTCGAAATTTGCCGCCCTCTAGTTTCTGCCGCTTTGGGCAAGTGTACACCCCCCTCCCACTAGTTCCGATCCTGGGTGCCGGCAATCTTGAAGTTTGCCTCGGGTGGTATTTTATTATTTACTTTTCACAGCCTAGTTTTGAAAAATATAAAGCGTCAACTACCACTCTTAAAGTATCGGATTAAAATAGGACCTCAAATTACATTAATCTATGATTAATTAATTATTTTAACATCCCGATATTTTATTTTAAAATGCTGTGATCTAATAAAAAATATTTAGAATTTTATTAATAAAATTATTATTTACATTATAGTGGGCCTATTTTAATATGTGATTAATAAATTATTATAGATATTTTAAAATACTAATTTTTTATTTATTAAAAATGAACAACCTAAAAAAAGATGCGAATCACAAGTTTATGATTATTTGATTACATTTTAGTTTTTTGAGCAACTTCCTAATAATTATCTTCAATGCTCTGATAAATCTAAATAGAATAGGATTAATCTTATTAAAGTTTATTTCTTTTTTAAACATTACAGATGTATTTATTACTTAGTATATAGATTATATTTATTACTTAGTGTTTTATTTTTTATCATTGGTTGGTTTTTTAAAAAATATTCAGGCTTAAAACCTGTTGGTTATCATTATCGGAGGGTTAAATAATTTTATTTTATTTTCATTTTTTTTATTATTGACTAGAATAAATAATTTAGGATACCTGTTTAACTTTCTTTTTTTTTTCTTTGTTATTTAGAAGTGTTTTTTTTTTAAATTAATTGTAAGGCCCATAAAACGTTATT
Source organism: Rhaphigaster nebulosa (assembly GCA_948150685.1). NCBI lineage: Eukaryota > Metazoa > Arthropoda > Insecta > Hemiptera > Pentatomidae > Rhaphigaster > Rhaphigaster nebulosa. The sequence continues at coordinate 114,635,496 of OX411307.1, read as the reverse complement.
TGCTTAACAAATCAAGTATGATGTAATAATAGAAATCATGGTATATTTCATACCATCTTCTTAATTGAATATTTCATAGGTCTTTAGATATACAAATGTTAACCATTATTCAACAATCAGAACCTCAACAAAAATTGTATAAATATGATACTATACGCAATGAATTGTTACAACCCCTAAGAAGTTGGTTTGAGGATATCATTTCTTAATACTACTCTTTTCTCTTATTTTATAGATTTAAATTTCTTAATAGTTTGGAAAGGTATTTTTTTTTCAGTTTATTCCGATCCAGTATGTTGAACAAGAATGCCAAATTTACGAGAAAAATATTTATGTACATAAAAATGTACATCATTGAATAAATTACCTCCTGAAACTGACTCCAAATTTCAACTTCCACAAGTAATTATTTTTTGTTAAACTTAAGTTCAAATCATTAAATACCTTTATAGGCTTTAGGCGCATTATAATTATATAATAATAATTTGTATTGTATTCCTTCATCAGTTAAAATTTATCTCATATTATTCTTTTAGAAATTTATTTTTGGTACGTATTTTAAAAGTTTAAAATTCAAATCATTTAATAATTATGGCGTTATTTCTTACAATTGTCATTTTTTAAATTTTCTTTCTTACAGCTGTCCTCAATGATTTAATAAAAACAAAGAGAACAAAAAGTATAACAGGATGAGAATTATTAATGGTATTATTTTTTTTTTTAATTTCTGACAGATACTCACTTATTTTTTATTAATTTTTTGTATTATCGACCAGAATAAGCTAAAAAAACCTGTTTTAGCTATTATTTTATAATTATTTATTTATGCTTTTACTTCTACTTTGCGGCCTAAATCGTAATTCTAAAATTTATTTGAAATCAAACAGCCAAAGGCTTGATTATATCAAATATTTAGAAGATTAGTAAAATACATAGTACATAGACATAGTAAAAACTTATATAAAACACTAATTATTAAAAACAGTCTTGAGTTGGGGGCAGGTATACGAAAATACTTCAATATTTTAATAGTTTAAGAATATCTGTATATATATATATATATATATATATATATATATATATATATATATATATATATGTATGTATGTTCATTTTATATTTAATCCTATTATCGCACTAGTCTTTAAATATTTTTTCTACGTGATTTTTTTTTGTTTATAAATCGTTTCTTTACTTTCTTAGAACTTGGAGTTAATTTTTAAATATCCGGTGAATATACCTAAGCATAAGCGAGCTCTTTATTCATTACTTCAAATTTTAGAAAGTACACAGATTCATTCACTATAAATATCGATTTTTTCGATATAACATGGGTTCTAATATATGTATATAATCACGAATAGCCTTTCGGTACTTATTTTACCGTTGTATAATTTCTTCTTATAAGGATAAAACATGAAACACACTACCCTAATGCCGTCGTAGAAAAAATAAAATAAAATAGAAAAAACAACAACAAAAAACATACCAGGAAAAATGATTGAAGATCCGGTTCACAAAAACTGTTTTCCCTTCATCATCATCGGAGTTCAATTTTTATTCCCGGGTGCCCACGACATTATTGCGCACGAGGTATTTACTAGTCTGTAAAAAACACTAATGAATACACCCCAAGAGACAAATGCCAAGACAATTGGCATATTACGCGATTGACAACATATCCAGGGGGTGGGGGTAAATCCCACAAGAGGAGCGTTAAATCCCGTCTCGAACTGGCGTCTTCTGCAGTGAGTTTAAGAAGCTCCAGCGGAAAGGTAAGACAGTCTTGTACTTGCTTCTTGTCTAGCTCATTTGTCCTGACTTAATTAGATAAATTATTTTATTATTCGTTGGTAATGAAACTATATAATATTTATAATGTGTGGTAATTCACTTAAATTTGTTCAATAAAATTTGTTATTAATATACATATTTTATATTTAATTGACGCACTTAATTTCTACTATTTTCTATTATTATATTCATACCCGGTCGATTGCTAAATGGTTATTTTTATGTATTAATTTGTTATTTTGTAAGCTTTATTAATATTTTAAGTAAATTCTATCATTATCCAAATTTGATTACATTGAATGGTAATTTTATTAATTTTTATTTTTTTTTATTTTTATTTTTTTTTATGTTTTGGTCCGTAAATAGGAGATTATTTGTTTTAGCTTGTAAATACGGCAGATTTCATACATTAGTGCATTTTTATCTTTTATGTTTTTTAATAATGCAACACTGGCCTTTTCGTTTTTCTTATTTAGTTTTTGTCAATTTTTACTAAAATTTTATATATGAAATTAGAATGAAAAGGTAATGGTTATCATGGAAGAAATATTGGTTTGTTGAGGCAATTCTGCCTAGTTAGTTATGTTGTAGAAAATTAAATTCCTAGAGTGTACATATCTAGTCGATAATAATGTACACTTTAGTTAAAATACTATATTCAATCGCTCAATGATATGAACAAATACACAAATATGATAAATAGAACCATATTGTACATTAACACAATAGAAGAATCTACTTACAATAATACAGTATTTATACATATTACAAAATACAAAAAATTATTCTGTTAATACGCTCAAAGATTTGTTTAAATAAAATTATATAATAACATAATATCTTTTGGATCGTAACTATTTATTTATAATATATTTTATGTAACAATACGGTTCTATTTATTGCATTTATATTTATATCATTATATATTTATATCAATATATTGTATTGTATTATATTTATATCAGTTATGATTTCAAAAGCAATTTAATTCATTAGCAAATTAAAGTAATTTTTTTGTTTATTTCTTTCTAGCTACAACTTAAATGTATGTGAATAATATTCTCGATACAATATACTACTTTTAGTTCAATATTTGTCTGACAAAGCTGAATTACTATCATGTTTCAATCCCAACTTCACTCAAGAACGTATCCTATGTTTGATCAGTACTCGTTGAATTAAGATAAACGTTTAAGAATTGGCGGATTCAGAGAGTGACTACAGGGGCTGCAGCCCAGGACGCAAATAATAGTAGGACGCAAGCCCAAGATTTGAATATAATTATTAAATTTGTAGTATCATAATTAAAATCGAAAACTCACTGCATCCTCCTAATTATTTTATATTTTTTTGGTGAATGAACATGATAATGAACTTAGTGTCTATCCTTGTTTGTCGTTTTAAAATGTCGTAAGCTTCATGTAAGTGTGAAAACTTGGACAATGCCGGTCATACCGTTACAAACACAATATATAATAGCTTCATTGATTTCCCATTTATCATTAAAAAATGCTTCAAAAATCCAACTTCTGAAATAATAAGATTATTGACTTAAAAAATAGCTTGAAAGTTTTTTTTGTTTTGTTATTTCTGTATCAAATCAGTCCATGAAATGGTCTTGGGTTCAGTACTTAGTAAGGATCGTACTGTTTCTAGGCTAACGGTTGTGTATGGATGTGATTTGGCCAGGATCAAGCTCAGCCGCCAGGTTTTGCCTCCCAATTAAGAAAACCCACTTTATAGAGACTGGGTGAGCCCAAGGAATGTCTCCCGACCCCAGGGGCAACACACGGCTGATATAAAAGATTAAATAATTATCTTCCATTGCCGGACTTGAACCCGGTCCCGGGAGACAGTGCCTTACTCAGCTACGCTCCCTATAACTTGAAAGTATAATTCAATCAAATAAATTCAAAACGCTGTAAGCAATTCCTTTAGGAGAGTATTTAATGTGTTTCAAGTATTATTGTTATTTTAAAGGTTAGAGTGCTTTATTTTTTTCTATTCGGAATATCATCCTTAATGTTATTTTTAATTGTAAATTAAAAAAAAAAATAGGTATTTTATACACTTTAATTTTAAACAAAAGTTATATGATAGATTTTCTTTCTTTATTTTTAATCATTATTTGAGATATTTATATATATATATATATATATATATATATATATATATATATATATATATATATATATATATATATATATATATATATATATATATATATGAGACAGCTAAATATCTGTAGATCCGTAGATTGTGATCGACGATTATTCGTTTTGGGTTTGGTTGTATTTATCTAATAGCATATTTTGTCTAGTAAAAGCTCTATCTATAATTAGGTTCGATCTAAAAATTGTACAAAATATATATGGTTTGACATTATGTTCTACGATTAATTGAAATAATTTAGGCATAAATGTTTTTTTACTTTCCGTTCTAAGCCACCAGAGGTAGATTTACAAAACGGAAGTTTTTGTAATCGGGTCAAATATTAGGAATCCTGCTTTTAGGCAGTTCTTTGCGTTTCAAAACCCCTTAAGTATACATAACGCGTTTTCGGCCACTGTCCTGTGCGTCTGTACCACGATTATCCCGCGAACGGAGGGACTGATTCCATTGTTCTTGCTTTTTTTTTTTTTTTTTTGTAGAGTAAAGACCCCCATAGCTACAGCACAAGATCGGCACCGTGCGTGCAATAACCGAAAAATCTGTTTTTCTATAAACTGTGCACCAAAGCTACTCTGAACGATTTTGATGAAACTTGTCTAAAGTCTTCTCCTTAAAGCCCTCTAACTTTTCATATTCAGTACATCCCTGAGAAAAATCAGGAAAAAGTGTTATGTTGGAATTCAGTCATAACTCAAAGTACTCATACATTTTATGAAAAATTTTAATCTTTGAAACATAAAAATAAAATATAATCAATTGAAAGGAAATTAAATTCTCTACAGAACAAAAGAATAATGGTCTAAATCGGGGAGTATTAGCAAAGATGCGGCATATTGGACTTTGTATCCATGTTTATTTTTTTCGGAATAACTCAAATCTACCTATATATCTTCCGAAAAATCATTCCAGATGCTCGTTTGAAAGATAATTAAATTGCCTACAATGCTAAACTTAAAACAAAAAAAAATAATTAATTTGTCAAATATTAGCGAAGATACAGCTTACAAGTTGTACAATGGATTTAACATCCAAAGTGGTAAGCTGAGTTACGTGAGTAGACACACCAGATATGTTTAATATCGTGGCCTTTTGGTTTTATTCTCAACATCATCTATTATATACTGATTTTCATTATCAATACAATATCAATTTAAATTTCTATATATATATATATTTTTTTAAATTTATCGAACAATAAATATGTTTTTGCTTCGAATTTCCTTCGATATGTTACACTATTATAGAATATTCTCCTGTATCAAACAATTTATTTTTAAATAATAAATACAAATTATTTCCAAACCTAACCTCAATGATATTTGTAAGTTTATTTGCAACAAGCGTTAATTTTTTGAAGGTTTGAATATTTAAATATTTGTTTTCGTTTCTCATTCAAGAATATCGTAGTGCTTGTCTTTGGAATTACTTAATGGCAGTACCGCTCAAAGAGGACATGCCAGTATAGAAAATGAAGGCTGTAGATCGAAGAGAGAACAGCCATGATTGTATTCATCATTTTCTGTTTTGTACTTAGCAACAAAAACTGATTGTTCTTGTTAGTTACACCATTCGGCTTGGTTGATTCTGCGATACTTTAATGAAACCAAACATATTTTTAATTAATAATTATTTTTAAATAAACTCATTTAATAGTTCTTAAAGAGATTAATTATTTTTAAAATTTCTTTTTTTTTTAATTAACATTGTTTAACCACTGAAATTCCCAATATTAATCAAACTTAAATATTATTTTTATTCCTTCAACTTCATTCAAGTCATTATTATCATTTTAAGTTATGTTTGATTAATTAAAATTTCTAATTCAATTTTATATTTTTATTTTTATTAAATTAAAATTATGAGTCTAAAATTTAATATAAACGGGATGATGGTTTATCTTGATATATTTTCTCCTACATCATTTTATCATAATAAATTCAAATATTTGTTCTTTCATGTTCTTTCTTCTTGTTCTAAAGTCCAATATGAATATGGGCTTTCCTGGCAATTCTTCTCCGATCATTTCTAACATAGCCCCCATCATCAGCATATCCGTCTCAGTAGCGTAAGGACCTTTGTTTTTGTCCGGTTGGGGTACCCGGCGTTAATTACCGTAACTATCGATTAAAACTGACTGTCGGGGAAAAACCGGGTAAGTGTGCAAAGGGCCTAACTAAGGTTGAATATATCCCGAGGTCAGCATCCAAAAGACGTTTCAACCAAATTCATAACCATTTTTTTTCATCGAATTCGAGGTATTTTACACTAGAAATACTGATCATTAAATATTTGTTGCTAGATATTAATAGAAGTTATAAAGGTAGGAAAATACAAAAAAAAATGATTAATACAATTTTTATGAAGAAAAACTGTTTATTAAAAAAAACTGTAAAGAAAAACTGTTTATGTTAATCTAAGAGTGAAATATTTTGCGAGATTAGCCTAGTCTTATTTTCACCTTCTTCGAATCTTAATCTCCCCAAAATCCTCCCCTCCCCCCTAATTTCTCTAAGATTAACCTTCGGGTTCTTGCATTTTCAGCACTTAAAATCTCAGATTGCTTAGTGTAGGTGAATCCATACTACGTCTCAAGTAATTTTTTATAATTTTAAGTAATAAAAATGATCTTTTATTAATAGCTATAGTAGCAGGTACTGTTAAGACAATACCACGACACAGAGCTGTATAATTAAGGGAGAGGGGAAATGGTTGGCGGGAAGGCGAAGAAACTGGAGGAGTGGTACGTGGTAGTTTGTATGAATTACGATTGTGAATGGAAAGACCGCCAATAAATAATCTATTAACGTTATTATCTCTACATTTTTACTTACCCTCAACAACGATTTCTATTCAGAATAATATCGAGTTTATTTTTGTTTTCAATAATTTAATTTTTAATATAATTTAATTTAGAGTTTTATTATTTTTTTTAATTCTTGGTACTCCCTCCTCCTCCCCCCGACGTACGACGCCTCAAGTCATTGCCAGAGTTACCTTGGCGTTATTTACGCCTATGATCCGTCTCCTGATGTGAAAAAATATCTCCATTTGCTGAGTCTCTATTAATGTCATTATTAAGCCCTGATGATGCCAGAGCAGGCCTATTGGTAACTAACTGTTATTTGAGAGACTAATGACTAAAGATTTGAAGTTTTCCAATAAATAAAAACTTAAGTATAATTTTTCATTTATTTTTTTATTTGAGTTTTTCCTCTCATTATTTATATAATATTGATATAAATGTGGAGTTCACTGTTCTATAAGAAACATCAATACTCCTAGACTTCTAATGAACTTTATTATTAATGGCGTGTTTTATTCAGTATTTCTAGCCTTCAACGATGTCTTAATTGATTGATTATATTCAGAATAGAAAGTTTTTTTTTTTTTTTTTTTTTATATACACATAGCCTATTTCTACATCATCAGAAGATCAGATGTTATGAAATTTGATATCACTATCCATCATGATTTTATGTATAGTATTTTTTTGTGTTTTTTAGTTGTTTTTTTTGTTTTTTTTTTGGCAAATCAAGTGAACTATTTTTTTATTTAAATGAAAATTCCAAAATGGGGACTTTTCTTAGTAGGGAGGGATATTTTATTTGGTAAGAGGGATTAATAGCCCACCTTGTCACACCCATCTGACTGTTATGCGGGAAACATTTTAAGGAGACGTAGGAAACTCTGGTGAAATGCGTGAACTATGAAAAACATTCTTGGACTATTTTGGGGATTTAAAAATAGTTGGTATGTTACTTGGTCAACAATCCGGCCCCACAAAAATGTCGGGCTTCATTTGTTAATGGGACAGCCGAGCTATAGACTAGCATTGGAAGGTAACATACTCTTCCAAAACCCTCCAATCTTTTAAAAAATGCATTTTATTTTTTTTTACGTGATACAGAAAAACTTAAATCAGCATGAAAAATATTTTAAGACCATCTTACAGTTATTAAACATCGTTCTATAATTTTTGAAATGTTGCATTGTGTAATCGATGGTCAAGAACAGACCTAAAAGTCAGATTTTATTATCACTTAATCAAGTTTAATGCCGTCAACTCCACACCCCGTTAGTAGGGAACACGTCACTTGAGTAATGACGACTGTTAATGATTCCAACAAGAAAAAGGCATCCCTCGGAGTTTTGCGCCCCGGCTTACGATAAATTTAAGCAAATTTATTTATTTAAGCAAAGGTTTCACACAAGGCGGATCAGAATTAGCGGGGTTCTGCTGTAATTATTCTTCTCATATCTTAATTCACCTATGTTTAATTATTTTCAAATCTAATTTTCTTAGACCTGAAGAAAGTCAATAACGAAGGCCGAAACGTCGACACACATAGTTAAGAAATATTAAATGCGTTTTATTTTGGAGTTTTTTTTTTACCGCATCCCGAACCATCTCCTAGCTTATTTTCATTAATTATCATGTCACCGGTAAGAAATGAACAATAGGGGAGGGGCTATTGTTCATTTCTTTCCTCTGGTTCAAAGCAGGTATAAATACATTTTTTTTTTACTAATTTTAACAATCGTATAATATGTCAATCATTTACTATTCGATGGATGGTTTTGGAAATAACTGATCTCTCTTCACTGTTTATACTTGGGGAAAACCACGATACCGTTCATCGAATTAGATTTTTCGTTTCAAGAACTTCGTTCGTCTCCGTGGGAATAGATCACGACAAAGGCTCGGCCTTCCTTGGAGGAAGGAAGAGGGTTTTCCCTGAGAGGCAGTGTCACAGTTTACGAAAGCCGGCGAGGCGAGGCACCCTTGGCCCGCTGGACGGGGGGCGCTACAGGAAGTGCCGCAACCTCTTGCCAAACCCTAGTAGCCGTCTTGTACCGAACCTCCATCAGGAATCTGAACCGGTCATTTGCGATTCATCCGAGGTCGGAGTCGATATTGCGCTAGTTCTGGGAGGCAATGAACTGAAGATCGTGAAACCCCTGAAAGACCAATTTTTCAAAAGCGCAACTCTACAAGAAGAAAATTGTCTTCTAGGTTGTTTTTCTACTCTTAGCGGCGTGCCTCTAAGACTGACAATTAAGTTATTCCATTTTTAGCATTAACTGCGAATGGATTTACTAACTAAACGGAGGAATATGTGCAATATAATAGCTTTTGAATATTACCAGCCTTGGGAATGCCTACCATAGTTACGCTAAGATTTAGGATTCGATTTTTCAACTAACTTTGCAGTTCATTTTAAGCTACTATAACAAAAAAACACGAGTCTGTATTTATTTATTTATTTTTTATGAACATTATAGCAAAAGGATAGATAAACCATTATAATAGAGAAATAGATGGCCGTTAATGAAATCTGGTTGAGGGTAAAGTCAGGAATGAAACACACAATAATAAATTATTAACTGATTATGTGCGACGCCATTTCGGCCTATGTTCTTATGAACTAAGAAAACAAGGTACTATAATAATATGAGATGTGATAAGACTAAATAAGTACGGTGGAATTACATAAGCAATATGGCATAGCTAATATGATCTATTATAATATGATGATATCGTATTAGAATATTATTATAATAAAATTTGATTATAATAATCTATTTCTACTATTCAAAATATTTTTTAATTTTTCTCATACAAAAGAGGGAAAACACCTGTACCACTACTACCTATTAAGTGTCTTGGGTATAGTAGGGTAGATAGTAAGCCAGGATTACATTCAACTACCAGGTGTTTTCTCAAAGCCATTGAAGTTCAGGGGCCGACTTTATAGAGGCTAGGTGTACCCCAGAGTCGATCCAAGGCTGATATGGCAGAATAAATAATTATCTGTCAGTGCTTGGCTCGGACCCGGACCCGTAAATTAGGAGTCCAGTGGCTTGCCCACTGAGCTACCCCATTCTCTCTGTATTCTATTAATTTCTTATATTATTCACGTATCTTGTTTTCTTAGCCCTAAAGAAGGCCTGCAAGGTAGGCCGAAACGCCACCTCACATAAACAATGAGTAGTTCATTACCTTGTGTATTATTCCTGACCTCACCCCAACCATTATCTAGAACGCATTCATAATAGATATTTAATAATCATTGATAATGAATTAAGAAGCGATAACATAATTATTTTTATTTAAAGCTACCTGTGCGCTTAATTTGTTTATATAAGCAATCATAATTATTTATATAAATTATCTTTATATTGTAAAAATATGTAGTTGAGTAAAACCAAAATAATTTAACTTCGAAACATCCTCCAAACTGGAATGATATAGTACATCCTGTTGCTGACCTGCAAGCACAGACAACCCCTAATTCGGTACATCTTCCACTCTTCTTCTTTTTACCCTGTAATCAGTTGGATTCGAGAACGCAAGATTGCCTGCCAGCTCACTGAAATCGGCTGGGCTCCCATGGGATAACCATATACTTAATGACCTATTAAGTAGGATTAAGAATTAAAAACCCACAGGGGAATACAGTCAATTAGACGTTCTCATAGTAGGGCAAAGAGTTTATTTCTCAGAGGTTCAAAAAAAAAAATTATTTGTTATTAGAAGCTTAAAATAGTATTTATTATTATCTAATATTATTATTTAAATTTTTCAATCTGACATGACTATAGCTCAGACAATACGACATTCTGATGGCGCTACCAAACTGAATTTTTACTGCAGAAACCTATGTGATCACCTGATAATCGACCATTGATTGTGCACAGTTTCAGACTTATTTAGCTTATGAATTATTAACTTCTACATATTTTATGGCATTATCCAGTATATTTAAATCGTTAAGATACACAAATCAAACTTTTGTGTAGACAAAAATTATATTTTGTCAGAGAAGTTAGCTTCTGTTCCAACTGGAATAAACATTTTTCCCAACCAGATATGGTTAATTTGTCTGGAAAACGGATGAAATGAGAGTCGTTGCATTCGTATATTTCTCCACCTTTTAGTGTCACAAATTTGATTGTCTGGTTTCATTAGGATTGTCCAGGAAAGTATCTATTTCCAGAGTGAACAGTACTGGGTATGCAACGGACTGTTTTAAAAACATATTCGAAACTTCTGGCCGCTAGCTTAAATAATTGCTTGCTTCAGTCTTCCCCTCCCCCTCCCCCGTTGTATCACCACGACAAAAGCCGCACGATCGGATAGCTTACCTTGCACGAGGCTATGGAATCCCTCCAGGCAAACTCCCTCCAGAAATTGCAGAAAGCTTATTATCTCTGAGCGAACGTTTGGAGGATTTAGCGATTCCTTTTCGAAAGTTACCAAATTATTATAAAATCGTTTGATATATCAGTCGTGTGTAAGGAGTTTGATTCGATTCCTACCGCTCAAAATCTTGTTGTGTAAGTAGAAAACCATATTTCTAACAGTTTTTTTTTTTTTTTAAGTTTTGGTTCTCATTATTTAGCTAATATATTATTCATTAGTAATACTTACCAAAAGTAAAATAAATACAATAATCTATTCAACTTTATCACATGGTAATTGTTTGGTCAATTGTTTCTTCTTTCATTCTCTTCTGTGAATTTATATTATAATTTTCCATTTATTTAACTTCCCATCAGTTGCTGTTCGTTTGTTCTGGAAGTTTATCGTATATACGGAACTCCTTAAATTTTCCTATTAATTCCGATCCAAAGCCTCTTTTCATTTTTCTTATTTTCCATCTTAAAAAAACGATTATCAACTATCAACCAGATCCAACAAAAGATGATTTTTCATTTTTTTATACTTTCATAATTTAGGGTATCTACTTGTACGAATCCCCGAATTCGTCGATCAATCCATTTCAGTCTAATAAATTCGGGTTTGGGTGATTTTTCTTCTGGAAAAGACAGTAATTCTGAAGGACTAACATACAGGTACGGTTAGGTTGTCCTTGGAACTTCGCTTTTGTTTGGTCATCCTTCGTCTTTCTACCGTCTTCTTACTTCCTCTATCGGGTATCCTACAATCCCATAAGGGCGAGGACGTCGCTATGGGAGGAGTATGGGGGGAAGGGGTGAGTGTGTGTTCCCTATAATTTGAAAACACAAAAGTTTGGAATATTTGGGATTTGTGAGCTTACTTCAAACTATGAAAATTGTGGTTAAAATTTGACGTTTTAAGTTTATAAATTAGTATTTTATCGACACAATGTTGTGTTTGAATAGAAAAGAAATGTATTGTTTGTTTGGAAATCTGGTAAGAAAAAGCGTTGAGGGTGAAACGGAAAAGGTAAAGCTGGGTCAATCAGACCCGACAATAATTAATTTTAATATTTGTGCAATTTATTAGACTCTTGTGGAAATAAAATATATTCTAAATCATTCATTAGTGAAATAATTGTGGTTCTTATACATTTTGTTTACAAAGTTGTAAAATGTAAATTGCAATAAAACAAAAGCGAACACAAAGACCACACCTTCGTTCGTTTTTTCCCTAGTGGCGATTCCTTAGAAAGTACTTCTTTCGTCTTTGTCAGTTTCATTATGATGGTCCACAGCTCTCTTAGATGGAACTGGAAGCTGGGCTCCGTGAGTATTTCGATTGTAAATTTTGATCTGCCCAAATAGTTTCACAATATTTTCCCATATCTAAATTTATGGTCGATAACTTGTGGATCTATAGCTCCGATTATTCCCTTTTCTGCTCCAAGTAATCAACTCACATTACCAGCCTTTGATATTGGCCCATCCTCTATCCCTGAACTCAAATCTTCCAAAACAGGTATCCCCTTCGTCTTCAGAATCCTCCTCTTGGCGGTGCATTTATCGATAAACCTCTTCAGGAGTTGTAAATAGAAGGTATTGTCGGTATATTGTAAGCCTACAAAACATAAAAACGCCTAGCCATTTAACAACTGTAACAGCAAAGGTTTTTTTCACACAAACTGTAAGGGTGGGTTAAACTAACCTAAGGTTTGAATATGTTGTAAATCATTACGCACAGTTTAAAAATGCCGCTTACCTGAATAATACTGCTTTGTTGTTAGCTAGGCTGATAAAGAAATAAAGATCTCTGACGTCAGCTGCCGAAAAATCTAGAGGTACGAGTGCACTTCTGTAATATATTTGGCTTGCGTCAATTTGACCTTTGCCTTACCGTTTGAGTGTTAAAATTAAACTAATTATTGAGAGCGAAACCTCATAAAAATATAGCAACGTTATTAGAGCATATGTTGAACTGCCTTGGAGTGGTGTACTATCTCAAGTAGGCCAGTTTTTTAAAATGCTGATGTGAGATGTTCCATCTCTGTTCTGCATTTATGTGATCTTATGTTTTCCACTGCTGATGATGCCCTGCATTGGTCAAATTGCCTGACAGTTGAATGATTAGTAAATTGAAGCTTTTTGAGAGACTCGGGGCTTTCAAATAATCCAACATGGCCACCTTTTATATTAAAATGGTTAATAAAATTTAGCCCTAACAAATTAATTTTAAAATTTTAATTTTTAAATTTAAAAAAAGGCAAACTTGACAGATTTAGATCGCTACGAGGTAAATCTGCCGAAACACAGCCACTGGAACCTGGAGAAAGCAAACTGATTATGAAGTGAGCGGTGACAAGTATGAGAGGCAAAACTCGGCTCCGCCATTAGTTTTTCTAATGGCACAAGGATGACGCTACATTCTTCTCACCATAAACCATCCAGTCCTCAAGGTTTTTATCATCGACTTGGCGACTCACCTCGTAGAAAAAGCAGAGTGGTTCCTTCCAACGTTCCGAGATTTTTTCATAATTTTTTACGAAGTACGAGAGTGAATGCTCGAAAGGAATTTCACTTCGCATTCAATCTGTTCCTATTTCACATTTAGGACTGCGAATTTCCTTACCAAAATAATTTCTTAAATTATTCGAATTGATAGTTTTCCCTATTATATTAGTGAAATATTGTTAATCTAATTCCGGACTCGGTTAAAAAATGAACCGCTTCATTATATGTACCAAAAAAAAAAAAAAATTAATAACCTTGTTACCAAATAATGACACTATTGTTATTTGATTACAAAAATTAATAAGTAGTTAAGTGTAATTAAGATTCGTATAGAAATAGTATGAGATTATTATCACTAAATCGAAAACCTTAAGCATGTTTATCGCATTATCGAGCTATCTATAAAATAACCGAGGCGTGAATGGGATTGGTCAAGGTTGACCCAGAGTCATGATGTATTGACGCTTAGAATGGCGGGCACTAAAGACCATTGACTTTAAAAATAAAGCGAAAATTGGTTTTAAAATTCCAAATAATAATATTTCAAAAATTTCTGGTGTGTTTTTACTTTCCATATCGCTTTGGTTTAGAATTCAGACAATAAAATTATCTTTCAAATGAGCATTTTGCATGTTTCGGGAAAGAGAGAGTGTTCTCGAGTTATAAAATAACTAAACAAAAGTGAACCGATCTCCACAGGAACGCAGTGTGACAAAGAATATTTTATAAAACATATCTACAAAATTAAGCAGAAGGCCAAAGGCCACACTGACCTATAGCGCCGGGAAATTAGTCTGCAAAATTCATAACGCAATATCTCAGCTAACACTAGCCCGATTTAAATGATTTTTTTTGTCATACCTTTCGATTAACCATAGGAAAATACAAAAATTTTGGGTGGACGAATTTTTTTTTTTTTTTTCGGTATTCGGAATCTACGTACTATCTTGAATTGTAAAACCTCAAATTTTGAGGGGGAGGTCAATTTTTTTTCTTATTCAATTACAAAGGTCTAATATTGAAAATAATAAACCAAGACCATCTCTATCGAATTTTTATTTTTTACTTCTTTTTTTCTAAATGCATTGGTATGCTTATTCCAAAACACCTTAAATTTTCCCTATATCTTTATAAATGGCCGAGCTATGGGCTTATATAATCTCTAATCGTCCGCCATTTTTAAATGAAATGACGGATGGTAATACCGAGTTCCGAGGATCAACCTGGGGTAACCAATGACTTAGTTGCCGAGTACCAAGAAAATCGTTCCAGCAGTCTCCGAGAAAAGCCGCGGACGGCGGACGGCGGACGGTGGTATTTGGTTTTCAATCGATATTTAGAATCTACGTATCTTGAAACGTATAACCTCAAATTTTGAGGAGGGGTTAAATTTTTTTTTTCTTGGTCGATTGAAATAATGAACCAAAGATATAATATTACTTTAGATAATGCAACCCAATAATTTATCTCTTTACCACTGATTGCTAAATCGTTTTATGGTGGTATAGTTAACTATACAGTCTGTTGGCTGTCATTTCTGCCTCCAATACTTAGTTAGTTATTCGGTATGGTTTTTCCGACGCGCCTGTCGGATCTATGATTGTTTATTGGATGTTTGCATTGGTTGCCGATTAAACATTTACTATTGGCGCTTTGCAATTTTTACTGCTACCATTAATTCACGTTGATTTTTCTGGATACTGAAAATTACATCGATTCACATTATCTAGTCATTGAGAATGTAGTAAAGAAAATTAAATGCTACAAATTACTATATGTAAATATAGATTTCAGTTTAAGTCGTTAGTGACTATTAGGTCCCGCACAACAGACCAAATCACGATCAAAAAGGGTACTGAAGAGCGTTATAAATGAGGGTGAAGACGCAAGAGGTTCTTTAGTTGTACGAAGCGTCAATCTTGCTGTGACGAAATGATAGTTGAAAATTTCGCACCCTCACTCTTTCTAATATAGCCGAGTTTTGACGTAACATTAAAAAATTAAAGTGACCACCGTCATAAAGTTTTACTCTTAATTTCTCTAATCAGCTTCAAATTTCCAGTATCACAATACCAATTACAAACCCACTTGAAAGGCTTATATTTCCTTTTTGATATTCAGTTGTCAGGGGATTTATCCCGCAATTCTTGACAATTTTTCTTGGATAGATGAAGTGAAGCGTATTAATTTTATTTCTTGTCCCCCTTGTCTCACAATTGAAATATTAATTTTTATTACTTTAAGATAAACATTATAATTTTCTATCAGTTTTTATATATTAATGCTAGCAACTTATAACTAAAAGCACTTTGCTATAACTTATAATGTTATCAAGTTTATTCCTCAATTGAAAATTAGAATTGAAAATTGCTTCCGTAACCACGGTTTGTTAATAGGTAGTAAAGTTAAAAAGTTGAAGTTTTCAGAGAATCGTTTGAGGAACAAGCTGGTAATTTTAAACTGGTATATCTTAACAGCACTTTTTTTTTTCTTCTGTCTTTTCCTCTTTGATGCATGAAAAATAACTCAACTATTACAACACCGCAGTTGAAATAATTTTTCTATTAAGTTTATTTAACCATTTAAAATACAAAACTATACAAAAAAAAATATATATATGTATATTAATAATACATTTTCTCGGTGTATGATTATTTCTTCCGTTTTCTGCGACCAAACAGAATTTGACTACTCTAAATCATTATTCAGCTCTTATAAATTTCGCTTTATTTACATACCTTTTCCCATTTTTCCTCGATGGACTTTCTGTTTTAAATATAAAGTCAGTTAATAAAATAAATCCCCAAACATCAAATTATTAAAAATATCTTATATCAACGTCCAGACAACTTAAAAACGCGTCGCAGAGCTAATCCATCGTCCGCCCTCAGCAATTAATGAGTTTGGCTGTTAGAAAGCGTTATCCACCAAGACCTAAAGCCAGAGCAGCCCTCAAGGCCCGAATGTCCGACAACGTTGGAGGTGGCCGATAGTCAGAAGAGCCCGGGAAGGCTCGTCACATTTTTTTAATTATTTTTTTATTTTAAGTAATAATTTATTGATAATACCAATAGTTACAACTTATGAAATAACCAAAATCAATACTCGGCAGGAGTATCTGATACATGGAGGCCCGAGTTGAAACCTGCCGGAGGGGTTTTAAAACATTTCTAAGGGCGGCCCTACCAAAAGCTTACGAAAAATGATTTTACTAGATCATTATTGCAAGATTCAAAAGCCTAGCCTATCGCTATCAAAATAAATTAGGTGTGCAAACAATCCCATTATATTCAGAAAAGAAAAACAAATTCGTCATGGAATAATTACGTTGACAATATGTTAAATTAATTATTTGTCCCCTGGTCATGTGCCTCACTGTCTCACTTTTTTGAAAAATGGGCCCCAAATAAATTCAAAGCCTTCAACAGATGAGGAAGCAAGCCTCATCAGTTCCCTCCAAACCAAATTGCAGCCGATGTTGAGAGAAACCTCCATTAACATGCTCTGACAATGAAATGTTACGTTTAAAAATGCGCTTTGAGTTTGGTAATCCTCTCTCCCTTACCTGCTCACAGAATAGAGAAAGTAAGTTAAATATTTAATGAATTTCTATTGTAGTTCTTATGGTGTTATGTTATTTGGTGTAGTGTAAATATAGAGGTTCTAAAGTTAAGGTTCTGAAGCGTGTTTTATTGCATATCGTGTATTATAAGTTTAGGGCTTTAAAGCGAAAATTTGTCAATTATATTGATATTCTAAAGAGAGAATTCCCAAAACAAATAAATTATTTTATTTATTTATCGGCTCGACAGGCGCATGAAACTGCCCTCGGCCCTCTCAACTGTCTTTTCCCATTCATCACGGCCACATGATATTCCAGTCATCCTTTAGTCCTCAGCCCGGTCAGGTAGTCCATTTCATCGGTAGTCCTTCCACCTTCCCTTCGGTCTTCCGCGAGGTCTGACTCCATCTGGAGTTCCCTGTTATAATGTTTTGGCTACTCGCCCATCATCCGTCCTAATTACGTGCAGTAGCCATTCAATGCGCTGAATTTGCACGAAATGGGAAACTCGGAAGTTATCGTAAATGTCGTAGGTCTCTCTGTGTTTTTCATTATGAGGTAAGGAACTTTCCTCTCACACCAATTGATTTTTGTTTTTTCAGCTGAGCTTTTTCGCATGGTCAAAATAAATAAATAGGCGCTATTATAATTATAATACGTAAATGATTGTGGTAAATTTTGGGAATATTAATAGGGGTTCATATCTTCGGATCATTGTAGGGATTCCTTATGCCGCACGGTGAGTGGGACGATGCGGTCTTTTTCCTGAGTATCGCAAACAAAAATTTTGTACATGAAACATTTAAACTCAAGCAATTTTTTTTAGTATACATTAGGCTCTACAAAAAAGTAAAATAATAATGTTTTCATACATTTTTCCGGGTACTATTCTAACTGGAATTCTACTACTCGAAATTCATGTTTTGCATTTTTCTGACTAAAACAATAGGTACACTTTTTTAAAGATTCCAAACGTTTACACCACATGCTACACCATATATATATGTAATGTTTACACCATATGTTACCCTATATGATCCTTTCGGGAGATTTTGGGTACAACTTTATAAGAGGGGCAGCGTAATCTCTTGTTCCTCCCGATGTTACCCCAAGGTCGCCAGACTATCATACTCTAACGCCATTTGTGCTAACTAAATGCTTTGTAACATTCATGTACATTGGAATTATTAAAATTATTACTGCTTTAATTATATATTATTTAAAATTATTAGTGCTGTCGACCGCTCATTACGTTCATCTAAGACATAAACAAAACAGCAACGGATACTTTTCAGTTGATGTCGGGGTCTTATCCTAATTTCAATTATAACTGCTTTAAATAGATCACAGCTGACGATTTCCGCTCGCTGCGCTCGCTCAAGAGATAAACAAACCCCAAAAGTTCATTTTCAGTTGAGATCGGGTCCTTACCGTAATTTAAATTATCACTCCTTTAAATTATTACTAAAGCTTCTCCAGATCACCGGAAGTCGACAGTACTAACAATTTTAAATAATATGTAATTAAGGCAGTAATAATTTTAATAATTGCAATGAATACGAATGTTACAATTGAATGCAAAGCAATTAGTAAGCACAAATGGCGCTAGAGTATGCTAGTGCGGCGACCTTCGTGTAAGATCGGGAGTACGCGGGGGAATAATGCGCCCTTCTTGTAAAGTTGTACCAGATTTTGCATAGCAACCATTTTTTTTTTTTTTTTTATGACGATTGGGATTTTTTTATTTTAGTTAAGGTTTTTTTATAGATATATAGATAAGCTTTTTTAATATTATAAAAAATGTTCGAATTTGTTCGTGAAGTAACTGTTCTGGTTTACGATTAACCAGGAATGCCTAAAAAAAACTTACACGAAATATGTTTTGTGCGCTTATCTTCGAGATTTTATTGCTACTCCATGGCATGAAAATTATAAAATACACAATATTGCCAATTGGACAATTGACGGAGGAGGCACAGAAAGCCAGGAATAAGAATTTAAGGAAATGTCGGGAATTATACACAAGAAAAAAAGTAGGGAAGCTTCGAACGAAGACGTTTTACACCATACTTTGCTGACATATGATTCCTATATTTTCTCAATAAAACCAACCATAGTTATAGATCGAAAATCGAAAAATATATGGCCAGAAACTATAACATTGTTCTCAAATCTCTGTGATCTTTCGGATCAAATCCGGGGCATATTCCGATTAAGTATGACCTATCAAACTATGTTGTTTTGCTTTTATACTTTTCTAATTATCTGACTTATTAAGTGTCTTTATTTCAGAATAGAAGTGCTTACATAGTACCTAAATAAATTGGTACATAATATAATTTATATTTTATAATCTGAATTTTATTTTGTAAATTATGTAGATACCCAATTTTATAACACCTTTGGAAATAAGTTTTTTATATCTATTTCAATGTTACCTATTTATTAATATTCAAGATTAATATATTATAAAATAAAATACTGGTACTGGACTAACGGTACATCAAAAAACTTACGACGTTGACCGAAATTCGATATTTCTATAACGCCTTTAAAATGTATACAAGCCTGTTCTTTAGACTTTGAAATATATTATAGTTAGTTTGCGAGCGATTCCAAAGGGTTTTAATTATAGAATTTTTATAAATCTGTTCAAAAGTTAAGCACTTTAAATTATGCGAGAGAGGATTAGATGTTTTAAAATATTTTTTTACTCAATTACAATAGTATTGATATTCCTTTTTTAATTATTTTATTGTAAATAAACTATTTCCAGAAGTCTATAAAACAAAATAATAAAATTAGATAGCCAGTATTATGAGGTAATTTATTTCCGGATTTAGAATTTTCATATCGATAAATTTTTACAAACTCGAAAATTATAAAAATGTATCGTATTGTATTGTCAATTGGACTACATAATAACTGTTGTAAGGTATTATAGAATAGAAATTCCCCAAAATATCATCCGGCCTCGTCCATCATTGGAAGTTATTAATGGGCGCAGAAATTAACATTATTTGTTTATTTTCTTCTTCGCTACCGTGACAGCCCGAGTTTTTTTTGTGTTAAATCCCATCTTCCTATTTTTATAATAATATTAATTGTATTACTAGATTTACTTATTTGAATACGTTGTTGTCCCTTTTTAGCTACTGTTGAAGTTTATTTGAACAGAGAACAAATATGAATCAATTAAAATAATGCTGATGTTTGATTAAGCTCATGATATTTGCGTAAATTGTTGCACGTTATAAATAAGTATCAAGTTATGGCAAAAAAAAGGAGTTCATAAGAGTTCGCTGTAGGTACTTTAGTAAGATGAATGCCAAAGAATTATATCTGATATTGTCCGCAAGTGCATTTTTAAAATAATAAATAAATAATTTAAGCAAAATTAAGAAAAAACTCAAGTTGTGTTTTTAAAACAATATTTTTCTGATCATTCAAATGGTGGACCCATTTAGTAGCAAATATAAAAACATATAAAACGATATAAAAAACTAATATATAAAATATATATAAAAAAAAAGACTGAAAAAACACTGAAAAACCTTCTAAACGTAAAAAAAAAACTACCTAAATCTAGGGTAATAAACCACAACCTGACAACATGGCTCAGCCTCAGTAAAGCTCAACTACGGAGCGTATAGGCAAAACGTCTCATCATCTATTCTTGTTGACATAAA
Source organism: Rhaphigaster nebulosa (assembly GCA_948150685.1). Lineage (NCBI taxonomy): Eukaryota > Metazoa > Arthropoda > Insecta > Hemiptera > Pentatomidae > Rhaphigaster > Rhaphigaster nebulosa. The sequence continues at coordinate 114,614,586 of OX411307.1, read as the reverse complement.
ATCTCTCAACTCCATGAACAGACTGTGGGTATATTTATTTTTTACAACGGCCACTTTCCAATTTATGGAGTAACTTACTAAGAAAGAGAGGAATCCAGGCAAAACATATTTTGAACAATTAAATTTTTTTTTTGTTTTGTGAAACCAATTACGTACATGGAAATTAACAAAAGTTAGCATATCATGCTCACTTAACAGCTTCATTATCTTCTCTAATTTAGTAGAGTGTTTTCTTTTATAACTAAAAAAAATACTGCAGTTGGGTGGGGGTTTCTTTTTAAGTTTATTTAGTGGTATTTTATTAATTAAGCTAGTTTGGGTTTTAAAATTCGGTTAGGTTAGGAAAGGAATTTAAAAACTTCTTTCGCTTTATTCCTACCGCCAAACGGACCTCACCATTAGATTTAGTACGACAAAGTACATAGTGTAATTATGACACACATTTATAGAGGAATTTAACAATACAGAGGAATATCTGGGTGAAATAGCCAAGTCCAGAGAATCGAGCGTTTCTTCCCACTGTGTGCCGTGACATGTGCCACCTACAATTCATAAAATAACCCTTCATAATTCTAATAGCTCTAAAATATAATTATGCTTCATAATATTCAAATAAATAAATAAAATATTATAGATGCCTGTTTTTTTATTTCATCCCACTCTGCGCCAGCAAAATTTTCCTTTTGGTGTCTTAATACATTTAAAATTTATATTATTTAGTTTTTAAGTGTTCATTTAATTACAGCCGTTATTCTAATGGTTATACAAAAGTAAACAATTGCTACTATTATACCTAAACGAAGAGAAATAACGAATCTTTTCCCATTTACCTCCTCCCTCCATTTATGGAAGGTGGCAATAAAACCACTTTAATTACTACCGATACTACTTAATTAGTCATCATCCCGCAATTATGAGAACATGACTTCAATATTACATAGGTTAAACAGGGAAGTGTAATTATTAAGCACTTAACCGTTAAGGCATTTGTAAATACATAATAGAAAGCTGATATTCTCATAGCAATTCTTTTTCTTACAATCTATCTTGGCCTATTATACCATTTCAATAATTTGTTTAAATTATTAATGTAATGTAATACATAAGTAATAAAATATACAGCTAGTTTTTGTCAGCTTGTCTCTATTTTAAGTGCTGTTCACTAACTTGATTTTTTTGATTTTTTTTTTTTTCGTCTCTGTCGCTCAATATGTATTTTTTGCTTCTGATAACAAAAACCAACAGATAAATGGAAGCGAGTATTAATTTAAATCATAATAAATTCGGCATTCCTCTTCAAGGGATTTTTTTTTGCTCCGCATCTTATAGTTTATCAATCTATTTTTTTTATATATTGAAGAATTTAAAATAAATTACGAATATTTTTTTTAAGTCACTGTATGTGTTTTAGTGATCCGATTCAGATTCATGGAAAACTGGCAGTGAAATATTAAGTTGTATTTTCATTACATGTTATGAATTCAATAATCAGTAAGCGGCTTTTCCTCCCATATAACTTTATTTGTTATTTGTTGTTATTTGTAATTATCAACATGGATTTATTTGGAGTTTAACATTCACATGTACCCCAGAAAAGACAAATTATCCTACAGGTTACCAACCTATTCCAGTCGGAGTGAGAAGGTTCAAATATATTCCATGGATCCGCCACGAAATAAATTTCAACTCACCCGTGCCGGATTCGAATCGGTGTAGCTTCTGAATCGAGAATGCTTCTTGATTTATAAATATATATATATATATATATATATATATATATATATATATATATATAGCAATGATAAAACTAATTTGATCTCAAATGTAGCAGACATAATAATCCGAAGGTATCTTTTCTAAGCTATCAGAAATGCTTCAAAAATAATGGTATGCAATTCAATAAAAAAAATTAAATATATTACCATTTATCAGAAAATAAAAAATAGCAGTTATATTGTTATCAACGTAGAATAAGTTTACTATTTGGAAATTAAAAAAAAAAATCGAACCAAACATTTTTACGCAACTTTATCACAAAAATGTTTAACACTATTTACTGCTCCGCATGCATAGGTAAATATGATATTGATGTAACTTGCTGCTTATATCCTTCGCATTGGCCTAATTTGTGGTTCAAAGTACACCGGTCACATATAATTTTGAAAATAAATTAAAATGATTGAACTGGTTCATTAAATGATTAGTGTTTGGTTATGAATGAGTTGAGTGGACTGTATTGGTTTAATAAGGTTTATTTGGAACAAGTAACATGAATTATGGATATGCCAAATTAGAATACAATATTTTAGAAAGCTAATGAATTTAGAGGATTTATAATGAAATATAATTCAGTCTAGCTTAAGTGGGCATTTTGATCATCTCTCCCATGGGCCGATGCGTTCCTTTAGTTTTACTCGCTGATGACGCGTACCTGATTAATTGCGAGAAATAAAAATGTGTGAAAATTCGAGCAATCAGATTTGTTCACTTGTTTTTTCCAGCTGTTCAGAGGAATTTCTTGAATAACCTCTCTTTACAGGTAGTTTTTTTTTTTTTTTTTTTTTTTAAGGTATTCCAAGGAATCCCGTTCACATTATTTCTATGTAGGATTACGTTCCTCCACATGAGGTGTTAAGACAAAAAAATGTTCAGAAGCTTTTGGATTTTTAAACGCTCATAGCTCCGCTTTTACAAATACTAGGAGGCAAGAAGTGATATAGTTTAAAAGTAAAAATGAGCCACCAGAGATTGCAAACAGAATTTTCGTATTTGCTCTTAAGGCGGAAGTACAGTAAGCTGGTAAAGTTGACCAATTTTAAGTATGATTTCATCAAGTTCTCAAATTTTGAGAAATCATTCATCCACTGCGTGTCGTTTGTATTCGTCATACGCAAATAGGCTATTCATATTTTTTACGGGAAAAAACAAAACAATATTGACCTGAATATATAAATTTCGCTTTATTGTCGGCAGTTCTTAGAAAACAAACCTTTCCTCTTTTCTGTCCTAGTTTTTTACCACCACTTATATAATTTTAGTAGGTCTTCATCAGGGCTAAAAATAAAGATATAGGAATAATGTATGGGCATAAGAAATATATAAAAACAAATCTATATATGAACCACATAGAAAGTAGTTATTGGTAGTTATTAGAAATAATTACTACCAATAAGTTGAAAATGAAAACAATATTAACTGATATAATAGTTGATATAGTAATGAGTTAATAAACAGATTTTAAGTTTTAAAAGATTTTATACCCCTACGCTACTATTTCTTTGTATCTTTATTTTTAGCCTTGACGTCGGAATTTAATAAATTGTAACCACTATTTAATTTTATTCTTGATCATCTCCTTCTTGAATTAGCATACGGTCAACCATCATTACACAGAATAATTTTAATATATTTGAAATGGCTTCAGATTTTTGATTTGTAAAAGTTGCACGTTTCTAAATGTTCGCGATATGAATTTGGAGCTGATTTTTATTTGCATATTATTATCTTAGTATATTCGTCCTTGAATGAAAAATCGTTCAGCGTAATCATTGGAATTATCAGGTCATTTCGCAGCCAAATACATCCATATTTTAACTTCTGAAACCAACATTTCGCTGTATACCTAGTCCATAATCTTTCCAATCATTCTTGCACAATCTTAGAATAATTAATCGCCATTTCCTTATTGAAGATGTTCTCCTTAATTCACAAGGGATACCACAGTGGAATGGATCATCGTACACACACGAAGTTCATCTTTCTTTTTTCTTCTCCTACGTGACTTGCTTAACTAACTTGATGCGCATATATTTCGGAATAAATGTCTGACTATAATTAAATTTAAAAGGATCGTGCTACGTAATAAATATTCTTATCCGAACCATTCTCCCTTTAAAAAGTTTATAGAAACTGGTCATTTTGCATTGCTGCTTGATCCCTCTTATACAATCCGTATCGGGGTTAAATAATAGCTCGGGCTTGCGATAACATCAAATCCAAACCTCATGCTTACAAATTAGATTTGATATTACAGTTTATCTTTGTTGCTTATTTTCTACCTACTTCTCATTCAAATCAAATATTCAAAAGTTGAATATGCATTATGGGGCGCCTGTGGTTTTAAATAATATTTGCTACCGAAAATTTATATTCTGAAAAAAAAAAACTGTAGAGATTTTTTTATTTTTATTTTAGTTTTATGCAACTTATTTTTTCTGTATACTAATTAATTCCAATTGTATCCTTATACCAACAGAAACATTATACATGAATGTTCCTCGATACGTAAAATTCCAAAGAAACTCATAATTCCAAATCTAATCCAAAGATCAGAGAGAATCGTTTTCCCACAGTAGCCTGAATATTTGCATATTCATTAAGGCAATATCCCAGATTTTTTTTAATCAATATTAATCAGGCAAGAATTTTTATCCTTTCTTATTTTTTTATAATTATTTTTTTCTTCTCGATATGAGTTTAAAAATCTGGTGCGGTGTGAGCATCACAAAACTTTTAGGTACCTCCCCACATTGAATATACATTAATTTCTGCTCAATTAGGGCTAGTAAAATTTTAAAACAATCACTTAAGTAAATGCGTTTTAATTCACTCTTCATTTCCTTCTGCGACTTTATATGTTAGATATTTTTCCTAAAATCATTAGCTTTCCTAACTTTTAAGTAAGTATATTATACATTTATATTACTACTCTTATTTCCGGAAATTACTTTTTAACCTGAGAATATATTTCTCCTTTAGATAATTATCATTTCTTTCATAGGTTATATTTGTCCATTATTTATCATTACTAATTATTTCAAATAAACTAAATTAAAGATACCTTTGGAGACCAATAAACATACAATAAAATATTTCAAGTATATTATTAACGAATAGTCTCTTAAATATAAAATTATATTCCTCAGTGCTAATGTTAACTTATATTCTAAACCGAAAGTAGTCCGTTGGGTAAGAGATGTAATTTGAGTCCCGACGCATGTCGTTCTAACGAAAGTTTCTCGCAGCTATTTCCTGCAATTTACGGTATCCATTCAAGACACAAAAGGCACTAGAACGTTCATTTGTAGACACCGTGAACCTTCTTCTTAGCTTTAATAAAAATATTCACACGCGAAATGTATTGATACCTAACAGCTTAAAAAAACAAAACAATAAAATAAATGAATACATCGGATATTAAATAGATAGATTATATTTAATATTACTATTTTTTTTTAAAGTTTATTTAAATTATAAAATCGTAATTATTTAAAACTGAGTAGAAGAATATCTACTGCGTTTTGTATTCGAGTAAGATCAACGAAATAACGATGTGTTAATTTAAAATCACAAACAAAATTTTAATAGAAACTTCTTCACCTTTCAAATGTGGTAAAATCTAAAATTCATTTATGGTGTTTTCATATTTTTTTTTTTTCAAATCTTGAAATTCGGATGTATTATCGTTTGGGGCGGTACCAAGATGAAAACAACTTTTGAATTAAATCGAAAAGTTTAATAATTCGGAACGAAAGTATAATTAATATAAAACTTTTATATTAGTAGTAACCTTACATTAAACTATATTTAAACTTTATAGTAGTAACGATTATAGCATAAAGTTTAGCGTAGTAACGATATCTAATAGTGTAGCATTCATTGTAGTATCTATTATAGTGTAAAGTTTATTGCAGTAACGATTGTATTATAAAATGTATAGCATCTAATTTTACCGTTAACTTAGTATGAGCCTAAACTCATTAAATGACCTAAGATCTTTCCAGTAATTATCAATCATTTTATTATACTTTAAAATATATATATATATATTATACACTGCTCTTTCGTCTGCTTAACAAACGTAACACTTATAACTTTGTAACGTTATTCAATATTTGAGGTATTATTAAGTAAAAAAATTGCTGCAAAACATAAATATTAAACAAACTCAGACCATTTTTTATTTTATTTATAGCATCTATATTTATAGGATTCTTCTTCTCCTTCTTTCTCTACCTCCCTAATGCCACTAGGCAAGGTTTAGCCTCGGTCCATGTTTTCCAATTTTTGTGATCATTCGCCATATCCTTCATTTCAGTCAGAGAACAGCCTCTTCCTCTCCAAAATCTGGTGATATGATCCGCGTACATCTATCTGGATCGACCTCGCGGCGCTTTCCTTCTGGTCTGGTTTCCATTAACGATTTGATCTTTCGATCATTCCCCATTCTGCTCACGTGACCAAACCATTTAAGTTGGCGCTGATCCACTATCTCTCCAACTGGTGAGTGTGTCTTCCGGCTGAGTTGCTCGTGCTTTAGTCCTTCTTCTTAGATCCTCATATCCATCTCTTCTCCTTTCTTTCGTAGTGAACTTTTCTTGGTGGTGAGCTCGCCAATTTTCAAGGATTTCTTCCTCTTTTTTAATAAGGTTTCCCTCTTTGTCATTGATGCAGCGCAGTTATTTTCCTTTTTTTTAACTCTGATCAGGTTTCTTCCCTAAATCTTCCCATTCTTGTTTTTTGGAAGCTTGGGCAATCCTCTTGGCTTCATTTCTTTTTTGAGCGTAGATCTGCCTTAAGTTTCCATCTTTTTCTTAAATGTAATTCTTCCAAGCTTCCTTCTTTTCCTTAATTGCCTTCTGGACTTCCTCCTTCCACCAGCGGATCTTTTTCGGGCCATTAATAACCCTTTTCTTTCCGCAAACCTCTTCTGCTATGCCCAGGATTACACCTTTAATATGTTGCCATAATGGGTCAATTTCTTGTTCAAAATTTACTTGAACTAAAGCGCGTGCTAGACAGGTCCTATATTGCTCCTGTTTTTCTTCATCCTTTATCCAAGAACTATCCTTTCGTAAGCATTCGGTTTTGAACCTCGTGGTACCGGAACTTTTGTATCAGCTACCAAGAGGTAATGATCTGTGCCAAGTTCCGCTCCCCGTATTACCTTTACCATATGTCAGTGAAGTATCTTCTGATGTCTTTGTCGTGTACACTGCAATCAATCACACTTCTCACCTATCTTTCCTGAGCTTCAAATGTAAACTTGTGTATGTTCTTTTATTTATAGGCGACTGTCTATTTTGTTTAAAGAAAAACTGTCTATTTTTTCTTAATTGGACAGGATTTGTAAGTAAGTAGCTAACAAGTGTACGTTTATTAGAAAAACGGAAAAAATCTGGTGCGGTAAGCGCATCACAGAACTTTCCCTTGCCACCCTATAATATTCGTGAAGTGTGTTATAAAAGTAATAATTGTTTACATAATTTACCATAAAATGCATACTTTTTTTGATTTTGCTCAAATATAATTTTCTTTTCGTCATAACTGTTTTCTCTGTGACGATCTGCAAATATGAAAAGTTGAAAGGTTTTAAGGAGAAGACTTTCGGCAAGTTTGATTAAAATCGTTTGAGCCGTTTTCGTGAAAATTAGAAAAAAAAGTGTAAAATCGATAATAAAAATAACTTCCGGTCAGTCGATTTTAGCAAAAAATTTGCTGTAACATCCAAGGCCCATCCGTATGCCTATCTAAACTATGTAATTGGATTTTCCTACAGCTTTTCGTTTTTGAACTGGGCTATTCACATACACACAGACTCACAGACACAGACACATACTCACACCATTTAGCGAGACTTTTATTTGGACTCAGTGGGTCTTAAAACGTGTATTTCCGTTGAAAACTTGAATTCGAAATATTCCACGACCGCAAACGTCCCCATTTCATATTTCATATATAGGTTAGGGAAAGGTAAAATAAATTAAATAAAAGTCTTTTACACGGATTAGAAATTTACTTGTAATCTTAGTTGTATGGGATTGAGGAAGTCCGCAAGGTATGGTCTTGGCAAACGAACCAGGGGTCATTGCTCTTCTTGGCTGGGCCTGCGTTTCTTTCGTATTCCTGGCAGTTTTCTCACCTTAACAGTTCTTAACGGTGCTGCCAAACGTTCGACACCACGAACATTCTAAGCAATAACGATTAGGTCTTCCAACTAATTAGGACTAGAAACTAATTGTGTAAACGTCAACTGGATTATTCCACTTCGCTTTCATTCCGTTCATAAAAATAACAATAACTTCACAACTCAATACAACTTGATTGTATTATTGATACTTGATTGATACTGCTACAAGATATTTCACAAATTGAAATTTGTTGATAAAATAATTAGCAGAGATAATTAATGAATATTATAGCTGTTTACAGTGGCGTAGGCAGAGGGGGAGGGGTCTAGGGGCTCCGGACCCTCCCCGAAATTACAAAATACTTTTACTTATTCTTATCTGTAAAAAAATAATTGTATAACCCTATTTGAATGTTATTTTATTTAATAAGATACCTAGACAAAGAAAATGTTATTTAGAGAGAGGGGTCCCTACATCCCCTGTTTGAGTGGGTTTCTTAGATGGACCCCTCGTCCCTCCCCCCTCATCCGAAACGAAATCCTGGCTACGCTACTGACCGTTTATATTATGTATTATAAATATTGTATATATCTAAATAATTACTATGATTATTATTAATGACGATATCATTTGCAAAAAATGAAAAATAATTTGAGTAATGCCAAAGACAAAAGTTATATGAAGTTATAGATAACTTAAACGGTAAAAACTGGGATAGTTTAATAAAGCATTGTAAAGTAGCATGTAATTACAGTAAAGAGTTAGTAAAATAATTTGAGTGAAGCAGAGGACAAAAGTTATATGAAGTCAGAGATTATTTAAACGGTAAAAGTTGGGATAGTTTAATAAAATATTGTATAATAGCATAGAATTACAGTAAAGAGTTAATAAAATAATTTAAATTTAATTGATGCTTGTAGTTTATTATTGATAATAATATGCATCATAAATCATGTATTCAATATTATACGTGTATTTCTTAGTGTTTAGGAGATAAGGATCGTTTTTTTTTTTTTTTTATGTTTTTAATGCAATGTACCCGTATATTATATATTTGCTGACGTGACGGCACGTTGGGGCGAGGGTCCCAGAGTGCTCGGTTCGAAACGTTGTGCGTTCGATTCCCTCCTTGGTCAGTTAATATTTATTTCTCGGCGATCCCACGAATAGTTAGTACCTTGGCACTCCCACTCTGGTTAGTACGTGGCGGTGACGTGAAGGTAGCCGTCAGGGGTTGGGAAGGAGGACTACTTGGCCCATTTGCCGGACTAGTTCCCCCCTCTAATACCAGTACCAGTATTATACATTTGGAATTTTACAGTAGCTATTTGATGTGCTTCTATGTTTAATTTTGATTCTCTTAATTCTTTGTAAATGATTCTGGCACCCAACACCAGGCTTATAGCTTTAGAGACTAGACTCTTAATAATGTTTTCTTAATATGTTTATGCAAAAATTTTTGATAAAATTATATTCTATTCTACAAGGGAGAGAAATTCACTAATATTCGCATTTGAGTCAAAATCTTCCGAACCATCTTTCCAAGCCCGTTACCTTATACTTTATTTTAAAATGTTTACTTCCCTTTATCAAATAAACATTGAAACTATAATATGTATATACTATATACATATATTATTAAGTAATGTTATGCTTGTTTGTATTAAAGTCTATTCAGCGTAACTCCGTAAAGACATTTTTTCATCCAGATTATCGCAAAATATGGCACATTGTATGTTATTGGTGTGGGGTGGATTCAAGGGGGGGCTGAGGAGGTGACCGTCCAGGGCTCCGCGCCATGAACAAAATACATTATAGACAAATTTATAGTTTTAGAGGCACCCCGGACTCCCCCTTCATATTGGGAGGTATTCCATAGCTCCCAAACCCTCTCCCCCTCCCCCTGTATTCCTTCCCTCTAACCAACGGGGGCTCCACAATGTCTAGATCCGCTACTATTATAGATTTACTATCATAAGTGTCAAATTCATTCGTAAAAAAAAATTATGTATCATACTTGACTCTGGTAGGCGCATCATGTATACCAAACCGCACTACTAACTATCCTCCAAGTTAAATAGAATCAACTAAAGATGAGCAAACTATTGGGCATAATAAACCAATGATACTCTTTCGACGAAGTGGGTAAGTGCGGCATAATTTAGAGGGCGGCAAATTTCGAGCATTGCAAATTTTAAATTTTAATGCAAAGTAAAAAATTTTTTTTTCTGCTTTTTGATTGCTTTGACCATTATTCAATCAATAAAATGATTTGATGTTATGATATTCATTTCAAAATATATTATCTAAAATACTTTTATAAAACTGATGCCAGTTATTTATTTAGACAGGGGTGATTGAAGGGGTGGAAAAATAAATCTTGTCACCCTGGCAAAAATCCTAGTTCCGGGCCTGATTCCGGATATTGTATTATTAACTATTATGAACATTACCCAAATGTGAAGATACATTGCCATCTAAAATGAGCTTCACTTTAACCTAAGCCCACCTAAAATTTCATGATAATCTTCCGAAGGCCCGAAACCTTATCCTCCTCTGAAATGTAATTGGAGTGGAATGCTAATGGGACTTTTCCTAAGTCCTTTTCTGATTTTAAATCATTCTCAGTGTAATTACTAGCTGGATTTATGTCATAATGAAGTTGTGAGCTTCAATGAAAATATAGGTTAAGTCCTTCAATTGTTTTTTTTAAAAATGTAATATCCGGAAACCAGGCCATGCTCAAAACTTATTTTATTAAATTAGTTAATGTGGATTAAAAAAAATACAGTAGTTATGTGTTGTACAATCACTGTACAATCATTGCATCACAGTAAAGTACAATCATTGTACTTTATTAAATTTATTAAATTTACACAGCAATATCAACACAATAAAGATATAAATGTAACAACACAATTATAAAATATTAATAGTAATTAATATGTTGATAAAACGATTTATTTGTAAGAACATATGTTTAATATCCCATATTGTTTGGATGGAGTGTTGTGTTGATTTTATTTTTTGAACTAAATAAGATTTTTCTGGGGTAAGAATTACAACTGTCGATTTCTGAGGCCCAAGAACCCCATTCTTAAGTTTAAGCATAATCCCTCCGTGATATTTCAAAATTCATTTCGCAGACCGACAGAAATTGCTAGTATTAGAGTATCGATATGATGACGTCACCAATAAGGTATGAGCGGAATGTAAAAAGGCACTGTAATTTAGCCTCAGCTGGGCTATAAACTGCTAATATTATTTATTGAGTAATACTGGAAGGAAGCTAGTGCAATAATCTGACACATCGATAATTAGGTTTTGGGGCTGAGGTGGGGCTCCCTTCCCCACTACACCCTCTACCCTCAGCGATATCCAAAATTGCGAAAGATCTGGATGAATCAGTAAATTGATACGTCGGCGTCAGTTCGATAGCTAATGTTACCAGGAGACTCTATCTTTCGCGATGAACAGGATATTCTACTCCACTCCCTTTGTTATGATCATCCTTATTCTTGCCTTCCTTGCATACAGCCAGCTGGTAAAGGTACGTTTGATGTTTCGTAGAGCTGAAACGAAATGCTCAAGAGAATATCCCTTAAGAACAATCGTATTTTCTTTAATCCAGGATTTGAAATCGATAATTAAAAATTAAATAAAGATAAAATCCGATCGAAAATTTTATTTGGTATTTTTATAAATCATTTTATGATTTTTATCAAGAGTAATTTATATTTCGTGATCAACAGCTGAAATAAAAATCATATCTTGATCATTAGTTCTGAGCAAAATCTTTTTCATCAACAGAAATGATCGTTTCTGAGCAATATTTGTATACACCTTATCATAATAATATATAAATCTGAAACTATGTTCGTTTGTTTGCCTGTTGCCGCACAAAATCTATCATGCCAATCGGTTTATTTATTTTTTTTTTTTTTTAACTTTCCTTTTTCATTCCAGATAAATATAGGCCCAATTATGGATAATTGTTATAAGAACAAAAAATATTTCTGATAAAAGTATCAATCAAGTAATAAATGATATTAAAATTCAAAATCAATACCTTCTCTAAGTACTCTGGTTTCAGCCGAGAGCTTTAATCACTGAAAAGAATCATCGGTGATAAGTAAGATATTCATTGAATTTTTATTTTAGTGCTATTTAACATTTCCTAATTTATATTTATGTTAACAACATAGTAAGTTGAGAGGAAAAGATTAATTTTTATTCAGTTCGATTTTTATTTTTTGAGTGAAATTTTTTCAATCAAGAATTAATCATTATTTTGAATTGAAAATAAATATCGCTCAGAGAGTGACCATTATTTTTAATGGATTCAATTAAACTTAAAGAATGAATTTTATGCATAAATCGGACATGATTTTTAAATTTATTTATTAATTGCATTATAATCGAAAACTTTAATCTGTTCTTATTCATTCATATTTATTTTCCGAAATGTTTCAAGTCTAGAAGCCGCTCAGTAACTGATGGAGGACGAAACGAAAATCTAAAAACTGTGATTGTTTAAAAGAATTTAAATAACACCTGAATCTATGTTATCTGTCAGTTGTCCATTTTTTTTTCTTTCATCAGCACCTCTTACTTTGTTCTCAATAATCGCAAAAGAATCAGTAAAGTAAATTTTTTTTAAATTCCCTACATTGTATACAACATCTGGAGATTAAAGAATAAACTATATTACTTTAATGTGGGTTGTTTGGTTAATAAATGACAACAATGAAAAACAACTAATGAAATATAAAATTTAATTAATAGCATCAAAACGTTATTCGCAAACGGTAATCAGAACAATAATACACACAATAATTATAGTTCATGCTACTGCGGATTCATGGAGAAGTAGCTTATCTCTATCAATAATGCTTAATTCTAAACTTGACAATGTGTCCGCACATGACCTTGTTCTTTAATTCACTTATTCTAATGATACAGTTCTATTATTCAAATTTTCTGTACAGTTTAGGGATATATACTTTTGTTAATAATTCTTTTGTAAAAAATATTAAATTATAAAAAAATTTGTAAAGAATATTTTTTAAAAAATATATCACAAATATGGTCTGACAAGTTTAGGATTAAGTTAAAAAGTAAAAAAAAAAAAAGGAAATGATTTATACATTCATCTCATGAATCGATAAAACAAGAATTAAAAAAAAAAAAAAAAACCTCTCCTATAATGTTTAATTTTTGGAGTTGAGTTGCTTCTGCTCTGAAGCGACGAAATGAAGTCCATTTAAAGATAAACTTTTATTCATCTGTGTATAGGAACACTGGAACTTGTATTCCTCTTTTAATTAATATTTTTTTAGTTATAAAATGATGAATAAAAGTAACTCCTACACCAATGGTCGACCATCCAAAATTTCTATTTATCTGTTTTTTAACCTCGAATGTAGCAGATAATAATAATTATCAAGAAAATTTTGATTAAAAAATACGTTCTCTATGGTAAATATGCCAGGAAAGTAATATTGAAATAATTCAATAACTATTGGGGAATAGTGACCTAATATCAAGGCTTTCTAAAATTGTCAATAATCCCTTGTTTTGGTTCCAAAATATCAGTTCACTCTGTTGCAAAATCGCTACGAAAATTATACAATAATGCACAGGAACAACACGCAATAGAAAGGGTGACCCATTTTTTGGGCCACGGTTTTTGAAACATTTCTCCTAATTTTGATCTTGACATTTTCAAATAAATTAGATAAGGCAGCTATAATAATAATAGAGGGAATATTTTGTGTTTGCGTGATCCATCCCATTTCAGTTAATTATAAAGATTTTTTTTTATTATTAATAATACCTACCTATCATTAAACTAAAAGTAATTGAAACAAGCTCGTAAAAGAGCTGGTTAATAAATTTTGTTCGGTCTCAGGTCAATTCCGTAGTTTGAAAAACACAGCATTTAATAAAATAGATAAATACTCTAAACTTAAAATAAAAAAAAAAATCAATTATTTTCGCTATGTATTTGTTAAAATTGAGTTTTAAAAAAATAAATAAGATAAATTAAAAAAAAAAAAACAGCAGAGACTGTGAACGATGGGAGAAAAGGGTGTGCTTATCCTAAGTTCGACCTTGCGCTAGTTACATTCTAAAAACCTCCAGAAGCTTTTATATAAATATCATTCGCAAGTATATTGAAATGTAAATTTAAAATTCCAGTTTATTTATTTTGAAAATCCAATAATATACTTGTATATTAATTTGTGACGTAATTTCAAAAGTACAAGAAGAAGGAACATTAAACTCACTCATTCACCAAAACTCGCATGTCAACTGTCCTCAAAACCGCAAATATCACATCTTAGCAGATATGCCATGCAATTTCACATGCTATATATTTGAGGGTTTCTGAACACTTTCACAATAATTTTGTACAACTTGTTTAACTCTTATAAAATATGACTTTTACTTATCGAAATTATAAATTACATTACTTTTTATCAATATCTTAGTTAATATTTTCTATTTTTCTGTGCAGATAATGAACTGCAACTGCCCGGTGACGCAGCCGGGTCCGACCCTGGCATCGACATGCGGCGGTTCAGCCTTCATGCTCTTCATGGGCCTTCTCGAGGTATTCATCAGGAGCCAGTGCGACCTGGAAGACCCCTGTGGTCGCCCGGAATCCCGATCAGTGCCTGATAGGGAGTACGACTTCATCGTTATCGGGGGAGGAAGTGCTGGCTGCGTGGTGGCAAGTAGACTATCAGAGGTGCCGCACTGGAGGGTGCTTCTTGTGGAGGCTGGAAACAATGAGCCAACGGGCACCCAGATCCCCTCTATGTTCTTTAATTTCGTTGGATCCTCTATAGACTGGAATTATAAGACAGAGCCGGAGGAGATGGCTTGCCTCAATGAGCAGAACCGCCAGTGCACATGGCCTAGAGGCAAGGTAAGTGATGAACCAGAAGTTATTGCTTTATTAGTTACCGTCAACAGGGGTGAGAATGGCCAAAAGTAGGGAAAATGTGTCTTTAGCCCACAAAACCCTCCCTATCAATTTTTTTTCCTCATTTGCTGGTGATTTATGTGAGCTTAGATAATTGTATACTTCTCTTCTTTATCTTCTCTTGTGCCACTATCAGCGTCGAGGAGCCTCCACCCAGCGCAGCCATTCCTCTCGGTCCCTGCTCAGCCGCTTCATTTGGTTGAGGGATTTGCCTCTTCCACTTCCAATCCTCTGTAGTAAAATAATTGTATACAAGTTTATATATTTTGAATAATTTTATTCTAAGATTTCCATGCAAAAAAAAAAATTAAGTATATTTTGCTGTGAAGAGTAATTTTTGTTATGTTGGCGCAACTTTTTATACCGATTACCTTATCGTTTGTTGTTGTGCTGGAGCAACTCGAATAAAGGTGAAGTTTTTTTCAATTTTTTGTGAGCTACATGAAAATATTAGTAAAGTGTCAAACATCAAAGTTCTATTCACTTCAGGGCGACTATGGCCAAATGGATTCATAACCATTCTCACCCTGTGATAAACATATTATTGTCTAGTGATGTACAGTAGATTCTCGCTAATCCAAATTCTGTGAAATGAAATGAAATTCCAACCATTCTGTAATCCAAACTATCCCTATAAAAAAAAATTTGTAAATATTTGATTAGAAGCGTAGCTACTCATGCTTTAATTAATATGGGTAACTCCCCAGGAACAAAGAGTGGAAAGGACGGCTAAGATTCGATGTGGACGAATTAAGAGATCTAATTTTCTAATCAAAGATATTATTTGTATTTTTTTACGAAATTTTTAAAGAAAATTGTATATTTTGCTATGTTAATTTTAATGCAATTTATATTCTAGAATATTAGATTAAAAATAAAACTCTCAAATTCTTTAAATATTTCAGTATTTATGTTTCTTAGCCATACGTCAAAATTATGAAAAGAAAACATGTAAGAATTTATTTTAAAAACATTTTTGGAACATTAAAATATTATCTTTCTGTTTTTACTCACCCCAGCCTTACACCATATGTATGAGTTTGTACCAAAAAAAGCCGTCGCCATCAACCGAATACGGGGTGACAATGGTCACGGACATATGTTGCTCTCTCACTAGCACACATATTCTAAAAATCTGTAAAAATAAGCAATATAACTGGAAAGGTGCTGTAAAATATCGCCCTAAAGAGAGGTTTTTAATCGAAAGTTATGTGTACAGCAAAAGAAAAATCCTAATTTTTGTCATTCTCACCCCGATTAACGGTATGTACATTATGACCTGCTTACCCAAAAGCGACTAATTATACAGATGAAGGGCAACTAAATAATGCATGGTTTTATATATATATATATATATATATATATATATATATATTGGAGGTCGGGGTGGCCGAGCGGGTTAACGCACTTACTCACATCCCGGCACCGGCATGAATTTAATTTAATTAAATTAAATAATTCAAGCAATTTATTCCCCCCCCGAGTATGTGAGGGTCGTCAGCCTACTTGGAGGCAACTCACAAAGGGCGGGCGCAGGAGTGACCCTATATACGACCCTACCCCGTGTACCTAAATTGAGAATCGCGGTGTGGTCTCCCATGTAGGAATACCACATCGCGCGGCCAAGGATCTCCATGGTCTACAGTGCCAAGAGAAAAAAAAAATTGTGTGTGTGTGTGTGTTTGTGTGTCTGTTTGTGAGCGTGCGTGTGTGTGTGTGTGTGTGTCTGTTTGTGAGCGTGCGTGTGTGTGTGTGTGCGTGTGTGTGTGCGTGTGTGTGTGTGTGCGTGTGTGTGTGCGTGTGTGTGTGTGTGTGTGTGTGTGTGTGTGTGTCTGTGTCTGTGTGTCTGTGCGTCTGTCTGTCTGTTTGTGAGCGTGAGCGCGCGCGTGTGTGGGTGTGTGTGTGTGTGTGTCTTGAATAATGATGGAATACGTTGGAAAATTATGCAATTAAAAAAATGTTTTTGCATTATAATGAAACCTTATTGTAGAAAGATATACGGTTTATTTATCAAAGGCTAAACTTAGACTCTTAATACTTCCATCAAATAATGAGATGATAAGTATTTTTAGTGACTGACCATCTATCATCCAAATCGTGCTTGCGGAAGGACCACTCGAAAGGTGTAAGAGCGTTTTCACACGGTCCGATATATATATCGGAGTCGGACTCAATTCCGATTTAGTTTACGCAGAAAGCATACGTTCCTTTTACACGAATTATCGGCGTCGGATCCTACATTTCTTGCTGTATGATGCCGAGTTGATTAATCGGATGTCGGCCCGATTTTATCGCACCGTGTGAAAACGGACTAATTGTTTAGTCAAGGCAGCAAACCCCTCCGCGACTTAACCTTCATCGGGTCTCATCCATTCTAGTCTATTAGCTAAACCTTAATGTCGAGCACCATATCGAGGTTATTCGGTAGGCCCCTTTTTGGTTATTGCTTGAGACATTATCAATAAATATAGTAAAAATTATAATAACTAATTTCATCAAAGCTTATATTTCAAACTCGTATAAGGACTTTGTTAAAATATCGCAAAAGTACACCCAATAGAATAAAAAAGAAATTAAATCATAAACACAGTCAAAGTACATCTGTTGTCGAACGATAAGTCATGTAATCAAAAATCAAACATTAGCGGTGTTGGTATGTAGATGAACGTTATCATTTTATATTGCTCCTTAGAACACATCTATCGTAAACAATTAAAAAAATGACTAAAAACTGAGGTAACTTTCAAAAAGATGAGGAAGAAAAAACGTAATAAAAATTAAAAAAATTACAGTTAGTAGATATTATTGGTAGATTCTCCAAACCAAAGCCTCTGAAATAGCAGTAAATTACTCAATATTCAACGAATCGCCGAGTTTGGCCTCATCAGGACAGAAAAAGATACTCGTATGTGTTCAGCTGTTGATGAGCGATGTGCTGTCTTTAGTATGCATTTATGTGATCTTATCTTTTCTTGTCCTGGTGATGCCTATATTATCAAAATGTTGACCGGTTAACTGCGATTTGAGAGAACGAAGACTTTGTTATTTTCCTATAATAACCTTGCAATAAATTATTTTCATAAACGACTGGTATGTGCAACCTATTTGGCTTATTTTGGAGGAAAATTTAGTGAAAACACTTTAATGTTACTGATAAGCCTAAATGTTGATTTTAGCGTCTGATCTCAAATCCCATACCTTTTTATTTATTTATGATTACTTCATTTTATTTTTATTATTACAACGTAGGACTTGTCCTCTAATTTTGTACATCAGCTGTACTCGTGGCCTTCCATTGATTCGTTTCAACATGAAATAGTGTTTCGAATTTCTTCACTGGACCAATCTGCAATGTCTTCAAGGATTAGTTCACGATTCTGGCCTTCTCACGCTTCTTAGCAGCATCGTGTTCTTCTTACTCTCATTCCTTTTGTTCTTTCCTATTCAGTGTCCTTTCCGACACAATTTGCTATATTTCGTCCAGCATCTCATCGTACTAACCCTGTGTGTGTGTGTGTGCATATATATACAGGGTTAGTACGATGAGATATGTATGTATATGTATATATACACGCACAAATATAAAATGAAATTTTCTTTCTCACTCTCTTTGTTTATTTTTATTAGTGCCCGTTTATATTGCTTCACAAGAATTTTTTTTTTATTGTTTTTATATATTATTTTTTATTCTTATTTGTTTATTTTAATATGTAAACCAGAATTGTAGTTTTTTGTTTGTACACCATAGCTGTTCTGAAGGGACCAATAAAGTTTTCTTTCTATTCTATTCTATATATATACATATTCATTTATAAAATTTAGAATGTTTTAATTTAATCATACAGTTCTACTTTGATAAATATTTTAAATTTAACGTATCGCATTACAAATATTCGATTTTCTAAAGTGGGACCTATATTAAGAATATCCATATATAATATTTATATATATAATATTTTACTATAAATATTTATTTATTTAATATATATCAATATAAATATACTATTTTTTTTAGTGTTACGTTCTTTAATATTATTCTAAAGGTACTTACTTTATTTTCTTGTTACGATTTTGTTTATATTTTAATATGTATAAAGGCCGGAAATTTAAATAATTAATTTATAATAAAAATTAGAAAATGGTTCGAAATTTCTTTGATTGAAATGATTAAATAAACGGGTAGCGAAGTCAGTAGGTTAGATCATTTAGTTAACGTTCGTGGCATTCGAATCACCGGGCGTGAGATTTTAACTGTGGCTCGTAAGATAAATAATCCATTACACAATATATAACATTCCAATCTTTAGTTAGTCGTAACTTCTTATGACTTAATCTAACAACTATTTTTTTAAATATACAATAAGCATATATATAATTATTCTATTTAATAAAACTTTATTAGCGTTTCAGCTCGAAACATTTTATCATTACCATAAAGATATATATATATATATATATATATATATATATATATATATATATATATATATATATATATATATATATATATATATATTGTAATGATAAAATGTTATGAGTTAAAATATTTATAAAATTTCATTAAATATAATATTTTTGAACATGAGAATGTGTTTTATTTAAACTTAAAAGTAAAATTTAAACGCGGACATTTAAATTAAATGAAGAAAAACGAAGAATATCGACGCACTATTTTGATTAAACCTTCTTAAT
Source organism: Rhaphigaster nebulosa (assembly GCA_948150685.1). Lineage (NCBI taxonomy): Eukaryota > Metazoa > Arthropoda > Insecta > Hemiptera > Pentatomidae > Rhaphigaster > Rhaphigaster nebulosa. Next base: position 114,594,993 of record OX411307.1, on the reverse strand, counting down.
TAGCAAGTCATTAAGGGGAGAGATGCGGCACTTTGTAGAGTAATTAGCATCTGTTGTTCATTAGTTGGCTGGTTTTGACCGTCGATTGGACTAATTTTAAGTGTCTTATTTTGGGCCAGGTTCATTTTTAAATTTCAAAGACCAAGTTTCAATCGTAACATTGTTTAGATGTGAAACGTTATTTGGGATCATGAAAAAATAAGGTGAATATGTAACAAGAGTTAAGAAAACATCTACTAACGTACCAGAATAACATTTATTATTTTGTGAATAGAATACAATTTTAATATTTTGTCTTTTAGAAATTAAGATAAGTATAATTTTTTTTTTTTTTTCGAATATAGCACATTATTAATACCATCCACCTTTATTTGCAAAATTGTAAAAACTTATCATTTTAATTCATTTTTATATAAACAAGTTTAAAAAATCTTTTGGTCATTAAAAATTTCATAAGGTCCAGGAATATGGTCGAAATCGATGGTTGGAAAACGAAATTTAGGGCAAATGTTGGGACTTTTTTTCAATTTTTTATTTTGTAACTCCAAAACGGAGCTACCTAGCGAAAACTTTATTATTTCAGAAATTAAAGAGTATTAAATTTTGCGTCGGATGAATACCTAGTATTACCAATTTGGTACAGCATTATGTAAGAAACACACAACAATTTTTACCAACTTTGCCGAGATATCCAATATGGTGGCTCCCAAACGTGTGTACCATGGAAACGTACTACGTATGTACTATGGAAGGCTGTACTAAATAAAAAAACTTATATAATAAAAGTTGTAAAGCATCAAACTTTGCGTGCAGGGAGTGCCTAATAATTCGAAGTGGGTCAAAAATACATATCGAAATTATAAATGTTATATTTCTCATTATGCGGTCAGCAGTCAAGGTGAATTCACTTTTAGGAACACAAACTATGCATCGCATCAAAATTTCAACCGTAAGTTCTCTGGTTAAATGAAACGTCAAATTTCGCGATTTCAATTTAAAACTTCGTGTATAAATTTTACGACTTTCAACCGACTGACTGGAGTTGGGTGTTCATATGAGGATTATCTAGAATTTAAAATGGTTTTTAGCTGTAACTCCTTCCGTTGGATGAATACGTTTGTCTGCTATTCGTCTGAAAGAAACTCGTAAGACAAGTTTCACTAAATACGCTTCGAAAGTTTAATAGTGCTTTATTTTCTACAAGGGTAATTCAAGTATCTGATGCATCCCACAATATTAGGCTTACGTGGCTAATTAAAGCAGTCTTGAACACCTGATCATATCTGGAACTTAAACTCGTTCAAAAGCTTTCATTTTAAGTAATTATTCGTGTTCAGTTACGCTCTTATGTAACCACCCATTTGTTAAACGACTTAATTACTTTTATTTTGGAAATAGATTAAATGTATATAATTTGAAAGATGAATCGATGAATTTTTGTTTCATTTTTTAATTCACATTACTTAGATTTCACATTCTTTTAACGTCGAAGCGTATGATAGAGGAGAAAGTGTGGAAATTTATGAAGACAAAGTGACTAAATTATAACCGACGATTGCAATGTTTTTTTTTTTTTTTTTTTTCAGAAATCACTGAATTGAATACATGAAATGTTGTGAAAATTTAAATGAAACAGTAATATTAAAATAAAAAGTTTGAGGACAAATATTATAATTCGAAATTTTAAAATTTAAATGTTAGTTAATTTGTTGTGAATTATTGATCAATAATATAAAGGAATTTCAATCTGAAAAAGTGAAGTCATTTCTTCTACACGATTAATGATTATCCATTTATTTATTGGACATGTAAAATATCTATTAACCAATCAGAAATCGAAGACCTCTTCGCAAGATTTTTTTCTGAAAACGTTTAAAACTGGTTATACGATACAGAATGCTTTTCAAGAATTTATCTTCTTTCTGACTCCGAGTTTTTATCAAGAAAAAATGAAAAACTTTTCATGGAAATAATTTTATTGCACGTAAGAAGCATACTTTTATAATGTTATCTCAAACAATCTAAATTTCATGCAGTACAACCAGGCAAAAACTTATTTTTTGACCATTTTTAGAATTCAACTTCTTCACCCGAGGTAATTGATGTTTTTGAAAACTTAAATAAGTGGTTTATATATAAAAGAAAACTCAGAAAATTAAATTGAAATGAATAATCATTGTCAGTTGACATCCGCATGACGGTATAGAAGGATCAATCTAATTAAGGATTGATAAATTTATCAATCCCTAATAATCATTGTTGTCGTTGGTAAAATATGGCACATAATTGTTTCAGAAAGGTTTCTATTGTTCTATTAGGATATCTCACCCCTTTTATATTGATTGTTTTTTGCTTACTTGAGTTTTATTTGTTATTTAAATATAATATTTTAATTAAATATATTTTATATTAAATATGTATATATATTTATATTCTCTATTAATTTAATTTTTATTTTCACTTACCTATAACTAAAATTACGTTTTTAAGGTAGGTTATGTCTGGGATGTTACAGCAATTTTTTCGCTATAATCGACTTACCGGAAGTGCTACTTTATATCATTGATTTTATGCATTCTTACAATTTTCTCGAAAACACCTCCAACGATTTTCATGAAAATTGTCTAAAGTCTTCTCCCTAAAGCTCTTCAACTTTTCATATTAGTACATCACCGAAAATTTGTATCAAACTCGTTATATCAATGTACAATTAAATGATCTTTAATATCAGCTTGGCTTTATTCTGATTAAAACAGTCTGACATGGCTTAATTACCCAATTTTCGAAATGCCTCCTCTAAAGTAATTTAATTTTGTTTATTTTCAATAATTAACCGTCCCTCATTGTTATTAGTTATAAACAAAATTAATAAATATAAACTATGAAAGATTTAGATAATTAACTAAAGGAGAAAAAAAGGATAGATATTTTCCGATGTTGAAAACAAATTTCCGGAAATAAAAGTATGCTTTGAATATAGATGTATAATATACCGTTAGAAAGCTAAAGATTTCAGAAAAATTAATATCTAACATTTATAGTCGTAGAAGGTAATGGAAAATTACGAAAAAAAGCATTAGCTTAAGTGATTGTTGTAGATAATAATTTCTACTTTTATATCATTTAATGGAAACTAAATCGTTTCATGGAAACTGTGTGGAATTTCCTTCACAACTAAATAGAAACTTAAAATTGATTTCAAGTAGGGAGGTAAGTAAAATTTGTGCCAGATTTTTTGATTAATTTTGTATATTACTGTTGGATTATGAAATAATTGTTTGTTGGAATAAACCTAAGTTGTTGAAAATTTAAAAAAAAATATTATATATGTTATTAAAACTATGTATTCGGTGACGCAGAAAATCGTTGTATTCTTATAACTCTGCTTAGGTCTAGATTATTTGACTTAGACATGGTATGATTATAAGCCTTGAGGTCTTGAATCCCCAATTTTTTATCGCTGAAGGTAGCACCAACTTTGGTTTAAAAAAAAAAAAATTGTCTTATATTAATGTTGATTCTTACGTAAATACAAACCGCAAAATCAACAAACAATAGTACGGATCAATGTTTCTTCGTCACATTAAAATATTTTTTACATTAAAATTGCGAAGTATTTAGTATTGTAAATACTTATTATTACTCCCAGCCATTTCTTTTATTTGATGAAAAATTCCAAAGTATGGCAGATTCCCTTACCTTGGACACTTTTTCTTTAAATTTCAAAAAATCTAATAAATTAGATTAGATTTTGGCTATCTCCTCACTATTCTGAAAGCTTCTCTATTAAGCAATGCATAAAACCACTAAATACAATTATCGAATTAATTTACGATGTTTTAGAAATTAATTACTTAACCCTTTCATTTTATCCAAGGTACGCTCCTACCTCTTACCTTGGGCACAAGGCACCTGGACCTTGAACACGGGGTGTTCTAGGTACTATTTACTTTCCAAATTGGGTTACAAAGGTTCAATTCTAATAATAATAATAGAAAGAAAACATTTATTCTGTTTTTATTTATAAACTTTAATAATAAGCAAACAAATAACCGAATAAGTCTTCAACAATATAAAACATAAAAATGTGAACAATAAAATAAATATTCTCATTTAAAATGAAAGCTCATCAAATTTCCTCTTCAAAAACTATAAAATAATTGAACAATCACGTTAAGTAAAACTAATAATATAAAATTTACACAAAAACACCCAAATACGACCCATAAAATACGAACTAAAAAAAATGAAAATAGGAACATTATTTTCGGGAACACAAATTAGATCAATGTTAAAAAATATTTAGGCCCTGATATGAAAATGGGGAAGATCCCTGCTGCTAATATTAGGTTCTGGTAAAACTCTAAAAATGTCATTAATTCTCACCAGGTCACATCTTTGGCCTTACAAAGTGGTTGTCTTTGCTACTGTCAAGTTTACAAGAAAAAGTGTCCTCATGAACATCCTGAATTTTCCCAACGTAACATTATAATACAAATGCTGCACGTGTTAAATTGTACTATGACCCATATCTTCCACATTTGCTTTATCTGTTATGGAGTCCCATGCCTTGCTGATTTTTTGGTTGGCTATTTCTTCTTTGACTGTCCAAGTTAAGGGAATCTTCCATACTGCAAGAGAGTTGAATACAGGTTCAATAATTTGTGCAAACGGTACATGCAGAAGCTGGATTATTGATACGACAAGTTTGTGTCGGCAGTCGCCTTGTTTTGCTTCCTAACCACCTCACATACGCCGCTGAGGCAGCTAGATACCGATACAACCTTTTTACTATTAGTATCCACAATCAATTTAATTGCTGGATCTACCAGTTAGAATAGTTCAGTCCTAGATACTAAATATTTCACATAGTGCGGCTGAAACTTTAATGAAAAAAATTATGCCAAGCAACAATAGTTAAATAACCGACGTTTTTCAGAAATTAGTGAAATCGCAAATTTTAGACGACCCCACATTGACTTCAATAATTTCATCTCCAATATAAAGCAAATACTTATTTTATATGAACTATATTGGCTTAAATATAGAAAAAAGTTTCAGCTACAATAGGCACTATTACAATTTCCTACAGAACAAAAATTTTAAATTAAAAAAACAACATAACTTTCGAAACTCATTAGTTTTGAAAAGTCACACTTCGAAATGGAATAAACCTTCTTTATTTTACCTCTCTTCCTCGGCAAATGTAAGCTATCCATAAAGTTGATGTTTCCTAAGAAATTTGCTATAGTTTCTTTTGTTTCGCAAGTTTCTTCTTCCCTCGGTTATTGAGTAAACCGAGTAACCGGTCCCAAGTTAGTTGTCTAGATAACTGAATAGAACGGACACTAAATAACTGTAGTACGTGATTTGCGATTATGGCTTCTCGTTTACTGGTAACGTGACAATAGTCAAGAATTGTGTAGAATATTGGCCCTTTATAGCTTTAGGGGCGTACTCATCAATACATTTTAACTAAGGTTCCGTTCACAAACAAGAAGTTTGAATGGAACTCTCCGATAAACCTTCCTATAACATTTATCGAGAACATGTAAGAACGGCCTTCAGTCATTCAAAAAATATTTTTCGTTTGCAAAATTATTCTATTTGATTATTAACGTTTTCTTGAGTCTATATTTTCCTTTTGCGACACCTCAGTTGAGTCGACATATGATGGTTCTAGTTTTTGTAAAACAATTTATTTATCAACCATAAAATACAATTTGGTCTTCATTATCATTCTTCCATCAATTATCTTTCGGTATTTAAGCGAATTTCAGTGCAGCATAATCTATTTTTATGCTGCAAAAGAGACCGCGAATAAAACCCTGTTGACGAGAATATCTAGGATAAAAATGGGTCAATAACAGTCCTACGAAATCGTACTGACAAGAAATGTAACTATATAAAATAATAATAATTGATTTCATTAGTTTTCCATCTGTTAGGTTTTTATACTTGTTTAGATACTAGACTCTATTACTTCATTACAGTCGTGACAAAGTTTCATGATTTAATTGCTAATTTAGTAGGAATATCATTAAAAATTTAAGATTAAGAAACCATTAGGTGAACCAAGTTTTTTTTCTCATGCCAAAATCTTTTACTTTTTTCTGTTCAATACATTTCAAGGACCAATAGTTTATGGAGGTGAAACTCTAATTTAAACCTATGTAAACGAAAATCTATATTTTTTAGTACCTTTCCTTTCATTTTTATATGTTTCCTTCTGTTACAAATTAAAATTAAGATATTTCAAGTTTCATACGATTGATTATTATAACATATAACTCAGAAAACAGAATAGAATTGAAAAAAATATATATTCTTGGACTAAGTCTCATAAGAATAACATTGATTTATAAAGAAATGGATACCACTTATGACCAAAAGACATTTAAATATGAATACATATATACACTCTACATATCACGTAGAACATAATCAATAATAATAAATTAATGCAAAAATAAACAATCATGAAAGACTTTTAAAAAAAAATGAGAGAAATTCTTCTCATAAAAAAAAAAAAAAAAGAAAAATCATTACTGAACAAAAAAAATAATTTCTTCAAACCGAATCATTAAAATCAATTTCCATTTAACTTTAATAAAACTGAATACAAAATCCATTACCGAAAATTCTATGAATATATTTATTGATTTAAATATGAATGAAATAAACTTTGTTTAATTCTTCGGATACTTCGTTACGCTTCAATTATCGTTACGCTTTATCAGCGGATAGGATCATTTGACGTAGTGAAAAGGTTTAGGCGCCGAAAAATCACAATAACTCTTTTCGAGGAAGTTTGACGCAGTAATGCGTTAATAAAGTCCAGTCACCACGCACGCTTATATTCCGTTTGTTCCCAAAGACGCATATAACAAAAAAACGAAGCAATTTTCATACATAATCAGCCCCCGCAGCCGATAAAATCGCTGTAATGATCTTTATATTTTTTCATACCAGGGCATGTTGACGGTGATATAGTAATCACAACCTCTGAGATACAGCAAAACCTTAAAAGTTGGCACAAAATTATCCGTTCCGTACATCTATCAAAACCTTAACCCGTTCTGAACGGAGCGGACTTTCACTCTGATTGCAAGGACAAGGAAGACTACTGATTGTGGCTTATGTCTGTTCGGAGTTTAGGGACTCGATCCTCCGTTCTGCCATGGGGGAGTGAAAGTCGTCCGATGATGGTACGTCCCTGACCGTCTAATTGTAAGGTTTTGCTAATGTTAAGTAAATAGTCCTGATATAGCTAATGAAAAGGATTGACAGTCGATCATTTTGACAGTTATTGAAATAATAAAAACTAAATTTATACTATATTTTTGTAAAATTTGGATAATGCAAATTAAAGTATTAAAAATCGAATTTAATAGGCATTTACTTCCATTATAATCATAATAAATAAAGTTTCTAATTTTTTTTCCTACACTGTTATTAGCTATATGTGTTTGAGAAACGATTGACATGCAATCTGGACGTGTTTGAAACTTGGATTGAATTTAATATTTAAACATGATCGTCTAAGGAACATTTAAAAAAAAAACAGAGGAAAAATCTAGCTTCGAAAGTAACGATTTTACAGCCATATAAAGTCGAACTTTGTAAAATCTTGTTCGCACTTACCCCACATTACATTACCTTATGAATAGTTAAAAATTTAAACAGACCAATTGGACACCAATATATATTTTTTATTCAAATATTGACAGCATTTAGGCCATCTTAAGCCATTTTTAAATCTGCAAGAAAGCAATATTATTTTATTTATTATTTAATCATTATATATATATATATATATATTTGTTTTTATATAAAAAAAAAATTATTAATTTTAAGAAATCACCTAACTATTATTACTTTTTTTGGCTGCCTGCCATATAACGCACATTATATTTTAATTAAACGTGTATCGTTATTTTCTTTATATTTTTTCTTTCTTTGTAATATTCATTGTCTAAAACTAAAATATCAACACCAATCAACAACACAAGCAAAATTGTAATACAAAAAATACTAAATCTAATTTAGCAGCCGGATTATCACAGCATACATATAAAAAAACAAAACATGAATTTGACTTTAAAAACATTAAAATTGTACAGAAAGAAAACAATATAAATAAAAAAAGAATTAAAGAATCCATATATATATATATATATATATATATATATATATATATATATATATATATATATATATATATATATATATATATATGTATATATATATTAATATTACAAAATCAGTAAATCAGCAAACCGATGTTGATAATTTAAATACATTTTACGCTAGTGCAATAGACAAAATCAAAATATAAAACGGTAACAATATTAAATTAATAACCATTTCATCTTCAACCTCCAGCCTCCATTTAAATTTATAATTTAAAGCACCCCTCTTCTTAAATATCCTCAATCCTCATTTTTAACAGTCACGCATCAATAGCCAAACAGGATGGACTGGCTCACAATAAGGGTAATTATATGCAATAATAGAAAATATATATAATCCCTTGCATTAATAACGAAAATAAGTTGGTTTTTATTCCGTGATATTTAGTTCTAGACAATGAAAATATTAGAAAAGAAAAAATATATAGAAAATTACGATACATGTTATTCATGTTTCATTAAAATATAATGTGCGTTACACGGTAGGTAACCAAAAAAGTAATAATAGTTAGGTAATTTTTTGAAATTAATAAATATTTCTTTTTTATATAAAAACAAATATATATATATATGACTAAGTAAACTAATATTGTTTTCTTAGAGAACTGAAAATGACAGAAGATGGTCGAAACGTTGTCAATATTTGAATAAAAAATATATATTGGTATCTAATAGACCTTTTTTAATATTCCAGAAACACTACTAGAAGATTACCTTATATATCTAAAATCTTTATAAAGCAAATTGAAACTACTTCAACTTATTTTTCTCACCGGTCGCGGAGAGGCGCGAGGTCCACAGGCAGTTGCCTACATTACTATGGATAATCCGAAACTGATTGGATAACTTGGTTAAAACAAAATGCCAGAAAATACTTGCGATGGTAGAGAGAGTAGGCCACCTCCGCGAAGAGCGCAACAGTTGTCATAGTAAGGGAAAATTATATATATTTTAAAATGAATGCACGTTGTGTTCGAAATTCACCTGACAGGCCACATTTTAGTCCACTCTTTTCCAAAACATGAAAAACGCTTCGATCGAATGTTTAGAGTGGAATTCATAAAGGCCACAGTTGAAACCTGTTATCTGCGAAATGAATAATGAAAACAAATAGGGGAGTCTCTGCCCTTACAAGAACCACGTCAAGAATTATTGTTTGTTGCGATGAAATTATATAAAAATATCCCTCAGGAATTTATTTAATGCCTAACTAAGTCGATGATAATTTACGTTGAGTTTATATCAATATATATCAAGTTAAAACGTTTTTGAAAACATCATAACACCAAGTCCTACAAGAATAGAATATATAGGTAGCTCAGATATGCACCCTAGTATATAAATACCCTAATATGTTTTTGAAACGGCAATTTTAAAAAATATGATATGACTACTTAATATCAACCAGTCTTTCAATCCGGGAGCTAGTACAACAAGTTAAATTCGTGAAATTAATTTTTGGCATTTACCAAGGAAATTAAAGCTATCACAAAGGAAAGCAAATCTATTTTAAGGCAAATTATTTTTCCAACAAATTAAGTGAAGCAGGATAATTATCCAAAGATGGCGTAATAGTATATTATTGCTAATTAATGGAGTACAATATTTCAGCTATATATTATTGTAGGGCTTGGTATTGTTAAACTTCCTAAAATTCTTTAGCTTGATACTAATGTGTCAACTTTTTCCTCACAGGCTCCCGGAATATTAGCACTTACTTCACATATAATAGATGTTAAATAAATTTCAGATAGTTCATATGATGACCACTATAAACACATGATTGAAGTATTTTCCATGCATGGCAAAAAAGATAGTAAAAAGCTCGAGAGTGGCGGCTTTTTTTTTCTTCTCGTTGAATTTTTTTTGCCTTGGAATTCTTAGTTACAACTTTTTTTTTTAATGTTGGTACACTGGTTAGTGTAATCTTCCGTAACTGGTGACAGGGGTAGCATGATAAATCATCTCATCACTTGAGAAACGCTAAGGGCGTAAATGGTTTCCTACTAAAAGGAAAGGAAAATGTTGGACGGTCTGGCCGAAACAGCGCGTTTGATGAAGAAAAGAAAACATTTATTATCGAAAATGTCACGTCAAGAAGTCCATTAAAGTAAATCTCACTTGATCCTGAAAGCTGCAAAATTACGTCGATTTCGTAAGGTGTAAGAGGTTATTTCCAACCTATGTGGCTATACCGACCGCTCTTCAAAAAATCGATTATTTTCAATTGATGATACAAAAGAAATGTAGATTGTTGTAATTGTAACAAGATTTTTTTCTTTACCAAGTTATTTGTTTATAATTGAGAAAAACATGATTACCTCATAATATTTTAATTTTTTAAAAAAATAAGGAATAATAATTTATTCAAGGGATCATATCATAATAATAATAATAATAATATTATAAAGTTAATAATAATATATTATAACGTATTTTATTGAATAAGAAGCGATCACTCAAAAACTATTCAAGGTATCAATATATATATATATATATATATATATATATATATATATATATATATATATATATATACATATATATGTATGCATGCGAAACATCTCCTAACGGACACCCCTCCCTTTTTAAATGTCCCGGACTGGAAATATAGATATTTAAACCACTTTACAACGGAAGCGGGCTGCCAAATTTAGTAATTTGATATTTATGTTATTATAAATTATATTTTATATCCTCTGAGCAACAGTTACCACTAGAAATCACCATTGAGACATTACCAAGACAGACTTTACATCGGTTGGTTCACAGTTATTTGCCTACTATTGACAATTGGAATATTTATAAAATTATATTTTATAATATTGCTTATAAATCAGTTTTTCGTTTTTTTTCTGTAAATTCGTGTGTTTGTCACATAATTTTCAATAAAGCGGCAATGACGATACATAATGGTTTGATGTTTTGGTATAAACACGTACATATCTTACATAATTATGTACATACGTCCATAAATAAGTACATGTCTTAAAAACAAATATATATATATATATATATATATATATATATATATATATATATATATATATATATATATATATATATATATATATATAAGAATAAAAAAACTGAGATTTTTAGCAAACAAAAATGCGAAGAAAGGTACAATTCACATAGTGACGGTTTATCATGAAAAGATATATACAAATATATCCATATGGTATATTGAATTCACAAATCCTTTAAATTTTATTATTATTATGGCATGATCCCTTGAATAAATTATTATTCCTTATTTTTGTTTTAATTAAAATATCATGAGGTAATCATGTTTTTTCTCATTTATTACAAATAATTGGCAAAGAAAAAAATCTAGTTACAATTGCAACAATCTACTTTTCTTTAAATAATTTTAAAGAGTTCACATAAACAATACTTGAAATATTCTCAGTAGTACTTCTTCGTGTTTTCTTTCACAAAATTAGAATAAAATATTTTTTTTTTAAAAAAACAATTGCAGTATGACAATTCTATGTACCATATATTTTTGGTTTGTCAAGCTTTATTTATAAATTTTAAAAGTTTCCATTTAGTTTCCATTAAATAATATAAAAGTAGAAATTATTAAGTTAATAACTTCTAATTTTATATTATTCCATTAAATTATTACACAACACAGGATGATTGCGTGTTAGAAGGACACACTCGGCTTTCCATCTTGGGCCATTCTTGTATTTCTTATAAGATACGCTGTATCATTGCTAATACTGGTCCGATTAGATAATTTTTTAGAGAATTGTATTGCTTTTCATATGATTCTAAGCATAATTTACCATAAAATGCATAATTTTTGTGCTGCACGTAAATAAAATATTATTTTCATCATAACTTTTTTCTTTGCATTTCCTCTTTGATGTACTACATATATGAAAAGTGAAAGAGCTTTAAGGAGAAGAATTTAGGCATGTAATTTTTTTATTTTTTTAACTTCTTCCGTTCCACAAAGAAACAATAAATCCTTGTATGTACATCATATTTACAAACTTATAAAAACACACAAAAAAAAAAAATTCAAAATGGTTCAACAATTAACAAAATTCTCTAGCTGAGTAATAGAACAATTATACGAGAAGAAACAACAACAAATTTTGTTATTTTACCGTTCCAAACTGTCTGGATTGAGAGGGATGCGAAGGTGCCGGATGTGGGTGTGCCTCAGCCTCTGAGCACCTGTTATCTCCTGGATAGAAACTACGTTATGTTCTCGTAGCGCTTCCACTTTGAAAGGTCCTTCATATCGTTGATCCCCTTTCCGACAACCCGACGGTGGTTGGCTATATACCGTCATACCTAATGAGATTTTGTGAGATTCATCCATTACCGCCACGCAAACACGATTCGCCCTCAATTTTTTTTCTTTCGTGAGTCTGTTATACACCTTTTGTGAGATATCGGCTAACTGTCTACGTTTGTGGATTACGGAGTCTCGCAGATGTGTGTATGCGGTATTAAGAACATCTCCCCTATTCCGTAACGGATGGCCGAACACCACCTCCACCGGCGTAAAACCCGTAGCGGAATGTATCGTGTTATTGTACGCTACTACTGAGGCATTGCCGCGATGGCTCCTAATCCTATATTTAATTGAAATAATCGAAGATGTTCCCCTAACGTACGAGGAGACGTTCAATAGCACCGCGTCCTTGTGGGTTACCAGGGGAATTAAAATGCCACTTCATATTCAAGTCCAAACATTCTGTAGTTGTACGAGTGTTCTTAAATTCCCTCCCGCCGTCCGACGTAATGTTGTGTGGTACCCCGTAGCACGATATCCAGCTGAACATGCCATCCCAAACGGCGTCGGCCGTTTTGCTCGCTAACTTACTAAAGTTGTCGAGAACGGTAAGCCACTGCGAACCTTCCCAGGTAAAGATATCCACCTGTACCTCTAATAACGGTGAATTCGGGATATGTGACACTTCAGGATGGACATTGATGGGGTGTCTGTCATATTTTGCACAGTGACATATTGTACACGTTTGTAGAACTTCTCGGATCGTTCGGCGCATGTGATGCCAGTAATACCTGCGGCTCAACGCGGTAAGAGTTTCTGGTACCCCTCGATGATTAGTTTTCCCTTCGTGATAGGCTTTAACTAGTTCTTTTTGCCTGTCGGGATCCTTAACCATTTTCACGAATTTTGAACATAGGATTAGGTTCCTATCGGCTCCTATGCGCTCCGTTTCTAACAGATGTTTGATGTGGTCTAGGGCCGTTGTATTTCCTACGTAAAGATAATACGTCTTGCCCAGTTTGGTGCTCGTGTTAAGGATGCGGGCAACGTCCGTCGGTGGCACTGAGGGAACTGTCCAAACAGTTACAATACTGTGGCGGCCATACTTCGTGTGTCCCATTCGTGACATTCCTTCGGTACGAGTTTTCCAGATGATCTGGCGAGTGTGTCGATTCACGACGGTATCCATCTCATTGAGGTGGGTATGTCGAGTTTACACGGCATTTCGTCGGCATCTACCGTGTCCTCCTCGCCAAGCAATATATCTTCTCCAGCGGTATCTACTGAGGGACCCACTTGATGAAGCGGATTTGTATACAGGACCCGAGACAACCAGTCTGCGACAACGTTTTTTGAGCCTTTTTGATGTACGATATTGAAGTTATAAGCTCGCGATTTTTCTTTCCACTGTCCAATTCTGGCTGACGAATCCTATAATCCGTCGGTCCATAATAACGGTTTATGATCTGTTAGAAGTGTAAACCGCCTCCCATATACATAAGTGGTCGACTGCCCAGACGATGGCTAAGAGTTCTAGTTCGAGTGCACTGTATCATCCCCAATATTGGATTCCTGCGATAATACCGCCCCAAGCGCCCTTTCGCTATCATCGGTTGCCAGTACAAATTCAGTTTGGAAGTCTGGAAATGCAAGCACTGGTTCCGCAGTAAGGGCTTCCTTGCACCTATGGAAACTCGTCACATGTCGCTGGTAAAAAGAAATGACCGGCCCTTCTTCAAAAGTTGTGTAAGTGGTGAGATTGTATCGGCTGCGTTTGGTAGGAATTTGCGATAATAATTCACCATTCCGAGGAGTTCTTTTTGGTTAGCGGGTGGTAATCACAAGAGATGGCTTCGACCCTGGCTGGATCTGGTTTGACCCCCCGTTCCGAGATGAGGTGTCCCACAAATTTGATTTCCGTTTGTAAGAAATGAGGTTTCTCTTTCGATAGCTTTAACCCAAATTCACGAATGCGCTCAAAAGACATCCTTGAGGTGAGCTACATGGCACGATGGGGATTAAATATAGACGATAAGATCATCCATGTATATTTGGCAATAATCTTCCCCTAGCCCACGGAGAAACTAATCCATCAGGCGCTGAAAAGTAAGAGGTGCGTTTTTAAGCCCGAACGGCATTCGGGTGAATTCATAACACTCTCTGCCAAAGATGAACGCTGTTTTTTCAATATCCTCCTCTCGCATCCGCACTTGATGGTAACCGGATTTTAGGTCAAGTGTAGAAAAAACACGAGCTCCCGGCAGACGATCTAGCATATCCTCGAGTCTAGGAAGGGGATACCTTTCCTCTACGGTGCTTTCGTTCAGTTTCCTATAATCGATTACCAGTCAATACGAGGGGTCTGCTTGTTGGTTCAACTTCTTTTTTTCTGCAATCCACAAGGGACTGCTGAACGGTGACGTACTATGCCGTATGATCTCTTGACGAAGGAGGTCACCTAGTTGATCGTTAATAATTGCCGTCATTGACTGAGGGTACCTCCGGCCCTACGTGTAGGAAATTTTGTTTTCCTTAAGTGCTATTTCGTGTTTGGTCTTCCCAGTGGCGAGTAATGGACAGCCCTCCCTGTAAAGTATATCCGTATATTCAGATAATAATGATTCCGCCCTCGGTAACTCTTTACGAACCATTTCTAAAAGAAGTTCCTTTCCGTTCATTTTAAATTTCCTGTGGTATGATTTCGACCCCAGGGTCATTATCCAACTTCCCCTACTGCCCTGCACCTTGTCTAAAACGTCACACCCGATCAAAATACCATATTGGTTAGTTAATTTTTCTAACACGTGTACGACCGCGCTCGTTTTTACTCCGGTGAGATTTTTTAGATCCCATATGTATTCCCCCAACACTTTACAAGGACCACTCAAAGTGATAACGGAACATCTACTTACCTTAAGTGAGAGATCTTTGTCCAGCTCCTTCAACACCCCTCTGCTGACCAAGGTACTGGTGCTCCCAGTATCAATCAGCGCCCTTAATCCATCGCTGCACCCTTGCACTATGGGCAACCTCTCCCACACTCCACAAACACTATTTATTAACTCTAATCTGTCTGGGTTGCCCTCGCCTCCTCAGATAGTAGTTTCCTTCTTCACATCTGGCTTTTTGGATTTGTGCTTCCGATTCGCCTGCACGCTCGATTTTCCAGCTATCTTCGTCCAGCTGGGCCTCTGATCGTCTTCTTCATCGGAAGAACTCTTATCTGAGTAATCTTCGGAACTCGAAGTTGACGCGTCCCTAGGTCCTCTTGTTCTGTGGGTGTTCACCTCCATCGGTTCTGGGGCTGGGTTCCACCTGTCCATCCAAGGGCAAGCTCTAGCGACATGACCTTTGTCTCCGCATTCAAAACACTTAACTGAGGGACAATTAGCTGCGATGTGCCCTGAGTTGTTGCATTCGTAGCATCTACGGACATTTTCTCTTCTGGCTCCTCGTGGCTTAAAGACTTTCTGCCCATCTTTACCGTCTCTAGAGCTTCTTCTATTCTATTCTGTTCGACTATTTAAGGATAAGATGGGTGAGGTCTGGTGTCGAACCGCTCCCTATTCCGATCTCGATTGCCCCTCCTGTTCCTGAAAGGCGCTTTCCGCCACTGTTGGTCATCTGCTTCTTCTTCTTCTCTAGCACCTTTGTCCATTACGTCCCGGACACACTCGACGAAGGATTTTTCAGCAGCCAGCTTTTCTCTTACCCTTAGATTCCGTCCTAGCTGCACTTTCAACACTTTCTCGTAAATTGCCAGCTGTTGGGCCGCCTCGGCCTGCCCTATTGTCTCGATCAGTTTCTCTGAGATGGCCGTGAATTGGTTCAGCATGGTTTCCGCAAAGCTGTAATCCAACTGCCCAGATCTTCTACTTTCCGTGAAGAGACGATAAACGTCTTCTTCTGGTCTCCAGCGCCCTCCTCTATCGCCTTTTTTAATCTTCTGGTGACCTCGTCCATTTCTTCTAACTCTTCCCACTAGAGATGCTCTCAATTCGGTAGCATCCAAAAGATCGACACATCCAGCCGTGATTCTCGCCTCAATCAGGTTATGGATCTGATTACCTCGCTTCAGAAAGTGGTTGAGGTGGCTTAGTTCTCCGCCAAACCTTTCCAATTCTGAGACAGCGTTTTTTAGGTAAGTGGCGGTAGCTGTCTTTACTCTCGCCCACACTAATTGCATCAACTGGGGATCGTTATTTACTACCTGTACAATCCCTGGATTGGTGTTCGAGCCACTATTCTGGTCCATAGGTTGACCTGGAGGATCCATAGGTTGATCTTGACTGATTACGGATGCACCTTGAAGCTGACTAATTAACATATTTAACAAAAAAAGATAGAATAGGACACAAAGTGAACAACACGGATACTTGGATAATACTGACTTTATTCATCTTCTGCAAGTGTTTATATAGTATAACAGTGTTTATTTACAATAGTTATTTACATACACTACTAATCATATATATATATATATATATATATATATATATATATATATATATATATATATACATTATTTACATGAAGGAAATTCGATTAAATAGATAGTGGACCATTTGCACACTCGTCTCTAACTTTCCTCTAACTGTTTGCCAAATCGAATATATCGTTTTCAAAATATAGATGTGTAAAGAAAGATACGTTTGTGAGTACAAAATTCGCGTAATACGGTACACGGGTATGTGTTAGTGAAAGTAGTGTATAGAAGAAAAATCTCGAATAATTGCTAGTAGCTGCTCAACTGCATCGAGTTGCTTATTCACACATCATACTGATCAATCGAGCAGACAATATTAAAAACAAAAAAGAGAGAAAAAGCTAGATGGGAAAAATAGAATACACAATAATATTAACAGAAAAAAAAAACTGGGCCATAGACAAAACAAAGCCAAGGCTCAATAAAAATGATGATGTAGGATTCCAGTATAATAGTATAATGATCTGGAACTGATTTTTCTTTTTTTCCACAAGCACTTAAGAGCGCAGCACAGCAACAGCGCTAACATACTTCAAATTCAAATCTTAATAAATAGAACTCAGAATTGTATTAATATACTTCTCTAATCCAAGTTAATAAACTTGTTTTTGATAAAAGCATTCATGTATTCGTTTTTTAATAAGCTCTTGTATTCTCCTTCTCAGCAGAAATCCCTCTACCATGGACAATGCCGAGGGTCCCTGATTGTCCGTAGTAGAAATGTTACACTGTGACTTTTGGCATTTAATAAATAGTTTCTATTATTTAAATATTTTTATTGGCCGCCAGCCGGACCATCTTATTGGTTGAAAACTAAATTGTGTTATTTTATTTTGGTAGATGTGAGCATGAAAATCTTATAACATTTTTTAAGAAGATGTTTTCACGCAGGCCAATAACTGAAAAGATAAATCATTATAATGAAGACGAATGTCAACAATGATGTGTTACGATGTTGAAGAGTTGTATCTAACATATTGATGTAATCTTCAGCGCTCTCTCCCATCACTGATGGGTTTCTGAGTTTGTTGATTAACACTATCAGAATTCATAAATCAAATCATGTCCTGTTTTTCTTTTGAAATGTTTTATATTACTCTAAACATACCTCATTAAACTATTAACTACTTATTTAAGAGGATTGATATATATACTAGGTTGTCCTTGTGCATTAGTATAGCTTTATTTCAGATTACATATTTTTAAAATTATTAATATTTTATTTTAAACATTATTACTACTCTTCAAAGTAAAGTCCATTGTTTTCAACTACTTTCACCCATCTTTCTGCCAGTAATAGAATTTGATGCCGGCCCCACTCCTTTGGTTTTGAGGCAAAGAACTCTTCCCATCCAATTTTTACGTCCTCGTAATTATCAAAGATCCGACCTTTTAAACCAACCGTAATCTGATGGTGCAATATCTGGGCTATACGCAGGATGAGGCAAAACGTTTACTCCTTGCAGTTCCTATAATTTTTTCTTGGTCAAACTAGAACGATGTGCAGGGGCATTGTCGTGTTGCAAAATGGCTTGGTACCTGTTGACCAAAGTGGGGTACTTTTTACCAAAAACTACATAAACTTTGTCTAGCTGTTCATAGTAAAGGTTTGAGTACCTACTGCGGCCGATAAATCACGAGTTGTTGCGCGTGGGTCCTGGTTCACACATTCAAGAAGAACCTCATCATCTACGACCGATGGGCAACCTGATCTGTGTTGTGCGGCATTATTTCGGTGGATAATTGACTCTCCTTCTATGGCACAAATTTCTTCGGCGGCTGCATTTACGCTTAAACCTTTTTTCCAATAATGTCTCAAAAGACCGTGAATCACTATTTTTTCTTCTGGCATTGCACGTGCGTTTTAAAAATGTAAATGACCCCATAAAGCCAACACAAGTCACAATTAATTAAAGGATTAAAGGATTAGTCAAAGAAAACATTGGCATAAATTGTAGGAACAAACATGGAATTAAGGGTTGTGTTCATGCGCAAAGGACTTTTGTAAATATATATATATATATATATATATATATATATATATATATATATATATATATATATATATATACATCCATTTTTTCTATGCTCGCTCTTAAAAACTACCTATTCTGTTTGGTTGAGGTTTCGCATATATGTAGATGACTTCAACAGTGTTTGAAGCCCTATTTTTCAACGTCCTCTACACTATTGTCACTCTTATTCACCCCATTACTCTCTTAGTTATATATTATGCTCATAACAATTCATATTTTCTTACAGGTTATTGGAGGTACCAGTGTACTCAATGGCATGATGTATATGCGTGGAGCTCGCAGAGACTACGATGACTGGGCCCAGATGGGTAATGTCGGTTGGAGTTACCAAGACGTGCTACCTTATTTTCTGAAATCAGAAGATAATGAAGAGGCCGAACAGATGGATCCAGGTTACCATGGAGTTGGAGGCCTCTTGTCTGTCTCTCGATTTCCATATCATCCTCCACTGTCCCATGCTATTATCCAGGCCGCTATGGAACAAGGATATCCAATTCGTGATCTCAATGGTGAATCAAACATGGGCTTCATGATTGCACAAACTACAACAAGGAACGGTAGCAGATTGAGTTCTTCGAAAGCATTTCTACGACCAGTGAAGAATAGGCCAAATCTTCATGTTATGTTGAATTCAACTGTTACCAAAATTTTAATTAATCAAACAAAGAAAGAAGCTTATGGAGTTGAAGTGTTTACCAACGGCCGTCTGGAAACATTTTTGGCTAAGAATGAGGTAATTTTAAGTGCCGGAGCAGTAAACTCACCTCAGATCCTTCTGCTATCTGGAATTGGTCCAGAGGCAGAACTAAGAGCTCTTGGCATACCTGTCATTCACAATTTGGATGGAGTTGGGAAAAACCTTCACAATCATGTTGCTCATTTCCTTAACTTTTTTATAAACGACACAGCTACAACACCCCTTAACTGGGCTACTGCGATGGAATATCTACTATTTCGGGATGGTCTTATGTCTAGTACTGGTCTCTCAGAAGTTACAGGCATATTAAATACCAGGTAATGTCTTTATAGATAGTGATATAATTCGAAAGCTAATAACAGATTTCATACATTGCACCTATCCCGAATCCAATGCTATCATAAAGCGTTTTCAGCTTCATCAGAATTTTGCCAAACAGTGACATAAAAAAATGTTCCTTTCACATTTACGTTGATTATTCCCATTTATCTCTCCTTGTTTCCCCATGAGATTCAAGATGCCAAGAAGACTTCGACATGGCATGTTCTTGGGACACAGCTAATACATTTAAATTAAATGCTAAAAAACTGAATAGGTCATTACTATAGGTTCTTAAATTAGTTTTAGCTTCCCGCTATAAATTACTCAGCTCTTCAAAGAATGAAATTTCCACCCCACTGTGAAGAACCTTATTATTATCCTTGATCAAACCTTTCCATTGAAAGATTGTTTGTCTCTTATTACCAGGCACATTATGTCCATCTTATGACTCCTCCCTCAACATCTCCTTCGCCAATCAACTCGTCAATTCTTGTTTTCATCCCTTATATTTACTAGTTTCTGTTTTAGGGATTCCCCTAATCTATCCAAAACACCAAGTTAAAATGGTTATTTCTCTTTTTTTGTAGACAAGATTTCCTTGGCTCTTTTCTCTGCTATTCACCCTCATCACAATCTTCTTCCTGCTTTGTTGAATATTAAACTCTGAAGCCATCAGTGAATTTCCATTAAACCAAGAATTTCCATTAAAGAGATTCTATCTCTCTGATCTTTCCACAACCGCCCACAGTACAGCAAGTTCAGACTATCTTTCCTAAGTCATGCTTCGAACATATGGAACTTCCTCCCATCGAATACCACTCTTCTTTTGTCCCCATTTTCAAATCCATCTCCTCCTTCACCAGTTTAATATTCAACAAGATATCTTAATAACTATTTTATTCAAATAAAATTTTTCAATTTAGAGTTATGTAACATAATAACCCTTCATGTTTTCGTTAATTCAATAAGATAGGCACATAAAAAAATGAGAAAAAAAATAACAACAATGTTTATTCATTTTTTTACTTTAATTTTAGTAAACAACACTGAATAACTATATTTCTTATTAATTTTTTTAATATTCATTTGTTTTGTTGTTGTTTTTCTGAGATTGTATCAATCATAAATAAGTCCTAATTATTCATAGTTAATGTCTATATTCATAAAAGTTATTTTGTTATGTTAATTAAAAAGCTAGACTGCCAAATTATTTGTTTATTATAATAATTCTTAGGGGGCATCAGCTCCAAAGTAAAGATTATTTTCTTTGTTTTATTTATTTTAAAAAACTTTTTGGATTCAGTAATATTTTCGAATAAAAATGATTGATCAATCATAGTTTAAGATGAACAAAATTCAGTGCATTGTCAGTCCTATTGAAAAAAAAAGGTTACTTTAGATTTTATGAACAGCAACAACTGCTGTTAAAACTATGTACCTTTCAAAAATTAAAATTAAATTACAACTTTTGTAATATTTTAATTTTATAATGTGAAATAAATAAAAAATTGAAATCAATTATATGTGTGTGTGTGTGTTTCATATTTTTGTAATTTTCTATTTTTTATTTTTATAGATTTGCAGACAAAAGTGGAGATTATCCCGATCTTCAAATGTTCTTTGGTGGTTTCTTGGCAAATTGTGCACGTACTGGTCAGGTATGATGTAATTTATAATTATTAATTTATTAAAATAAATGGAACTTACTTATCACAAAAGAAGCATTAAAAATAAATATAAATAAAGACATACTTCATTGTTTTTATTTTATTAATATTTTTTTAATTATTTTTAATTTAAAATTACTAATTTACAAAACTAATTTATTCTTAATTCTTCTTCTCTTATTAAGGTTGTTTTAGGATCTGTAAAAATCTATTAAAGACTTGTTACAACTTTTTTATAGTTAATAAATAAGCCATTTTACTAATAAAATAGATTCCTAGATTAAAATATTTAAGTACCTTATATTTACTTGGGGAAAAACTAAACTAAACTTAAATTGCATATAAACTAATTAGTTTCATTTATATTTGTTATGATATTTCAATAATTTTTTTGATGCTTCATAATCATCAAATTTTATCAAGAAATTATAGAAATTAGTTATAGCTATAATACTGATTAGTTATAATATATTTAATTTAGACATAAAAATATAGGCAGGCTGTTGCTATTTTACTAATTTTATTTATTTCGATGCAAATTTTCGGCCTACAAGCCATCCTCAGGCATTTCTGTAAAAGGCCCTTATTTAGTTTAATTTATAGCATATCACAAAATTAAATATTCTAATAAATAACCATATACATATTAAAAAAGTATTTAAAATGCATAGATTGCAATATTTAAGTCCAATCCGGACCAAGTCCAAATATATAGCGTCACTAAAAAATAAATAATTATAATAAAAACACAATAACAAAATTGAGGTTGGATCAAGTTTCATTACAGTTTAAAATTTTATAAAAATCTTATCAAGTAAATATCAATAAAACACTTACAACTTTTAAAATAAAATAAGCAATTATATTGACAAATAACCAGCATTTAAGTATAGTTAAGAATAATATCTATAAAATTTTGTTGGAAAATTGGTACCTTAAAAAACTAATAGACAAATTATGGAATAAGGATAAATATACTAAAATTATAATCATAGTACAAAGGCCAATGAAATTAATGAACAGCCCAATGATAAAATAATAGTTCACAACTTTAACAAGCCAAAGCATAATAGTCGTGCAAACAAACTTATCACATATTATTTTAAACCAACAAGCAATAATATTACATTGACGGAAAATAGAATATTGAGTGTGGATAAAAATGGAGCTAATCAAAATAATAAGTTAAAATACTATTCATTAACCCACATAGATGGATTGACTAACTCAGTATCCGAAACATTAAAAAAGTATGATATTACTGATCTGAAATTTGGTAAAAAATCAATAAATAAGTTATAAGCCATATACACCAATAACAAAGATAAAATAAAAAAAAGAAGATAAAACAGATATTATATATCAGATTGAATGCATTTAGTGTAGAAATATTAATGAAAACAGTTATAATAATATACAGACTTGTTATATAGGGCAAACTAAACAAAATTTGAAAAATAGAATTGGCCAACACAGAAGTAATTGTAACTCCAAAATTTAAAAGTATAATAAAGATACTGGTCTTTTCACGCATAGCCTTGAAAACAAGCATAATTTTGATTTTATTAATACAAAGATTATTGCAACAGAAATTAATAATCATAAAAAAAAACTAAAAAAAAAAAAAAAAAAAACTTGAGTCCTTATATATAACAAAAAATTTGAATAGAGTGTACAATTTTAAATCTGATACTAATGGTTTGAATAGCACATATGCTAATGTAATTACCGAATTAAAATTTTAATTTATTTAAATTAATATGAATATTAGATTTATAAATTAATAGCTTGTATTTTGGGGTTTCAATGTATGTATATTAAGTGTTGCATAATGGTTAATGATTGCTTAGTTAATTATTTGAGTTGTCATAATTGGTTGTAATATTGCATTGCCTTCTTCTTTGGAGTTTCACCTATGATGGCTGTGATGACTGATATGGCTCCCTTATTATTATTTTATTTTTAAAGTTTTAAGTGTTTTATTGATATTTACTTGATAAGATTTTTATATTTTAAACTGTAATGAAATTTGATCCAACCTCAATTTTTTTATTGTGTTTTTATTATAATTATTTATTTTTTAGTGATGCTGTATATTTGGACTTGGTCCAGATTGGACTTAAATATGGCAATATATGCATTTTAAATACTTTTTTAGTATGTATGTGGTTATTTATTAGAATATTTAAGTATATTTAATTCTGTGATATATTATCAATTAAACTAAATAAGGGCCTTTTACAGAGATGCCTGAGGACGGCTTGTAGGCCAAAAATTTGCATCGAAATAAATAAAATTGATGAAATAGCAACAGCCTGCCTTTATTTTTATATATAAAAGCATTCACCTAAATCAACAAACATATATTTAATTTAGACTGTCGTCAACTAAAATCATTTATTCTTATTATAGCGTATCTCTTAAAAATACTTCAAAATTACAAATTAGTCATCCATTAATCCATTAAAAGAGATAGTTGAGCACTAAATTTAACTAAATTTTTACTAAATTTAACTTGTGTAACATTACTCACAAATGTTTTTATTTTAATGAATGATCTGATTGCTAAAAGAATAGTTTTCTCATTTTCAGGTTGGTGAAAGAGAAGATGGAGGCAATAATTCCACTCCTAATCAACGAATCATTAATTTTACTCCAACACTCCTGCATCCACGTAGTAGAGGTACAATTAAATTAAGAAGTCGTGATCCATTTGCACCTCCATTGATAAATGCAAGATATCTAACTGATCCTCAAGATATTGAAGTCTTAGTAGACGGTATAAAGCTTGCTATAAAACTTTCTAAAGCTAAAGCATTTGAAAAATATGGTCTTAGAATTGACAGAACGCCTGTAAGGGGATGTGAAACTCTTGAATTTGGATGTGATGCTTATTGGAGATGTGCTGTAACAAGAGATACAGGACCAGAAAATCATCAAGCTGGAAGTTGTAGAATGGGCCCACCAGGGGACCCAGGAGCAGTTGTAGATCCACAACTTAGGGTTCATGGGATAGATAAGTTGAGAGTAATGGATGCATCTATAATGCCTAAAGTAACCTCAGGAAACACTAATGCTCCAACAATAATGATTGCAGAAAAAGGATCCGACATGGCCAAGAACAGGTGGTTAGGTTCTCATGTGTGGAGAAAGTGGTAACCAACAGCTCTTAGAACCAAAAATTTAGGGTTGATAGGAAACATTCTTTCTTTGAGCATATGTTCTACTATGTTCATCAATGGGTTTATACCAAATTTGATTTTTATTTCAGAAATGTTCCTTGTCATGATTCCTTTCATATCAGCCATTTTTGAAGAGATGGTTTTATATAATAAACAAAATAAAATTGAAAAAATTACATTTAGATAGAAAAAAACACATAAAATGACAAGAAAACCATTCCCTTTCTTTTGAGCACCAATCAAAAACAATTCTGTTTTCGAATTCAAAATTATAATAAACCAATGTTGTTATTAAAATCTTTAAGATGGAATCATAAAATTGACCATTTTACTATAATATTGATTTTTTTATTTTATTTAAAGTAAAAATTCGGTAAATTCGGTAAAGTAAAATACGTATTGTCTGAATGAAAAGTTACTTACTTAACAAAAGTATTCATCAACAATATGTACTCAAATGAATCAAGATTATTTAATGAAATATTTTATTTATCATAGTTGTTTTAAATATTCCTTTAATTTTTAACTTAGTTGTTGATTAATCAATATCATGAATCTTATTTTGTGTTATACCAAAAATGTAAGGTATGCTTATAATAACGCCTACTTTTCCTAATTCCCTCTTGAATTCCAGTATGTAAATGATAAGTGTTTATAATTATTTTTTTGTTTACAATAAAAAGTGTTGTAATACATTATTATATACTGTAATATTTTATATATTAAATATGAAACCACACTTATATTAGCAATGCCATTGTAATTACTTTGCATGTCAATATCTGATTTTTTCAATTAATTGTTAGTTGTTTAGATTGATGTATGAAAAAGCAATATTTTTCTTAAATATTTTTTTTTTCCTATAAGTGCAGTAATTTTTCAAGTATCTTATGAAAATAACATAGAATAAATAGATAAAACTCTGTACAGTAAATGTTTGTAATCAACTGATTGTCAGTATTCAACTGAAAATAAATTGGTTACTCTAATAAATCCAATTCACTAAATAAAACTTGCGTTTTAGTAAGTATTTATCATAGAGGAAATTACAGGTATGGATTTAAAGCAATTGCTTCATTATTATTTTTTTTTTTTCTATTTTCATTCTGGTAGCCCAAAATTTTAATTGGCAGTGTAAATATATTTATAAATATTTATTTCATTGAAGAAAATTATTAAATCAGTAATAACATATATAATTTAAAAAAATAATTTGATTTTATTTTTTATGTATCTATAAAAAAAACTATAAAACATAGTTTACTAAATATATGATTTTTGGCTATATAATAGAAGATTACAAAACAATGAAATTCCTCACTTTATTTATTTAGTTTTACTCAGTATTATTAGTTATTTAAAATCTAATTTAAACGTGTATTGATTTTTAAATGGTATAAGAAGTTTATGTTAAAAACAAAATAGAAATTTAAAAAAAAAATAGAGTTCTTTATCTTTAAAACAGAATCAAGAGAGGCTAAGCTGGAAACAGAAACTTAAGAAACAGAGTTGTCAGTACCTGTTTGTGGTAAATGAAGTTATGATTTGTATGGTGATTATTTTTAAACTCAAATATATAATATAATAATATGATCAATATGTTCTATTCTTCTTTCAAGCCATCTTTTAATAGAGCCAAAAGAAAAAAATAATCATGCATGGTGAAATATTATCAAGAACAAACTAGGCTTACTAACCCATCAATGAATTACAAGTTACCTTAAGTGAAGCTTGCATTTTACAACAAATAAATATATGTTATTGTTCATTAATTTTTGCTTTTTATTTATTGCAAAACATAGGATTAATTACATAGTTGTCTTGATATTAATGAAATAGTTGTTTTTAAAGTTATTGAGATTATCAACTGAGGGTTCGTCAGTATTCAGTGCTTTATTCCTTAGTAAATGTTAATAGAAAAATTGTATAGAATCATGATATAAGTAATATAACCATTTTCTTATCTTTAAAAAACAGTTTTAACCCATTCAATACGGCTGCCATATTGCTAAACTTATCAAGTATACTGCATAATAAATGAACAACTTCGACTGTCACTGTTACTGTATTTTAACATAAACTACTTTCCTTTTTTGTTAAAAGTAAGTTTAAAATATTACAAAAAATCCTTTATTGTTTTTTCACTAAAATTAATTTTTTTACTAATTAGATTTTAGCTTCTCAATGGTGAAAGGTATTCCAAAACGGTCATCTGCTTCTGGTTTTAAAATTCTTTTTGATATACTGAGTTGGCAAGGAAAGCTTCTCTGAATGACTGGAGAGCACACTCAGTCATTGAGAAGAGATTCCATGAGCACACGGGTGCGCTCTCAGTATGGAATGGGTTAAATACAAGATCTTAAAAATGTATGCAATGATACAAATTTCCCAAGGAGTTTTATTAATTTGTAATTATTTATCGACATCAATTGCTTCTTCGTTTATTTTAAATTTCATAATTACCTATTTTTGTATCCTATATTGTTTCAAAATGCATAAATTTTGTAATTGTGATATTGGCTGTAATCTTTACTTCCTGTAATTTGTAGTTGTAAAAATATAATTATAATAATAAATTATATATTGATATTACTGTATTATTTTTGTTATAGATACATACTCAATTTTCTTAGAAAATATGAATATTTACTTTTGTTTCTCCTGTTACTTTATACATCATAATGTTATATCATACATGATTACTGTGTAATAACTTATCAATATATTAATATTTTATATATGTACTATATACACTATATGTAATATATATATATATATATATATATATATATATATATATAAATATATATGTACAGCCTTTCTAAAGTTTATTATACTTAAAAAGAGTAAATTTTTCATGCGACGAATCCTTGTACTTTTATTTTAACTA
The DNA here is from genome assembly GCA_948150685.1 of Rhaphigaster nebulosa. Taxonomy (NCBI): domain Eukaryota; kingdom Metazoa; phylum Arthropoda; class Insecta; order Hemiptera; family Pentatomidae; genus Rhaphigaster; species Rhaphigaster nebulosa. Next base: position 114,567,267 of record OX411307.1, on the reverse strand, counting down.
TAAATTATTGTGTACTATTAGTTGTGTTAATTTTAATAAATTATACCAAGGAGTATTTTTTATACTTTATTATTTTTTTTCAACCTTTATGGTGTCCCTTATATTATAAATATAAATATATATTTGTCATTATTAAAATAATGATGACTATAAACTAACCAAGTAGATACTTCATATAACCTGTTTCTTTTTTATTAACAATGTAGCTTTGTTCAAACCATTTCCCTTTTTTTATTTCCTGCTTTCAAATACCATATCATTGTTGCCACTATGAAACCTCTTATGTATCAAACACACACACAAATTAATTTTCTAATCAATATATATTATTTTATAATATTTTATATATATATATAAAATTATATATATATATAATATACGATTAGAATATATATATAATATACATTCCACTTAATAAGGCTAATAAATTCAAAAGGATTTTTCTTCAATAATTTATTCACAATGTCTCAATCACTGTAAATTAAAATGAGATCCTCTTCAGAATTCTTTGGTTGAGCCCTGATACTCCAAGTCAATATGTACACCAATATCATCATCACACTACTCGCTAACATATACCTATATATATATATATGTAGAGTAAAAGTAAATTGATAATAATCTGAAATAAAGATCAAGAATTTATAGTATAGTATAAAAAAATGAGGTTATGAATGGACTAAAAAAAATATTCAAGTGATTGTTAATTCTATTTATTGAAGCAGGAAAAGGCCTCCATTATGATAATGAATTGACAATTAATTGTGATCACATTATGGTTTTGAGATATTCAATGCACCATTACTCATAAATTAATTATAATCAGATATTATTATATTTCTATTCCATACAAGTTTAGTGACTAAATATATTTTATTTATTTTTATTTTTTTTTTAATTAAGTATATAATCTTGAGAGCTTAAACTAAAATGATATCACTGGGAGAGTATAGAGGATAGAAACATATTTATTTTGAAATACTATTATTATCTAAATCCTAAATATGTCCTCTTTTGATACAAGTCAATTATTTAAAGAAACATTTCTAAACCAACCAATTCGTACAATTTACATCTATCTTAGGAGATTAACGGAGATTTTTTAATAAATATATCATTATCTAAGCAATAGGATCATACATTAACTAACTATCTTTTATTATTTATATTTATATTTACAAAGGAAGATTCAGAACCAAATTAAAGATTTAAAGATGTATTCTCATAATAAATATCTTGTTCATATTCCAAAATAAATACAGATATAACTTATAATATGAAATTAACTTTATGAATCTCAATTGTACACCAGCTCATAATCTCTAGGTGAAAAATTAAACTTTTCCTGCAATGTATTTACATAAATAAGTATTAAACATGAGCAATGCCAAAATAATTATCCCATTACAACTTTTTGATCACACCTTAGGTATGACACTCTGCAACATAGCATAATTATAAAATAGTAAGTTGAATAATGTCAAAGTTCATTAAAGTTTATAAAATGATTATGAATAAGCCCAACAGAGAATGACTTCTGACATTGCCATGTTAACAATGTTTAGCATTTTCTCCCTTAACTATAGAAGAGGTATCTGTTTTTAAACTCATTCTAGATGCTTCTATTTGACAAATTAAATAAACCTGTATGATGTAAATTATAAGAGCAAATAAATTATACAATGAATAAAATATATACTAAATGAAGAAAACATTTTCTTGATGTAATCATATTTATTCAATTCAAAATTAATAATTTAGGCATTAAAAGAAAAATTAATTATTTAAGACTTACAAGCACATTGCTGAAGCACTCCTTTTCCTTTTAGGGTAAATTTATTAACCCAGAAATATTTAATAGATGTAATAAAAATTATATATCTAATAAATCATGAATTTTTCACTGATTTATAATTCCAGAATATTAGGCCATACATTAACAAATCATGATTAACCTACTGAAGACATGTACTAATTCTATTTGTTATCATAATGTAAGCCACATGATTATTATCCTCTGTTCAACTATATCAGTAACACTACAAATTTAATTAATTTTCATTTGTTATGATAATATATTAAGAAAACCTTTTCTGTTACCACTATTATTAAAGCTCATACATGGTTCAATCAGTAATTAGCAAAGAAACAGAGGTTATACAGCGGATTTATTAAATACTGTATGTTGAAACTTAAATACAAATTAATTACATTTTTTTGTTCTGTTACATTATTATTTGGAAATTAAAGAAACTCTGCAAACATAAACCAGTATGTGGCATTCAATACAGCAAACAAAAATGGAAAGAAAATTCTCGAGAACTTATCAATTCCAATAGCCCTCATTCTATTTCTGTTTGGAGGCTGAACAACTGGACGAGGTGGAGGTGGTGGCACTCCTTGATTTCTCAACTCCAAAATGTTTTCCTGTTTAAAAAATAAATTGCATTTTATTGAAACTATGAAAGAAAGTTTCTTTTATTATGAATTACAGATGATATTAAAGATAATTTTTTTTAACTATATATATATATATATATATATATATATATATATATATATATATATATATATATATATATATATATATATATATATACATCTATATATACATATATTTAAATTAAGAATGCTTTAATGTTCTGATAATTTTATTTTCGAATAATAATAATAATAAAATTAATTTGGGATGTAAAAAAAAAAATTACCAATTTTTTTTTTTTTAACATTGTAAACCATTGATCAACTTTTTTTTCAATTCCAATTAAAGTTTTTATCACTTTAATCCCTATACTGTTCTAAATAAATTTGTAAACAAAATGACCTTGTCTTGTCTTCAGTTTTGTCTTAGCATTCGGTTAAACATCATATTAAAATTTGAAATATTGGAAATGTTACGCTAATATTGGAAAACCGTCCTAAACAGGTTGTTTCTCTGCCAAAACAAGCCATTTGATGTAGTAATGTCAAGAAGAGGATGCTCTTTTGGAACTGACTTTGAGTAGATAGTTCCAGAAATTTGAAACGGGTGAGATCATTCATGAGAGGAAAGAGGGTTTTAGACAGGTACCGCTCTCTCATATTGCTTACGGTTCGGACATATCACTCTCTGACTTTCATCTATTCCGGACTATGGTACGCTATCGGAAAATCCTTTTGAAAAATCACAAAAAATAGGAGGTTCAAAATGGACTTGCAGAATTCTTCATACAAAACCCAAAAAGAGGTATTGTGAAGGAATCGGACAGCTAGCCTTGAGATGACAACAAACCATGCAACACAACACTATATACTTTGAATATTAAAAAATTGTGTAAAAATAAAATTATTTTTAAATTACAAAGAAAAATGGTCATTTTTTACGACTCATCCCATTAATTTTTATCAGAACATGAAAGAAATATTTTTTTTTTAAGTTATAAATAATTTACTAGACTATTTCACTGTTTATTGCTTCATAAGTACAGTAGCAGTTATTTATAACATAACAATGACTCAAAATTTTAGCGTCTTCACTAATCCCTTTAATTTATTACATAAATAAAAAAAATTACATTTGTGGCAACACAGTTCACCACCATCCAACCAGATAGTTCTGCCATCACACCTTAAATTGCAAAACGAGGTATTAAATATTTTTGTCTTCAATTATTAAACCTCTAATTATGTTCAAATTAATGATTGTTTCATATTATGTGAGAAACAATATGTATATACCAATCTTGTAAATATTATTCATAAAATGTAAATAAATAGCAATGAAGGCTCAGGGCAACTCTTGCTACGATGTTATGGTGTAAACTCTATATATAGATAACTCAATAATTGGTAAAGCAATTTGTCAGAACTTTGGTCTTTTCTTATACCCCAATCTATTCTACCTTCCACATATTAACAAAAATACATTGGTCTAGATTCATTATTCCAAAAATAAATATTTGCTAAGTAGAGAATATCTTCTGATAGTCAATGATTTTCTGGTGTAATAAATATAGCTTATTACCATAAATGAAAAAAAGAGAAAAGAAAAAGCTATTTCATATTTGCTTATTAAAGTAAGTTGAAGTTAAGCCTCAATGTTTAGGCTTCCACCATCTTTGCTTGTTGTTAATTAAATTGATAAGTTTTACTCTGAAAATAAAATCATGGAAATCAAATAACAGACTGAAATGGACATAGACAATACGAGTTGGAACTCAAAAGACTCGTAGTTGGAAAGGATAGCTGTTTAAAAAAATAGGAAATAATTAGCTAAAAAATCTATTTTCCATTTCTTGGCCTTCATTATTTATTTCTTAAATTATGAGAATTGTTTGTATAGTAAATTCAGACTATTATTCAAAATAAATAAATAATTTCCAATATTTTAAGAATAAAACAAAATAATAAAAGTAAAAAGTTTACTTTGTCTCCACTGCAGGGTTGCTATTACATGGAAACTATGAAATAAACAACTAATTATGAATATACCTTAATACAGTTTCTGCTGTCGTTTCTGGGAGGTGGCGGTTTGGGAGCATCAGAGTCACCAAGCACAATATTTACCAAACAGTATTCCATAAGTGCCATAAACACAAATCTAAAGGGAAAAACTATTTTAAGCAAATAATTTGGACAATAAGTTATCTATATGTAAATCATGAGTAAACAAAATTTATTCTTTTTTTAGGAATGTGGAATTGTTATAATAGGTACATATGATAAAAAAAATTTAAAAATGATTTGTAAATGGCATCAAAACTATTCATGTAAATTAAGATGTTTTAGCTGCCTGAATTATCACATGAAATATTTGTATCACTCATAAAATAGATATTACTTTATATAATAATTATATATATATATATATATATATATATATATATATATATATACACACATATATAGGGGTCGGGATGACCGAGCAGGCTAAGGCGCTTGCGATAGGTAATCAAAGTTAGGCAACATCCAGCGTGTTTAGTACTTGGATGGGTGACCGCCCAGATTTGGGTGACCGCCTACAGGGGAAAATCCACGCAGCCTGCGACTATCCTCCCCCTCCCTCGGGTATGTGAGACCCGTCAGCCTACTGGAGGCAACTTCCCACGTAGGAGTGATGACCCTATCCCGTGTACCTAAAATTGTGAATTGCGTTGTGGCCTTCTAGGATGTTAAATAGCTGCCCGGAGGTTTGGTCCATGGACGGTCTGCTTCGGGGAAAGAAATATAGATCCTCGTACGCCTGCTGATCCCGAACAGCCATAATCCGTGGGTCTAAACCAATTTATCACTGTCCTTGAACACGAGAGAGTCAGTGGGAAGGACACTGCCCAATTGGCCCCAAAGGGACTGGCTATGAAACCATGGGCAGCCTGCCATTGCACCATGGAAACCATGTTTCAAAGCAACGTGAGATTGGGTGACCCCCTCCAGGCTGTCTAAGCTCCTACAAGCGATAAAATGTCTGTAAGAAGACCACATCGCGCGGCCAAAGATCTACATGGTCTATAGTGCCAACCGGGAAAAAAACATATGTACACAAATATATAATAATAATAATTTATATCCTGACTAATTTGGCATACTCATTTTAGGTCTAAGTATACCATAAGTACAATAAAAGTATAAGTAAAAGCGAGAAAATTACAATTGGAAAGGTTGGTGTTGAGAGGTTACAAGTTATTTATTGTCATTAGATAATTTAATGAACTATTTTTTAATATAACTATTTTAAATGTTATCGTGTTTTAACATTATAATAATGTTTTAACAATATATAGTCATTGGCTCTTTTCACAAATGTTATGAAAAAACGTAAATTGTCATTCGGCACTAAAAGGGTTAAACTGTCAACCAGTATTTAACATTTCATAATATTTAATAATAACATTTTCATGATATTTAACCCCTCAGTTCAACAGAATTTTTTTTAGATTTATTTGTCATTATTATCCTTTGATCTGAAATCAGTAATCCTGCTCTTAAAATGTCATCAAATAAAATTAAATGCAAAAATATTTTGTGTTAGTTTGATAAAATTTAACATAAAATAATTGTAACACATAAGAGTACTAATTTATTTATTACTATGCTTTTCAATAAATTTTCATTGAATACTCATATGTTATTTTAAAAAAGAAAAATGACTAATAGGTGTTACAGATTAATAATTAATTCTGGAATTGTAAATTATTAGTTGTGAACATAAAAATGAAAAGATGTAAATGGACAAAGATGTTAAAAAACTAAAGAAAAACAAACAATAAATGTGACAATTAGGTACCTATAAAGTCAATATCGTCATGTTGAAGGTAAAAGTGATCAATTGACATTTTAGCAAAGATGAGGTTTGTTGAAAAAATTGTGAATTTATCAATACTTATTAGTTAATTATTGATAATTTCACAATCTTATCTATACTGAAGTGTCAGGAAGATAGCAATAAACTCCATCTTCCCAAAAATGTCAGTTGATCACTTTTACCTCTAATCCAATGATATAGTTGTCAGAAACCTTTAATTAAAACTATCTAAAAATCATATAATAAAAAAATTATTCGAGGGTTTTATGTTAACTTACAAAATTATAATATATATACTTACATAGTACATACAGACATAAACGCATCTACAGCTTTCAAGTACGATACTGGAGGTAAGGAGGCTTGAGATTTAGCATGTTGTGTTGACAATGTTAGCAAAGATGTGACACCTAGTGTTACTCTTGCAGGAGCAGCTTCAGGTTTGATCCAGAATGAAACCCACTGTTTTAAATAATAAATAAATTAATAACAAATATTCGACTGTAGGTAGACTGGTTTTAATTAATTTCCATTTGATAAAGGTAAAATACCATACACAGTCTCAATTCATTTATATTTTATTTCATTGAGAAGATTTCAGTGTCCAGCACCATATTCATCTCTATTTAAAAAACATTAAGATTCAAAACAAGCTTAACTATTCATTATTTATATACATTATTATACAATAATAATTATAAATTATTATCATACAAACAATGACTATTCCCATACCTTTCGAATCACTACTCCATCATAAGGAGGGATTGTTACTTTGAACATTTGTCCATCGTCTAAAATATTTTGTATATTATTTCCCCAGGCCTGTTTTGAATAAAATTCAGAAGTGCAACAAATAACCTCAAAAACATTCTACAGACCATTCATGATATTGTTTGAATTATTATTCTTATTTTATTAAAGTTGCATATCTTCATGGGAAAGAGAACATCCTTAAGCACTAAGTTCTGAGCACAGTCTATATTGCAGATACTATGTTGGTAATTGCTCAATCGACAAATGTACTACACAAATCTTTTTTTTATTTTATTTTATCAGTTATTATGGATTTTACTATTTGTGATTATGTGTGAAAAATGTTTTGGTATACGGGCTGCTTCCTCCTTTGAATTAAGAACTTTGTCTTGATTTATAGCGGCATATATTGATTCTAATTCATAAATCTATTTCATGCCTAAGAATCATGGCATGATTTGGCAGAGCCATTCTAGTTTTTGTTATGGGCTTTTGTGATTATATATTCTGGTTTTGATATTGGTAGAAGTCACACCTATTTAGGATTTTTCAAAGTTTTTGCCTGGTATATTATATATCAAATTTCTCTGATTTTCAATGGAGATTGGGCCTTCAGTTTTAGTTAATAGACTTCTTATGGGATGTTTGGGTTTTAATGCAAATTTGATATCATTATTATCTATTTTTTTAAATATATCTATTATATTATAAGTCAGTTAATTAATGTATGTTAGCAATTTGAATTTACTGTTGTTTATGGGAGTTGCAGTTACATGATTTTCTGAATTATGGATTGATTCATTTTCTGCTATTGGAGATGTGGTATTAAATATTGTTTAATGCTGATTTGAGTGGGAGGCTGATGAGTGCTTAAGTTATTTGTAAATTTTGGAAGTTCATTTTCACCAATATCACCAATAGGTGAGATTTATTCATTTTATAGTTGATTGGATCTTGTCGGGTCATAGATGAATTCTTGTGTTTTTTTATTGCATAGTACCATATTTTTGCAATTAATATTATGTTGTATATAGATAATAAATGATTAAGCTTGTTTTTAACCTTACTGTTTTTTAAATAGAGATGAATATGGTTCTGGACACCGAAAGCTTCTAAATGAAATAAAATATAAATGAATTGAGACTGTGTATGGTATTTTACCTTTATCAAATTACAAATAATTACAAATGGAAATTAATAAAAAATTTAAGTAAATAAATAATTCATTGTTAAAATCATACTTTATGAATAATATAAATATAAGGTAACCTTGAAAAAAATTACTTCTATTCTTTGTTTATATTGATCAATAAATTTTATTCTCCATTTTGGGCATGTTTTAAGTATGGTAGACAGCTCAGTGGGTAAATTAATAGACTCCTAACTCCTGGATCCAGGTTTGAACCTGGCTGAAGCAGACAGTTTATTTTATGTTCTATCAGCTGTGGATTGCAACCTGATCTGGAGTCTGGAAAACTCTTCTGAGACACTTACAACCAGTCTCTATAAGGTGGGCACCTTATCAAATACTGAACTAAAGATTTTTAAGATGCTTCATGGGTTATAGTGTTGGCGTTTACACACACACACACACACACACACACACACACACACACACATATATATATATATATATATATATATATATATATATATATATATATATATATATATATATATATATATATATATATATTTATCAGTAGTCTAAATTCTGACTATAATGATACAAATAAAGGTATGACTTCATCACTAAATAATAAATATCTAAATTATTACAAAAACAGTAGACAAAATGCAAAGCTCCCTTTTACTAATTATTGTCTCAACTGAGCCAAAGAAATAATTCAAGCATATGGGTAATAATAATCAAATGGTATAATGAATACTCACAGACATAATTACAATCAGACAGGTTGGTATGTAAGTATGAAACAAATAGTACCCAAGCCTCCTTTTCAAAACAAATACAACTTCTAGACATGTGAAATTTCCTGCAAAGAAGATTATGGAAACATTTATAAATCATGCCAATACACAATAGCTTCTATAAAAATTCATATTTACTTTTGAACTGTTGATTGATGGCTTGGTTAAGTTACACAATTGATAAATGAAAATTTTCATGAAGAAATAAAAAATATGATTAGAACTTTTTAAAATTTATTTTCAGTTATATAAAATGAGTATTTGAATTATTGATATATATTAAAACTGTATCGAATATAAATAATATTTAGTATGAAATAGGTGGACCTAATTCCATTAAAAATGAAAAGCCAAGAAGGGAAAAAGTGTTTGTGCTAAACAAACAATGAGCTACGACTCAGAAAAAACAAGAGGGTGAATGTTATTATTTTCATGAATTGCTGAATGTTATTTTCACTTTAAAAGTATACACCACTATATATGGGAAATCTGAAGCACATTACAGATGTAATAATTAAATTTTAATTGGAATATATAAGTCATATTTGTATACTTGCTAGTCATATTTTATATTATGCAGTTATAAATTTCAATTAATATATCAATCATAAAAAATATATTACAATTAAAAAAAAGTTTATATCGCTTTATATAAAACTTTATTTATGTAATGTTTGAATCATTATATTGGTAATTTTGATATATGTATGTATATATATATATATATATATATATATATATATATATATATATATATATATATATATATATATATATATATATATATATATAAATGCTCTTTGCTTCTATGAAATCTTAATTTAATTAATAACAACCTTAGGTAATCGAGTAGTCACAATATTAAAATAATAATTTTTAAAATAATTATGTGACAATTAATTAAAATTTCATAAATAATTAAAACATTTACCTGTTGAATATACTTGAGTACAGTCAGCTGTTTTGTTGCGAACAAGTTGCAATTGTGGTAATTCAATATTTTCATCAACTACCAATGGCACATCAGGGTCCCATTGAAATAGCATATCATCCGTAGTATGTGATACTACAAGGTATTAATAATGCAACCAACTAATTAAATTGTTTTTGAAAGATGCATATTCAGCAAATTAGGTAAAATAAAAATTAGTAACTTAAATATTACAAGTAAAATAAATTTTAGTATTTTAAGGAAGGAAGGCTATGTAAACTGGATTTATCCATATAAGTCATATAACCATCTTTAAAAGTGATGTTTATGTTTACATATGTATCACCTCTTTTTGCCAAGGTAAATAAATAATAGTGTCCTGTCAACTAAATGGAGGAAGGTGTGGTTCTCCTAAAATTTAACTCTAATTCTCATTGATTCGTGAGTATCTCTTGGTTTTTTATACATCGAGCATATCACATTAAAAAAGTAAAACAGAATGCCAATAAATAAAAACAAAAAAAATGATAAATATATTTTTAAGAAAACAAAGATTTCAGGGATAGCTTTTAATCGCAAACTAGCCAATGACTCTGTATAATAATGATACCCTGCCTTACTTTTAATCTCCCCCTGCTATGGCATTCTCCTTTAATAAAAGGTATCTAGAAAGAATTAAGAGTTAAACATTAAATAAAAGTGAAAATAATATATAAAATCATTGTTTCTACCAGATTAAAAATTATAAATGAAATTTAAACAAACACAATACAAAAGTAGATAACTTTCAAAATTAATTTTGACAAATAAAGAAAATGTTAAAGGAAAAAAAAATGTCTCAGAAAAAGTATAAAATAAAAGAATTACAGGGATAATTTAACCAAACGAGATTGTCTCAAAAAAAAAAAAATTACTTTGCAAAATTAAATTACTTTCATAAAATAAAAAAAGATCATCTTAATTAGTGATCAAAAAAATAAAAGTTTAACACATAGTCATTCCCATTATAATAGAGGCAGAACTATTGTTTACAATGCACATACAGTAAAAAAAACTATACTGAAATCATCAACTTTTTAAATGTTAGTTCAAAACTTGTAGTTGTTAAGCAAAATAATAATTTTACTTACAACTTTCCATTTGCAGTTTGCATTCCTGTGTGTCATGTGGATATATCATGAAGTTCATAACACAAGATAACCTCAGAGTTAATCTGAAAATATTGTTTGTTGAAAATTATTTCCTGCAATCTTTTCAGGTCAATTTTTTTTTTTTAATTATTTTATATATGTATTTTTAAAAACTTATTCTAAAATGAAAGAGAAGAAAAGAACATTTAGAAATTACTTGACCATGTACAAAATTGTTTTGTCTTTATATAACCACACATAGTGGTTGGGAATAGTCATTGTTTGAAATGTAACTGATTTGGCGTTTTTGAAAAATGAATCTGGCCTCCACATGTTTTTTAACCAATCCACTTCAAGTAACCTGAAATTATAATTATAACTGCATGTTATAAAATATTTTATCATTAAATAGTGAGAGAAAATGTAAAATAAATTTTTACAGATATTGATTATTTATGCTCGCATGATGTCAATTAAACATAAAAGTGATCACTTAGTATCCCTGTATTAATTGGAAAACAGTTATATACCTGTATTCGGAGGTCATGTTTTCGGGTAGGCGTAGTCTATAATCTTTCCAAGTCTGTGCAAAAAATATATCTGCAACATAAGTCTGGAAAAATAAAAAAAATTAAGATATATAGTAAATTTATTACTAAATGTATATTGATAGCTGTTTCAGCAAATAATTTTTTCTCAATAGGAAAGTGCAACTTTCAATAAACTGGTACTTGTAATAACCATTTTAAAATAATTGATTCAAGTACAGTTTTAAATATTGATCAAAAAATTATCTCCTTGATATTAGATTTACAAAAATGAGTTAATTATTACAAAATTGTAAATTAAAATTAAAAAAAAAAATATTATTATCATGAACTAATTTTTCAGCCCCCAAAATTTAATTATAAATAAAGTACTTATGGATTGGTTTTCTTTATCACTATTAATCAGCTTTAAATAGTAACAATTAATTATTCCAGAGGCCATGTTATCCAATTGCAGCACTCCCAAACGAATTACACCAGCCAGATCGATGGAGAAATATCGATTCCGAACTGTCACCTCATCACAAGGGATGATGGATGAATCAACATTGTTTACACCAAACCCGTACCAAGATTTAATAATTTATAGAACCAACAAAGTCAACTCTGACCCAAAAAGTTTCAGGGCCTCCCCTAAATATGTTCTACTATATAAATGTAAAGATCAGAAAACCTTACCCTAAGCAGTAAATCTTGCAACACCACTATCATCAGGCATACGGATTCATATGCCAACATTTAATACAAGATTCTAATGCAAAGGGAACAACAAAAGAGATGGACATAACAAGCACTATGTATCTCCACATTGTGTGCTGTTTCCTTGGTTTAATTGGTTTAATTAAACCAACAAAAAAAGACCTCAACAAATATTGGATGCAACTAAATCTTTTGCACAAATAAAAGTGATCGGGAGAAAGCGGGATCCCGCAACTTTATCCTCAGTATCCACACCCTCGACTCCAGCATACATAACTGTCCATGATCCTACTTAATTCCAACATTCAATTCCTTATATAATACATTACATTAAGTTCCTGAACTTTTCATGTTTTGCTACAAAGACTCTTAACAGGCATTTTATAATTTGAGATTTACTGACTCTCTGGTAGTCAGATTCTCATGCTGGAAGATTTTACCACTTGTAACAGATTAACTGTTTAAATAGCATACAAACATTCACTTTGTGATCATCCATGTCAGAATCCTGAATGACAGTCCCCCTTTCCCACATTCGTGCAAACAAAAATAAATAAAGAGCTTTTATTACTGAGATCATTAAATAAATTACAAGGTATAAACTTTCCAATTGATTTTCCACGCGTTTTGGATTTAATTTTATACTCTTATTTAATTTTCCCCTGTAGATTTTATTTATTTATATATTATTTTCAAACCAGAATAATTGTTTGTTTCAAGCAGATACCCGATTTTCGACATTGTTAAAATCATGGGCAGGAGCGTCCCGATAGCAAATGCCACGGGTCTCGGCCCAAGAGGGGCCTCGAATTGGCCTTTATTACAATAAAATATATCAAATTGTATTTATATGTAGCAATACAATATTATATAAAGTAGTATAATCAATAACTAACATTGTATTATTATATATATAATATATTTCTTCAAATTTCAAATTTTGAGTAAGAACTTGGCTGCTACGGGCCTCCAAATTCACATTTACGCTACTAATCATGGCTATATACTTCGTGGGAAGCTGGACGATGTCTCAAGTGATAAACCTTGATCAAACCAACAATTTAAGTTCAGGCGTCAGAATTACTATCTGCAAAGTTTATTGCAAGATATTCGATGATTAATTTTTTTTTTTAAATATGGTTAATTAAGTCTAAAAATTTTTTTTAAAACCTTTTAACTGAAAGTCACTTCCAACAATATATAAACGGCACATTCATTATATCATGAATCTAATAGATAAATTTAGAAGTTAAGCAATATTAATAAGTATAGAGCGATAAATAAAATACCATTGAGTTTTCATCAATTGAGTCCAAACCCATCACTGTAACGTGGAAATAAACTACAGTCGGGTGTCCATCTTTCTTTGGAGGCCTCATTTTGTCGTACATGTTCGGGTCTTCTGGGAGTATCTCGTTCAATGATAGGCCTGTCGTGCATCTAAATCAGAAAAAGTTAATTTAATTTTTTTTTTTTTAACTTTTATTCGGCGGGTCAAAATCAGTATCAAAGCATACCTGTCATTTAAACAATATTCATATACACAAACCACTTTTTTTTTTCATGTATAATAGTAAAATTATACCGTACATTGGAGTAACTTTAAGACTTACGGGGTAGTTTTAAGACAATCTGGATTTCAAAATATAAATATTTATGTGGGCTTATTGTTATCGCCTTTCGTTTAGGATTCTTTTTTAGTTTGTCTGTAACACTACTGGAGCCTAATAGAGATAGGTCAACCACCAGTAGCCTCTTTGCTACCTTCTTGGCACTAATTAATAAAGTAGCTGCTGTTTAGGAATTAACAAGACGTTTGGAAAACTTCCATTGTCCAGTCTTCTGGTATTATCAGAGAATATCAAATAAATAGTTAAGCAATTATTAATGTTATCAACATGACATCATTTGAAACCTCCCTATATTCAAAAGTTTTGAAGGGTGAACTCAAAAAATATAAACTTATTCAAAGTACTGGGATAACATTGTGATTGACTGTGAACATTGTGACATCATTATAAGACGGCCCTAACGCATTGTACGGAAAAATGGTTGGTCTGAGAGAAAAATGCTGGAGGAAAAAATTGTAGAGCGTAATGTTTTCTCCTAAAATATGCCCGTTATTTGAATGTTGACGCCAGGTACGCACCTGGCGCGCGTCCGAACTATGAGGTTCACAGATGACCCCTTTATACACATCATTTTAAAGGGTAATGCAATTTAAAATGAATGATGCAAACCGCATTTTTATATCTTTATTTTTTTTAAATTAATTAATTTGCATTAATTAGGACAAATACTGTCCCTACCGACTTGATCATATTTTTATTAAAAAGGGGATACAAAAAATACGTCAGAATTATGTATCATGTTCTTGTAACCGACATCAGTTTGGACGTGCATGAGGACATGTTAAAATATCAAATGATGGGGAAATCCTGGAAGAAAACATAACGCTCTACAAGTTTTTCCTTTAGTATTTTTCTCTCAGACCAACCGTTTTCCCGTAAAATGCGTTTGAGCTGTCTTAAAATGAACACTCTATATTCAGCCTAAGCAATTCATCAGTCTCGTTGGAAAGAAACAAATATTCTTTCCAGATATTAAATATTCTGTGAATTTCTTCGAAAACAGGATGGCCATGCATTGCAGCACAGTATGCATTAGGTACTGCAGATACACAACCTTTCAGGTGAAAAATATTAGGTAGTGCTTCCAAGATGAACTACACGCAATAGACATTTTGCGCTCCTACCTACTAAAGATGGAAGATAACTCAGGTAGGGTATACATAATAAATTATCTTTATCATGTGCAAACTAATTTAATGTTAATCAAATAACTATTAATTTTTGCCAAACTAATTGTACTACACCATTGTATTAAAACCACGTATGTATCCCTAACGACACACTCGAAAATTCGTATGATTCGGCTACCTCGGTCATGACAATTTTCAATCCGGGCCTCACTAACTCATTGTCAGGGTTGAAAAAATATATTAAGGAGTTCTGAACACGTAACGTAGCAAGTGCGATTTATTACAAATCCATCAACACTAAAGCTACCTACATACATTTTATAATTTCTCGAGTATATGTGAGAAGGAGTCTGTGGTATTTTATATTTATAAATGTGTGTGTGTATATATATATATATATATATATATATATATATATATATATATATATATATATATATATATATATATATATATATGACATTGTGGACATTTTCACAGACGGGAGGGAGCAAACAAGAATTCAACACTGGCTGCGCTTTTCCCATAGAAAAAAATGAAGAATTATATAGATTAGATCATAACTGCTCGAACAATCAAGCTGAAAGATTTGGCAGTAATAAAATCAACAGGCTACATTTTATGACCAACAGACAAAACAAAATCTACATACAACATACACGCTGACAATAAAATAGTGATATACTTAATACAAAAAAATAATATTCAAGACCCGCTTACTGTACAAATTAGAAATAACTTCATCAAATTAATGAACCTAGGCATTAAAACTCATTTGCTTTGGGTAAAGCGACGCAGTGGCGAGGAAAGAAACGAGAGAGCAGGCACTTTGGCTAAGACAGCTGTATGTTATAACCAATTAATTACCTTATGAATATGGTTTAGTCCCTTCTTTCTATGTTAAAAATGGATATGCCGGCCTGTGTGAAATAGATTTTTGTTAACACAAACCGCCGCCCGCTAAATACTCTGCAAAACGTTGTTTCACTCAGTCCGATACATGAGCGTGCAGTTAATATTTGTGTCGCACGCAACACGCTCCGCAAAACGCTTTCAGTCAGGCCTCAGGCGAAGTACTATCTTATATTGCTAAATTGATTAGGTGGCGTTGTCTGCGGTAAGATAGTGCAACTTTATTTTATTTTACCAACCTTGTTTTTATGAAACCTTTAATTTTAAATAAAACATAAAGAAAAATAATTAAATTGAAACAAAACTTAAGTAAGTAAACTAATAACCACTTGGCACTTTGAAACCTCATGCAGACACCTATGAGATGATAAAACAAAATGGTGGGCATTTAGCAGAGTGACACTGCATTTAGCATACAATAAGGTCTGTAAAACTGTTATTCGACTTGTTTTATTTAGCATATGTTAGAGCGGGTCGACTACGCTTTCAAAGCTGCACCTGCTTACAGACCGAAATGTTGTGAGTTCGAATTCCGGTCCCGACATTCCTCAGGTATTTAATCGCTCTTTCCCCGGGTAGGTGAGAGATGTCAGTCTACTGGAGGCAACTCGCACGGACCGGGCATATGAGTGATGGCCCTACGCCGTGTACCTAAATTGTGAATGGCGTTGTGATTTTTCAGGAAGTGAAATAGTCGTCCGGAGGTTTGGACTCTGGACAGTCTGCTTCGGGGAAATATATATAGGTCCTCGTACGCCTGCTGACCCCGAACAGCCATAATCCTTGGATCTAGACCGATTTGTCACTGTCCTTTAACGCGGGTGGATCGGTGGGAAGGACACTACCAAATTGGCCTCAAAGGGATCGGTTATGGAAAAATGGTTAGCCTGCCGCTTCATCATGGAAACCATGGTCCTTATAGTAATGTGATGTTGGGTGACCCCCTCCGGACTATCTGTGCTCCCGCAAGCAATAAATATCTGTAAGAAGACCATATCGTGCGGCCAAAGATCTTGATGGCCTATAGTGGCAAAAGAAAATTTACAAAAATTATATATATATATATATATATATATATATATATATATATATATATATATATATATATATATATATAATATAAAATAACGCAGTCTCCTTCTCACATAGACTCGAGAAATTAAAAAAAAAAAGGTAGCTTTAGTGTTGATGGGCTAATAATAAATCGTACTTGCTAACTTACGTCTTCAGAACTACTTAATATATTTTTTCCAATCTGACAATCAATTTGGTTCAATCTTTTACAAAGTTCAATATTTTCTAAATCTTTTTTTTTTTATCCAGGAGATTCTGTAAAACTACTGCGTAATGGAATCAATAAAAAAAATTATAGCACTACCGAATAAACGTCGGTTCACTCGAAGCATTTGTATATAACACAGATTGGCTGCTGATTGGTTACATAATTGGATTTGCTATATAAGAGTTAAATGAGAAAGTAAGTGAGGTACTTGTGGGCTAGGACATGATAAAAAAAGTTCTTTAACAAAGGCAGAAGCTGTTCCTAAGAGCTCAAGTGGATTCCACTCGACAATAATCTGGACCCTCGTTAAGGTGAGCTTTGTTCCCCTCCTCGGCTTCTTCCTCTAGTTCCTACTTGGCCGTTGGCTCATCTCTTCATAGGTGTTTACTTTCCCAACTTCACCTGTCTCTTAGTCATCAATCGCGCATTAATAATATGTATTCAATTTAACATATTGATTATTATGTATTTAAGACTTTTCAAGATCAAAAAATTTATTATTAATTTTACAGTTCAACTTTATTATTTTTTGTTTTTAATGTAAAAATGTCTCTTTCTGCCAAAAGGAATTGGCATCGTGGATCGGCATCCTTGAAAGAGGCTAGCCCGAATCACACGTCACTTTATCAAAGATATAAGGGTGTAATATATTTGTTAATTAATGAGATATATTAATATTATAATTATAATATTTATAAATAGAGACTAATCAAATACTAAAAAAAGATACATAAATTATTATTAGGAAATTGAATTGAAATAAAATATAAATATATAATTATGCAGGAACTGTTGTCCCCTTAGAATAAGCTGCATGAACGATACCGTGGCCCAAATAGTTCGGCCATAGTTAGTAAACCTGAATATTTTTCTTCAATTACTAATTACAAATAAATAAATGAAACAAAATAATAATAATAAATTAATATTTACAAGTCCTTACATTAATTCGGGGCAAAATGAAATCATGATTCTTGGAGAGATAGGAGATGTACAAATGCAGAAAGAGGAAGCATTGCAGACTTGGAATGGAATCAGGTGCGTACGTAGAATTATTTTTTTGGGGGATTTAAATTGTTTTCGGTGGGTGTTAATAAGAAGAAGACAAGTAACCACTTAAGTGTTGATAATATGAGCAATATGAGCGATTAGGGCGATCCTTGGTTTTAAGGATAAGAATGAAAATTGGATCAAAAATCATTATTAAAAATTCAAAGCTTGGTGGGTATGAAAATCATATTTTTTTCAAAAATTCGGGGGGAGGGGGCATATGGGAATAGAATAAAAGATATATGAAGGAAGCAAGAAAATAATTGCGCCGATGATTAAGGTAAAGCTACTTCAACTCATTGCCAGTGTAATGCGAGTTTTTCTTAAGATCACGAAAATAAATCGAAGAAAACAATTCGTTAGTCTTCTAAGTCTTCTTTCAACTTCACTAGAGATCACTAGAGAGAGTAAAGCAGACAAAAGCAGTCGAAGTGGAGGAAAATAAGCTATGAGATAAGGAGTAGACTCAGAGCCTTGAGTCTCTCCAATAGCAGTTGATAATTAACCAGTCAACTTTTCACCAATTCAGGTATTATCAGGACTGATAAACTTAAGATAACATAACCGCTGACCAGATATGGCACACCTCACATCAAAAGCCTATAAAAGGGTTCTTCCAAACGGGTCAAATTGACTTTTCTACCAAGTCCCGCGGACTAGTGATGGAAAAAATATATTGATACATCGATGTTTCCTATGCATAAAAACATCGATATTGTTTCTTTATTTCCAGTAAAAATGCCTAATTTAGAAACTTTTCGTAGTTGGTTTCTAAAACTTAAAAAAATAACATATTTTGGTTCATCCGGCAGTTGTATTAAAAAAAACAAAAAATAACAACAAATTTCCATATTATACCGTAAGCTTTATTTATAATTTTTTATAAACGAATCAAAACGTTATAAAGGTTATAGTGAAGAGAAGTTCTCCTTTTAACTATTTTATTATTTAAAACAATTATAGCATAGTGCCATCAATATTTCGAAGTTCTATCCTATCTTCAGGATATTTTGCTTATCCAATTTTTTAAATTATATATTATATTAATATTAGCTATTTATTACTCCTATTTTTCTCTTTATCCATATAATTATTTCGTCATTTTATTTACAATAATTACATAGTTCTGAAATAAAGCTATGTTAAAAAGGAGTGCCTATCTCTGTATAAATTTCATTGTCATACTGAATTATTAGGTATTAGGACTCTCATATAACCTATATAATATGATTTATTAAATTAATAGGTTTATATAATTTATGACAGTATGTCACTTATTAAGGTTTTTATGATGAATCTTATGCCATTTATTACAGTTAAAATATCCACTTGTCTATTATGTATCCCAGTTATTGTGTTTCTTTATAGGTCATTACATAAAAACATCTGATTATTATTTTGTATGATTTGCTCCCGTGCCGGCCAGTGTCCTGCTACAGCCTTCACTCACCATACCATCCGTTGGTCCGCGAATGAGCCTTGAGTGATAGTACACACAATCAGCTAACCCGTGAACAACGGTAGGAAATGTTTTGAACTTGAACACGGGATCCTTATGCCCCCACATACTAAAGATCAAAGCTAATCCAGTAGCGTACACGTATTAAATTATCTGTAAATCAAATTCAAACCATGTTCATGCAAATGAAATAGCCATAATTATAAATCGTTCTTATATTGCGCCATTATTGTACAAAAACCATTTATGCAATTATAAGGATACACCCGAGGAAATTGGTATGATCCGGTAATGCCAATTTTCAAGCGGGATATATGTACTCCGTATCGTAAAATATATTAGGCACTTCTGAATACGCAAACTTATGTTAGCTTGATTCACTAGCCCATCACCGTCTGGCAACTTACACCATACATTTTTCGATTTAATGAAAATAAACTTTGAGCCGTAATTTGGAGACCCCTGGGCAAGAAAAAGACCAACTAATTAGATAGAGTGCATCGCTCTAAAACGGTTAAACCAATACTATTAAAATATATTAGACTATATTATTCATAATATAACCCATACTATTATAATATATAACATAATAATATATACTATATTGGCAAAATTCCATTCAATAGTAATCTATTATTAGTACGTTTGGTTAACGGTGTTAGCTGGCACACGATTACTTATTCTATATGTAAGATTATTAGATTATTTACCATTATCAACTAATATTATTTATGTATCATATTATTTATTATAAATTGACAGGTAATTTGGACGAAACGAGACTTAGTTTATTTTGCATGTATAATCGTTTTAAATTTTAAATTACCTTATATACTAGCTTATTCTTTGAGAAAATGTCAGATTTTTGGCCTCAATATTTTTCGCAATAACAATTTATTTTAGTTTTTTATGAAAAGCTGCAACAATTTAATACACGTTTCATATGTGTATTAAATTGTGGTAGCTCAAATGATCAAAAAACGATAAACGGGCAATAGTTTTACGACATTTTCATCAATTATTTTTTTTTCAATTCTTGATTATAAATTAATTTTTATTCAAAATAAAAGACTATGATTAACCGAACAAAAAATTAATCATATGGTTATAACGAATAATAACTACTTTGAATGATAAATACAAACAAATCATGTATTCCTTATTATATAATTCTTTTTTTCATTACTGCAAAAGTTGCTTCCAATGAACAAATCTGATTTCATTTAAACCGGAATGCACGCCTCCCAAAAAACCAATTAGCTCAACAACCAGATCATGAGAAGTATTTATTTAAGTGGCAAAAAACTAATAATAGTCCGATATATGCTATATGAATGATTTATTTATGACGAAACAGAGTTAAAATAAACAAAAACTCTGGTGCGGTGCACGTATCACGAAACGTTCACTGATCGCCCTATTTGAAATAAATTTTAAAAGTTTCGATTTTGTTTCCATGGAAATTTCATTTAATTTCCGTAGAAACATTAATTTCTATTAAAAAATAAAAGAGTAGAAATTATTGACAACAATCAGTTAAGATTATGCATTTTTCGTCACTACATATTACTTAATACGACTTTATATGCTATATATTATTTTTTCTGAAATTTTCAGCTTTCCAACATATATTATACATATACATATATTATATATATATATATATATATATATATATATATATATATATATATATATATATATATATATATATACATATATTATATATATACATATATTATATATATACATATATTATATATATACATATATATACATATATATACATATATATACATATATATACATATATATATATATATATATATATATATATATATATATATATATATATATATATTATATATTATATATTATATATTATACGTATATTATACATCTATATCACTACATTTATTTCCGAAATTTTTTTTCAAAGCAGGGAAAATAATTCTCCTTTTTTCTCCTTTATTTAACTATCGAATTATTCCATAGTTTTTATTTATCCATTTTTTATTACTACTAACAATGAGAGAAGGTTTAATTATTTTGAATAAACAAAATTAAAGGTACATTAGAGGAAGCCATTTTGAAAATTCTGAAAAGCCTGTTAGACTATTTCAATGAGATAAGACCTAGCTGATATTAAAGGGCATTTATTGATACAGTGATATGACGAGTTTCATCAAAATCGTTAGAGCATTATAAAAATGCTTAAAATTGATGATTAAAGGAAATTCCTGTATATTGATTTTGACAAAAAAATTGCTATAACATCCCAGGCATATACCTACCTAAAATACATTATTTCAGTTTCTTACGGATTTTTATATTTGAGCTAGACTTAACACACACACGCCACCATTTGTGGGACTTGGCTATTTGGACCCAAGGGACTTCAAAACGTGTATTTCCGTTGAAAACTCGTATTCGAAATTTTTCACGATCGCAATACTTTCCCTTACTATATATTTTATATTGGCAAGTGAAAGAAACGAACTAATGCCTTTACTTCATTAAATAAATGAAATATTAATACTCATTAATTTAATAAAACAATGAAACTAAAAGCGCTTTAAAAATGTAGATTTTTCTGATATATAGAGACTATACTAAATCTAATCTAACTAAATATCAGAATTTAGAAATAGAATTAGAAACAGATTTACTTTTGAATATCATATTAGTAGATTGATAGATGCTTTTTATTGAATTATTTTTTAGAAATTTTTAAAATATTACTGGAAGAGTAATGTTTCGAAATATAATAAAAATTTCTCTTCTTACCTTTATCATTATTGATAAGGAGGATTTGTTATCTCATATAGTATTTGATTTATCATTGAATCGCATTAGTCTAAATATAGGAGCAAAAAACGAATAAATATTATATGAATCAGTTCACACTACTTGAAATGTGTTATTAACAGATTTGATTATAATTTCATTCAACAAATAGAATGATTAACAATTTGATATTTATTAGCAAAAGAAATTTATTGATGTTCTGACGAGTCAGTAAGCTAATCTTGGCATTAAAGTCCTCGAATAAATATCGAATTTAGATATGTTGGTTTAATGTAAACAATTTTACATATATTTGTTTTGTTTTTTTAAATATGATTATTTTAAGGTTAACCTTTACTGGTTTCGCATTTGTCTTGCTTACGATTTTGTTCATATTTGTTTTTGAATATTCTTCAAACTAGGGATGTGAATATTTTAAAAAAATATCGATTTATATCGTATCGATAGATTTTGAATATATCGAAATAGTAGTTCGATGTATCGAGAGAAAAAAATCGATATTTCGATACATCGGGCCTCGATATTTTTAATATTTTAAAGGGGTACACACAAATCGATATTTCTGGGCCGACATAATTAAGATATTGTTTTTATAATATCGATATTTCTGGGCCGATACAATTAAGATATTATTTTTATAATATTGATATTTCTGTGCCGTTATAATTAAGATATTGTTTTTATATCGGTATTTCTGTGCCGTTATAATTAAGATATTGATTTTATAATATCGACATTTCTGTGCCGTTATAATTAAGATATTGTTTTTATAATATCGATATTTCTGTGCCGATGTAATTAAGATTTTTTTTTTTTTTTTAATACCGATAATTCACTGCCGATATCATTAAGATATTGTTTATTTTAAGTTCATTTACAGCAGAATTTAAATAAAAGAATCACGCAATCTCTTAATCTCCTTCCAATTCGTTCAGGTTTTTTTTTTTTTAAATTTGATAAAATAACTAACGATATTTTGGTATATATATATATATATATATATATATATATATATATATATATATATATATATATATATATTTATATATATTGGTATTGTTTTCATTAAGTTAATTTCCAGCATAATGTAAATATCAAGAAATAGGTTACCTCCCAATCTTCCTCCAATTTATTTAGACTTTTTTTTTAAATTATATAAAAATATTTATGATATTTTTTAAATATCGATATTTTTATGCCGATATTATCAAGATATCGATATGGTTAACCGATATCAATATTAATATCGATATTTTCCTTTCGACATCCCAATCCTAGAAATTAGCCCTCATAGATAGTAACACGAACACACCACACCACAAGTTTTTGTGGTTTATTGTTTATCGAATCCGCTATTCTTTTTAGACTTTTGTATTTTCTCTTCTTTCTTTTTTTCTCTTGTTTTTTGTTTTCGGTACTGAAATTTTAATATCATTATTATGATATATCGGGAAAAAAATATCGGACAGAAATACCGATATATTTTTTTAAAAATATCGATATATCGATACTTTTTTAACATCCATACTTCAAACTCTCGATTATATAATTGTATTGATTTAGTTGTTCCGAGTGAAAATGTATTAAGCAGGGCTGGAAGTGTTAAATTATTAATTTTAAGATGTTCACTAATAACTTAATTAATTTTTTTTTCTCAAAGTAATTTTGATTAGTCGTGATAAAATCTGCATACACATAATCGTTAAATATTCTAATAAATGTAGAAGCTTTCCATCACAAAAAGGTTTACATTACAACTCACTATAGATAAAAAGCTTATAAAGCTTAAACAAAAAAAAGTATACTCCCCTCAACATTGATTTTTCACTCACCTTAAAACAAATTTTAATCTAATTTGTCATTACATTAACCTGAAATATAAAAAAAAATTATAATTATAACAAAATTAGTATATTTTATTATTTATTAGGAATAATATTGGTCACGGAACAACATGCATTTTGCCCAATAACAGTATTTACAAATTATTAATTACAAATATTTGATTATTAATTTAGTTGTTTATTTTTTCGTTCTCAGATTTACGTGGTTTGTAGATGATCAATTTCTATCTTTAAAGTAGTTCTTTTTTTTTTTTTTTTAAAGCAGAAATTAAAATAATTGCTATTTTTAACACATGGTTTAACAAACTCCGGCGAAATTTCATTAAATTATTTTTTGTCTAAATAATAGCACAAGGATTTCAATTATATTTGCTTATAGTATAACAGAATTTAATCCATGTTTAATCATAGGCAAACATTTTTGTATACTTCAATAACTTTGTAGTATATTTTCTTCTGCTATAGAGAATTATGAAATAAATAATATAATTATTTAAAACATTTTTCGGTCTAAAGTAATACATTACTATAATTATATTTAATATCGAAATCACAATGATTCACTATTTCTGGCTTGCTAAAAACAAGACTTACTTCAATTCCAGAGAGACAATAATAACAGTGATGAATATCTTGATAACATCCATTGTCATGGCATCTGCAAATTAAAAAGAAATATATAGACTTAATTAGTAAATAATTCTAAATTATTTATAATTTTTTAAAAATAAAATCATAATTTTACCTTTATTCAATATTATACTAATACCATCCAGTTAGTCCAGAAACTAGTAGCAATTGCAATAGGAATAAATCTATGAAGAGCTTATGAATCTCGAAAAACATGCCTTATTCAATACCAACCAAATTTTTTCATATTTTCATTCTATAAAATGGGCAATTTTTAGAAGAAGTTGTATTTTATTTATTCGAAGTATTTTCCAACATTTTTTTTTTAATTAAAATGACGGTGTGGTTCTCAGCAGACTTATTACATTAAATCTGGACAAATTCTATAGAAAAAAAAAGTTAATCTTTTAATTAGTTGTTGAATTCTGTTAGTATATGTAAGCAATTATACTTCAAATATCTTCTTTACTTTCGTTTTGCACGAGGTTTCGGATTTAGTTTTCCATTTTCAAGTCTCTTCTCACATTCGATCCTCTTTTGTAAGCCCCTCTTAACTTTTTAATGTTTTCACGTCAAATTCAGCTTTCATCAATTTATTATAAAGCATAAACTAAATTGTTTATTCATATATCATCATTGTCATATTTTTTAAAATTGTTAATATTAATTCTTTCTCTAACGATGTTCATAGATTAATTCATTTTTATCAACAATAACAGTTCTTCAGAAAAAATCTTAATATACTTGAGTCTTTTATAGCATTCCTTTTTATTGATTTTACATTCGAAAAGGTGTCATAAATTCTTATTATTTTTATAAGTCTATGAATTTGAGGCAAAACAAAATTGCCGATGTTTATTATTTTTTCTGGTATCTAATCAACTAATATTTAGCATCTCGACGATCTTTTATAGTAATTCATATATGCCTATTAAAAGAATTAGGAATATAATTACATCTAGAAATTAATAAAAACAACCTTCTTTTTTTTTGTCTGAACAAAAATTGAATATAAACACGAGGCATGTCTAGTTTAGATTCAATTTGTTTATTTTTTCAATATTTGTTTATTTTTTCAATTTAATTTATTTTTTCCATTTATGTGTATTTTTTCAATATTTGTTATTTTTTCAAATTTTGTTTGTTTCTCTTCTTGTTCCGAGAAATTTCGAAGAATAGACTTTATGAGCCGTCTCCCTTTGTTGTTAAGATAAATATTCCCAGTAAATAGTCCAGAGAACGATTTCATTTTTGTTTATTTTCTTTCTAAATTTAAAACATTATTAATTAGGGAATTACAATATATAATCTTACGATTATTAATTAAAAATGTTTTAATTAAAAGTGCATCAATATTTCAAATCATATTAAAAATATGTTTTGGTCAAATATTTTTATATATTGCTAAATAATACAGTTGACAATTTATTATACCTTTTTTAATAGTTAATTGAGCTAGATTTCTATTTTAATTAGGCTAGTTTTCGATTTAAAATCTTTTTTTAGGGCAACTGATTAACAGAGATCAGTTCTCAGATTTATTTTAATGGGTAAAAGGGGCTCTTTTAGAAACATTTGCAGCTTCATCGTAAAAATCTACCACTAAAAACGTTGAAAAATGAGTTTATATTCTTTAAAAAAATTATTTATCCCTACATATTTGTAAATCCGCAATATTTCATATTTTTAAAATAATGTGTTACTGAAATAGTTTAACTAACTGTTTGTTAATATAGCAGTAACAAAGCCCTTTATCTCTTAATTTTATGAACTCAGATCGAGCGCTCTCCACTCCGATGTCTCAGAATTCATTAGTATAGTCAAAGCAAGAAGTAAATGGTTTGTCTCGGGGATTCGCCACACTCTGTGGCTCAGTGGCTCAGATCCTTTTTTGAATTTTTGACTGGTTAGATATCTAACGGATTGCGCCGAGCCACACACAGCAATCCAACGGAGCTTCCCCAGATATGGAGCTGAGTGGAGCCATAGTGGTTTTTGGTCCTACCGTGTGTGGCGGCTTTAAGGGTTTCATCGTCCATCCATACATTTCATTTAAGTTTCATTTAATCCATACATGTTTAAAGAAGGCTCCTTAAAATGAATGTTCGAATATCATTCCATGTCTTCTCATATACAGTGGCGCAAATTAGATGTGTGTGTTTTTTTTTTTGTTTTTGTAGTGAATATTTATTTTATGGTCATAAAAAAATAAATAAAAATATGACCTCAATTGCTTTGATGAAATTTCACGGTATGGATATTAATAACCAACCAGTGGCCTGCGTAGGATTATTAAATAACTTTCATAGTCACCATCAACATTATATGATTATCATAAATTTTATTAGTGCATCGGAGGGAGATAAAGGACAAAAAATGACTTCAATAAAAGATTTTGTAATCCCTGAATACTGGTATTAAAATTTACCAAAAATACTTTTCAGGAGGGAGGAGGGGGGAGGAGGCTGGGCTCTCCTTAAAATAATAAAATAAATGTAATTTTCCAGAAACAATAGAAATGGTTAATGACAACTAGCTCACCGTTTATTTAGAGCAATCTGGGATTACTGTGCGCGCCTCATTGACCAAACAATAAAATCGATTAAGATAATATTCCCATAGCAAGGTCTTTGAAAAACGATGAAAGTAGGATTGATTTTTAAACTAAACAAATCATTTTCAGTGTTACTTTACCAGGGAGTGATAAACTGTTTTATAGTGAAATATTGCGATATGTCTCAATTAAAGACAACAGTAGTAGTAATAAATAAATTCATTCATACCATATTTACAGAAAATATTAGTAAATTAAATAATAGCAAAATAAATAAATAGAAACAAAATAAAGAAAATTAAAATTAGAGGTAATAATAAAGTAAAGAATAGCAAAATAAATAAATAGAAAAGAAGTAAAAAAAAGGAAAATGAAGGAAAAAATTGCCAGAGGAATGTTATAGAACAAATATAATTAATTATACGACGAAATATAATTTTTGAAGTAAGTAAGTAGTTTTTTTATTATTAATGAAAATAGACATCCATATTTGGATAGGCTATCTTATAATTATTACCGTAGTGTAGTGACGTGCAATTTTATATTTTAGGATTATTTGAATATTTAGAATAAAATATGGTTTAAACTATATTATATTTAAACTGTATGTATAAACATAAAACATGACTCCTTTGAGGCAGAATATTTTAAAGCTTCTATTTTGTTTAACAAAAATATTTCAATACCTGGTACATATGGTACTCAAACAGTTCTGGTGGTATACCATTTTATTCTGATATCTGGAGCTATAAGAAACACTTTTAGAAAGTCCAAAAAAAAAAAAAAAAAGACCAAATTCCTAAATTTTTATATAATATTTCTTCACTTCATATATATTTCTTATATACGTCATATATATCGTTATGCATTCTTATACATCGTACATTTCTTCGTATGGTTAGGCAAAGGTGCGGAAACTATCAAATTATATGGAACAACATTGATGAAAAGCGGTGAAAAATTGGGTTTCGAAAAGAAAGTGTTTTTAAGCAAATAGAAAGCTACATTTTATATTTTTTTAAATAAAAAGGTAAAAATAGGTTTATTGACATCAATTTTCGGCTGAAAATGTTTCTAATCCGCGATTCATAATTAATTGCTAGGAATCATCGCTGTTTTGTCTAATATTTATCAAACTTTCTACTTAGATATCTGAATATTGTGATTTTATTTCAATTGTACTTTCATGGACATTCTCGTTGCTTAAGTGTGTTTCTTAGGATGAACCATTAAGGCACAGGTTTGACTCCCAGTTAGGTCTTTTTAGAAAGGTTTAGGTTAGGGACGGGGTCTATACACGTTAACAGGGCTGAAGCAGAAATCTCTGAAAAAAAAATTTTTTTGCTTATGCCATATTGACCTAAATATCACATCACATCACTTAAATAAATTATCACACGAAAAAAATTGTTTAATTAAAAATAATAATATTTACATTTTTGTATCTTTTATGATACATGGCCCTATAAAGGGTGCATCTTCAAGTTATATCATTTTTCAAGAATTAACAAAAAACATCAATTTAAGCTATATACATTTTATTTGGAAGTATAAAATTTTACTTCTCAATTTTACTCTACTCAATCTTATTGCCCAGATGACGACCCTATCCGCAGCATGTACTGTACTCATTCCTGCCTGTCCCATGTCTATGAGGACACCATCCTTCCTGCGTGATCTGGGTCTTGACCTACCTGCTATGTTCCTGTACGTTTCTAGAGGGCACCTGCAGTCTTCCATCCTGATGACGTGAGCAATCCATTTTAGTCTCTGCAATTTGGGGAAGTTGGAGATACTCAAATCCTGGTATTCATCATACAAGTCCGTACTTCGTCGCAGGCGCCAAGTTTCATTGTGTTTGACCGGTCCAAGAATGCGTCTCAAAATCTTCCTCTCGAAGCGATCAACCATTTGTGCAACTGACTTGTTGAGCATCCAAGTTTCTTATAAGATATTTGTACAGCCTTATTTTCGTAGCGAGACTAAGTAATCTGCTTCTAATAATTTTGGAAAGGGAAAAATACGCTCTGTTGGCTGCAGCTAATCTGCATCCTATTTCAGCTTCCACTTCCATCTTTTCTGTTACCGTAGACCCCAGGTATTGGAAGCATAGAACAACTTCAAAAGCATAATCTCCCATTCCAACCTGTTATTGTGGGGCATCATTTTTATTTTATTTGTATTCATCTTAAGCCCCATATTTTTCGCTTCCTGCTCTATCTTGCAGAAGACTTCCTCCACAGCGGATGTCATTTGCATACGCTAAGATTTGTACCATTCTGGTAAATATTGTTTTGCCATGGTTCAGTCCCAGTTGTTTAATGTTAAAAATTTGGTCTATTACAGACATATTCTTACGGAAACCTGTTTGGTAGTCACCAACTGTGACTATTTATCCTATTTCCATGTAGGATATCAGTCTCTTATTTATTGCAATAGCTAAGATCTTAAATGCAGCATTCAGGAGACTAATCCCTCTATAGTTGTTACACTCTGTGGGATTACCTTTCTTCCTAATTACTGGGACAGCTATGGATTCCTTCCACTTTTGGAGTATTCTTTCTTCTTGCCATATATGGGCTACCAGCTTGCATAATTCAGTATTCATTTCGGGTCCCGCCGCTTTTAATATCAATAGCTCTGCCGTGATGTCATCTCTTCCTGGGGCTTTATGACTTCTCGGTTTAGCAATGACGTCCGCAATATCCTCTGCTTCTGGGAGTATTTCTTCATCCGTCTCATCATCCTGATCACATTCATCCCGACCATATTCGTCGCATTCATTATGTGTTGGATTTAACTGCTCACTGAAGTGTCTCTCCTATCTTTTCATTGCTTCATCTGCCACTGTAAGGAGAGTGCACCATTCTCATCCCTTATCATAGTTTTATTTGACTTATACTATATGTTGTTTTAATGTCCTTGACTTCATGAAAAAAATCCTCTCTATTCACTCAGGATGATTCTATTCCTAATTTTTTGGGCTATCTATCATGTAAGATACAAATGAATAACTTCTGAGCAAAATAAACTAAAGCGGGCCATGTCTCTTATAAGATACAAATTGTTTTATGGACCTTATTTTCTCCCAATACAGTTCTGTGTAAAAAAAATGTGATTACAAAATAAAATTGAGGTTTTTTGCGTATAACTTTGGTTCTAAAACACGTAGGAACACAACAGTTAAAGCAAATCGCGTAGATTAAGAACCTTTTCCGACGACGCAAATTTGGTTTGAATAGTTCAAACCGTTACTGATTTATGGGCAATTTTTTTAATCTTTAAAACAATTTGAAGGGTGAACCCTTTGCGAAATATTTATTTTTAGATTCCCCAGAAAATTTGAATTTAGTGGTTTTTCAGAGTGCTAAAACCAGATCTGACGTCAGTTTTGTGCATAAAACAAGAATAGACCCGTTAAAAAAAAAAATTAAAAATTGAT
Organism: Rhaphigaster nebulosa; assembly: GCA_948150685.1. Lineage (NCBI taxonomy): Eukaryota > Metazoa > Arthropoda > Insecta > Hemiptera > Pentatomidae > Rhaphigaster > Rhaphigaster nebulosa. The sequence continues at coordinate 114,536,252 of OX411307.1, read as the reverse complement.
TAACTCTAAAATTCGCTCATGATTAATTTATTTGTTAAAAAAAACTTCCCATGGAAATTTTCTTTAATATTATATATTTTTTTAATAGGACTGAAATTTACTATTTCTCGATCACAAATAATGTTTTTGTATTACTTATAACACTTTAAACCCGGCCTTAAATTTTCAAATTAAATTTCAATTTACTATGAAATCTGGGACTCTTAACTATGTACATATTATAACATAAAGTCATTATTTGTGATCCAGAAATAGTAACTAAATATTGAAGGGATGATTTTTTAAAAATTAATTAATTAATTAAATTATAGAACAACCAAAAACCCATCAGAACAGATTTATGCTTATATGTCCACGGTCTTACTCAGGATGCCATAGTAAATTGAAATTTAATTTGAAAATTTAAGGTCGGGTTTAAAGCGTTATAAGTTCTACAAAAACATTGTTTGTGATCCAGAAATAGTGAATGTTAATGTTATCCAATTTGTTAAATGAAATAATTAATTTTTAGAGCGATCTCAAGGTTCTATTGAATAACATGTAATGAAAACACTATTCCGCTACAGAGTGAAATATATTAACAGACAATTAAAAAATCCCGTCAGATTTGGTTTTAGCACTCTGAAAAATCCCTAGATTCAAATTTTTTGGGTGAATCTAAAAATAAAAATATTTTGACTAAAAATTTCGCCAGGAGTCTTACCCTTAAAATTGAGGACGTGACGGCCGAGTACGTTTGGGCGAGGGTCCCAGAGTGCCCGGTTCGGAACGTTGTGGGTTCGATTCCCACCTGGGTCGGTTAATATTTATTTCGTGGCGATCCCGCGAAATAAATCTTGACACTCCCACTCTGGTTAGTACGCGGCGGTGACGTAAAAGTAGACGTCAGGGGTTGGCAAAAAGGATCATAAGGCCCACTTGCCGGACTAGTTCCCCCCACCAATACCAGTACCCTTAAAATTGTTCTAAAGATGCAAATAATTGCCTATAAAACCTAGGTCTTCGGTAAAGGTTCTTAATCTACGCGATTTGCTTTAACTCTGGTGTTCCTTTGTGTTTTAGAACCTACATTATACACAAAAAACCTCAATTTTGTTTTTATTATGTAATCACATTTTTTCACACAGGCCTTCTAGATAATAGCTGTTTATATTTATGGAAAGAAGAAAGTTCCCTCTCTCGAATGAGTCCAAGAAAACCAAAATCTGATAAACTGAAGACGAGATACAAGGCTTCAAATCGAAACGTAATTTTGTGGCTTCAAATTTTGAACCCCATTGAAACTGAAAAAAAAAAGAAAAATTTTATTTTTGATGATATTTTCAACATAAAGATTTTTGGATGTGCTGAATCAAAATATGCCATAATTTTTGGTGCAAAAAATCTATGAGGCTAGTTTACTTAATAATCTAAACATTATTTTTTAAATTATTTGACTAAAAAGCAATCATTTTTTATAGTTTGTATTTTTCCTTTAATATACACTGAAAAAAAAAATCATTTGGTGGAAAAACCACGTCGATATCATTTTCCAAATTCGAGATAAAAAAATAAAGCATTTTCAACGTATTTTATTTTTTTGCTGGGCTGCAAGGCCCATTGGAACGAACGCCGATTGGAACAGGTGACCAATAATTTTGGATGTAGAATCACCAGAAAAAAAATTGGTTGAAATCGGTGACTCATTGATTATGCCCTCCCCCTTGTCAGAGAAGCTTGTTCCTTTTCAAGAGGTGATGATTCAGTAATAGTTTTATTTTGAAACCATTCATAACTTATTTAACCAATTTGTTTATTGTTCCTAATAACTTATTTACTCAATTGGTTTATTATTATATTGTTTCTGATAACTTACTTAATTCAATTTGTCCGTTATTATATTGTCCCCAGGCTCTTTTTTACAACGGAGCAGACTGAGCATTTGTCCTAGGCGCCAGTTTATTAACGGCGATTATGACACATGCAACAGCCATATTATATAAGAAAAAGATGAACAGCCTGTTTTTTTAAGAAACCTTAGTATTTAGTTGCTTGTATGGAGGGACTGGAAATGAGGGGGCGGCTAAAAATTATCTCCGCATAGCTGTGCCGGATCTAAGATATCTATCTTCCAGAGGAGGCAAGCTTAATTTTGCTGTCCCTTTTTTCATCCTCTCCCCACTCCTCCCCCAATAAAAGTCAACAGTTTTATAATTGCATTTTATGTAATATAGTTCGAAATAAATATCATCTCATAACATTAACACACTTTATTGACTAAATTAAGATCAAAACAATAAATATAAACAATCAAACAAAAAAAAAAAAAAATTCAAATTATGAACATGTATAAATAATAACATTAAAATTTGACTATCCCAGCTTTATTTGCAGCGAAAATGTTTATGATCTCATCATAGTTTCTGGTCCAGTCAACTGGGGACCAGAAAGGGTTCTCGTTGGCACGTTTTGGAAAAGTTCTGAAAATTTGGACATTTATGTTTTTTGGGGAGCTAATTAAGAATTTCAACTTTGTTACCTCATATTTTTCCAGAAAAAAAGAAGAAGCTCAAACAACTAATTCGGATATTCCGCCTCATGATTTCGACTCACGCTCACTTCAAAACGGAGGGGCCAACCAAAAAAATCATACAAATAAAAATTGTAGTTAATTTACACGTTTTTAATTTAGTATAAAATGAATACTAAAATTTATTCGATTAATACACGATTTTCATGTTACAAGCAAAAAACCAAACAATTTTTTTTTTTAAACTTCCTGGAAAAAAATTATGTAATAAAGTTGAAATTCATAATCGGTACCCTAAAAACATAAATAAGCAAATTTTCAAAAATTCTTCAAAACTTTCCACGGAAATCTATGTGAAACGTCCACACTACGGAACAATGTCCAGCATTATCTAAAAATTGTCTCATTGTCCGTGTCTTCTATTTCAAACGGTGAGACAAATTTGAGTAATAAATATATTTATTGAATTACATCACTTTTTGATTGTACTTGATTTATGTCTATTTAGATCTATGAGACATTTAAATGCATTTAGATATATGATAAGAGCTTTCCTCTTTTGTATTAATTAAGATTGAGCATAAACATATTAAATTAAATTTAAAAAAGAAATCACTGGCAATCTACCGCTCCCTCAATTCTGCCGTCTGGGGCAAGTGCCCCTTTGCCCCCTCCCCTCCTCTAGATCCGGTCCTGGCCCATAGTGCCAGGAAGTCGGGGCCTGACTTTGATAAATCTATCTCATTTTAAATAGATCATATCAAAAATGAAAAAAAAAAATGCTTGGTATAAATCTCTAGTCAAACATAATAAAATACTTGTTTTATAGAATCAATATTTAAAAGACTCGAAAATATGTTTTCACGGTCTATAATTACTATATAAATTTACATCTGTATTTTTAATTCAACACGTAAATTTTCTGAATAAGGATAACATGTCATGAAAATTATTTATGGCAATACGAACCGTGGGTAGCCAAATAATTAAAATTATGAATAGCAGCCATTTTTCATGTTATTTATTTGATTAGAAAGAAAGTTAATTTAATAAATTTTATTTTCAAAGCACTTCTTTGGCGGAAACCTAATTCCACACCACACCTTAAATATTGGTAAATTAGGGGCCAATTCTAGACCAATTCCAAAAGGAACCTCCACTTCGTTTATACGAAATTAAAGTTTAATCAAATTAGAATTTTTCCTAGAAGTGGAGTATCTGTAACCCAATAGGGGACTGAGAAAAACATTCGCAATTAAAGTGCAAATTAAAAAAAAAACCTTTTCGCTATTGGTCCGTCCGAAAGCCATCTTGGATTTAGCCAAACCATATTTTTTAAAGGGAATTTTATCTACTTTACGGTAGTAAGATTGTAATATAATTACCTTGAAGAGTTTTCGAGTGATCTCTTCCTATTCAACAGAAAACGTGACTTACTTAAAAAACACAAAACTTTAATTTCTTATTTTTCTTTGAGGAATCCGGACCATGAGTCAATATGAAATTTTTTTGTTGATCTTGAGGTCTATCTAAGTATGTATATAGCTCAGTCGCAAAATGTGGTTTTTCTATATTGCTTACCTAAAATCAGTAATAACTTCTTAATTCGTCATGGGAGTGGTCTCATTCGATCCAGAAACAAAAATAATGTTAGTAACGATACCTTAGTCAACTCAATTTGTGCAAATTATTTTGCGAATATTCCGTCCTCATTTCAATCCCTCCAGAGAGCGTTGTCCCTCCAAAATTTCGGCGGACTCTCCAGATCTCGATTGCTACTACCAAGACGAAATTATCACCAAAGCTTCATGAATGTACTTATTTTGTTGTTTATTTGGTCGATTTGGGCTTATTTCTTCGATATTAGATAAAAATAGTTTGTTTTTTTTGCCAGGATTGAGGTGTAGATGCCAAGTCCTGTTTTTTATCTAGTAAACCTCGTATAAATATATATATAGTGTGCTTTATAGTTGTAGCTTCTCTTAGTTTATTAAGCAGTCTAATTTTCTGAAGAAAAAAGAAAAACTATTAAAAAAATTAATCTACATCAAACGTTATTTATTAATTTTTAGTCGTTAAAAAAAAAAAGTTTTTTTTTTATCCTCGCTTTTTATTATATATTCAAATCAAAGTGTATTAAAACTTTAATTACACCGTTGTATCAGTACCATTAGTCTGAATATATTATTTTTTAAATCAAAATTTTCCTCAAAAATATTATCCTTACAATATAATAATAAAAATAATAATAATACCATATACCATATATATATATAATAATATATATAATAATAATACCATATATATAATAATAATATAAAAATAAAAATAATACCCTTACAATGGTAGAGAGTTGTGTTGGAAATTATAGGACAAGAATAGGCCGATGCTAAATAAGGATGGCAAGCCCTATCGAAGCTTTTAAGGACAGCTTTTGCTGAGCTCAACTCTTCCTCAAGTGGCCTACCACCCCAACCTTCCCCCAAGTCCCTCGATTGGTAGCACTGAGCGATTTAAATATCTTTAACAAATTTATTTGCGTCATCCGGCCGTTAGACGAATTTTTAACATCTGAAATCTAATCACTAATAACAATCATTTGAGATAGTTATAATAAATAACATTGATTTTAGTTGTTATATGGTCAGAATTTCATTTATACTATCCATCAATTATCCTTAAAGCTTGAATTTCTCTTGCTAAATACCATATCATAACACATCAAGCGTCAACTTTGACTAATTTACTCAATTCCAACGCACGATATCGAACATTATTGCACGTTTACAACCTATTGCAGCATTTTGAAGTTATCATTTTCAATATACATAAAACTACGGCGACTAAAAAAATAAAAATTTTCTTTTTGATCTAGTTTATTTTAAGTAATGTTTTGTTCATTATTTCTCTCAATTAATAACGCGATACGACGCAGTTTTTTAAATTGAATATTATATTTTTCAAATAATCTGAAATTTAATTGTTCAAATTCTTTGCTTATGAGCAACATCTGTAACGATAATAATTTCGTTTCAGTCGCCAGGAATATAAAATTTTTCATCAACAGCTCTTTATATCTAAGCTTAGGCCAAAATTGTTTTTAAATTTAAGACTTTATTTATTATTAACATATCACAAGAAAGTACATGTAAATATGGAATGGCTTACCGAAATTTAATTTAATATTGCCGCAAAGTTACAACTTTTAATCAATTTATATTTTTACTTTGATAGATCATTACATTTTGGCAAAACAAAAATGCTTAGTAAATCGTTCACTATGAGCACTACAATCATTCAACCAAAATTTACAAATAATGTTTCTATTAAACACAGGTTTCGACAATTACCAAGTTTAAATAATCATAAGAGATGTTTTCATGCTCCAGGAATATTTACTTTTAACAGTCTGAATGAATCCAAAGTCTGACTTTGTTACGTTTCTCCAATAAACAAGTTCTAGTCCTCTCAAGATAGAAAAAAAAATCTAAATCTAAAAGAGGTAAGCGGTGGCTTATTGGTTTGTAGCAGTGATGGCTATTATTAAATAAATTTGTACTCGTATAATTTAATCAATAATTTTATATTTATTTTTTAGTCATGAATGATTTTTCCAATAAGCAAAACTGATTTATTTTTTGAATTATTCAACGTACATTACTCATTGTTTTTGTTAAATAAATTAATGAATTATAAATTATTTATTTTTGTTTTTTTTCTGAATCTATGTTCTTAGTTTCTACATGTTTAGCCTGTGGTGTGGCTCAGAGCAAATTGAGCATTTTTCAAAATATAAACATGGCATACTTTAATTACCAAAAAGAATAAATAAAACAAAATAAATTATTGAATAAATTCATTTTTATTCAATAAATATTTTGTATTGATTAATCTATATTTTTAGTAGCTTAATGAATAAAATAATATTAATCAATGAATGATTAATAAATTAATCATTTCTTAGAGGATTAAAATGAAAACAATTTTGTATTCATTATTAATTATTTGTTATTTTGCCCAATTTTTGCTACTAATGAATTCCCATGTGAGGTTTCACTTGAGGTTTAGTCTCGAAGTAGAAAACTTCCAAATCGTTAGTTGTGTAGTTGAATTGGATCATACTTACACTACAAATTTTTCTTTCTTCCAACTCTTTCAATTAATTTAATATTTTATTTTACATTCTTATATTATTATTTAAAAACTGCTTCAAATTTGATCAGATTTCTGTCTTGTATTGTATCTTTTCTCTGAAAACTTAATCCTTATTTATTTTCTTACAATTTTTTTTAAATGTAATTATTGGATTTCCATAGTTTTCTTCTTTTTTTTTTTCATACTGGATTCCACCAGTTATCAACTATCATTAATTATTCTTGAATAATACCATACATAACCAATCTATTATGACAGATTATGTAGTAAACCTCAATAAAATGAAAAGAATATTAGTCATAATGCACTTATAAATGCATGCTTTATTAATTTTCTACAACCAAACAGAATTAATATTAAAAAATTACAGCTACATAAAAATAAATGTTTTTAACTTTAAAATAAATAATGCATAATGTTCCTATTTTTACATGGGTTAAATTATAAATGATATATATATATATATATATATATATATATATATATATATATATATATATATATATATATATATATATATTAAAATTTAATTTGAATGGAGTAACTATTTATTTCAATGGGAGTCACCTGTTTTAAACATTTATTATATTTAACAATAGAAAATGTTGGTATACAGATAATGCTGAGAATGTTGAAAAAAGAATTAACAAAATGAAATGAGTTATTTTCTGCATAATTCAAGAGATGAATGGATATGAATTACATAAATGTGCTTGTGTGTGGTATATGAGTGTGCAAGTATATGAATTTATGCGTATATACATATATAGATATATATAAAAATAAAAAATGGAAAAATGATAGTATCTCTTTTTACTGAAACACTTCTGCATCAAATTTATTATAAAGAATTTTCATTGTAGTGAAAAAAAATCCTTCGATACATCAAATTGTTAAACATTTAAAATTTGTTTTAATAGAAGCAGTTCATTATTAAAATGTTTAAAGTTTTTTTTTTTTTTTTAAATTATGGCTACTGGGCTAAGTTGCTGTCTTTCCAGTTGCAACATATATACTACAAAGATTAAGTTTCTAAGAGTTATAATTTGAAAAACTATCAGAAGTTAAAGTAAATTATGACTGCTTATAACAACAGTAAAACCTGTGTTATTCAGTTAATTGCTTAGCATGACTGGTATAAATATATATAATATCATTATACAATACCTACTTTTTGGGGGGAGGAGGAGGGGATTCAAGTATGCTTATATGCATACTTAATCAAAGAAAGTGGAATATGAATAGAGATATGTCAAACTAAAGCAACAATTTTTTCTAAAAACCTCTATTTGATTAGTTATTTTGCATCCCTGAATAATTTATTAGTATCTTCTATAATATTAGTAATATAGAAGTAATATTAGTAGCTAATATTATGTTGAATCAAAGCAAACTATTTCTTTTTTTATGTTAAATAATTGGGTATGTTAAAGTAAAACAGGTGAGTTTCAATCAAGGTTATGAATTATTAAACAGGACTAAATATAAAAACATTCATATTTGATAACTATTATTTTTTATAATTCTGTAATATAAAAAAAAATAATAACCTTAAATATCATAAGCCCTGCTGTGGTTCTATTTTTTTAAAATATTTATTTTTTCAGTCTTATTTATATTATACGGAAATTTAGGCTAATTTGTTAGGTTAACCAGTTTTGGATTTTAAAATATTTTTAAAAGTTACAGCAGAACAGTGCGAGTATCCGTAAGGATGCAGGCAACATATTCAATTTTTTGCAAATTAGTTGCATTTTTTCGAATTATATCTAGTTTATATCATTATTTGAATGAAGTAAATAAGTTTAACTTATTAAGAAAGTAACAAAACTGGTATTAATCTAATAAAGTTGGGTATTTATTTAGTTTATTCATTTTTTTAATCTTTTTTTGTACTAACGAAACCTTATCTTAATAGAAATATATTTCATTCAATTTCCTTATCGGTATAATAAGAACATCGGTAAAAAAAAATTCAATCATGAACAAAAAAATTATTACCGAGTATAAAATAAATTTGTATTACATCGGAAATCGCGTATCACCTAAAAAAATCATAGGTTTATTGCCCAAAAAATGATTAAAAAGGTTTCAAGTTTAATCATACTGTCGGTCATGTTATTCTTATAAATTTTAATTAAAGTTGAAAGATGTGGGCTTTGTATTGTAATGGAAGAAATGTTGCTATTCTTTCTAAAATATTTTAGTAAAGACTTTTTCATTTGTCTTGAGCTTCCAATGCTTCTCAGTTAGAATTATTTATTTATACTTTACAAAGCTAACGCATGTATTATTTCTAAAATAGGTTTAATTTTTTTTTTTTTTTTTGATGGTGGGAGCGAGGGTAAGGTTTTCATTGGAGCTATTAAGCGATATTACCTACCTACCCTTAATTTGAATTTGATCAACTTTAAAAGCATTGAATTTGTATTTAGTAATAATTATGGCTTTGAAATAGAACTGTATTTTCGATAGAACCGCTCAGATGAGCCTAAAATAAGGTACTTGGTGACTGGTGTGGTCCTTACCAGAGGAGGTCGAGCTAGGACGATGGTGAGGAGAGTACTGGGAGGCAATCAATTTCTGTAGCATCTTGAGCATTCTTATCCAATTGGCCACCACTGCAATCCTGTCGCAACCTTGGCTCCCTAAGGAACTTCACGTACAGCCTCATATGTAAAACCATCGATTGGGTAAAAAAAAGAAGAAAAAAAAAAATTTTGCTTTTGGATTAAAAAAACTATATAATAGTTTCTTTGATCACACAATACTTTTTATAGATACGAAATGAACTTTTCTATCGACGAGAAAAATATAATAAAAAACGCATAAGTAAATGCTACCCAAATACATTGGGTTCCTATATACATAGCATACTTATCAATCTTTTAACAGATATAATATAAATAAACTTTTTTTCATTTTCATGTTAACCAATGGTATTCGCGAATTGTTTATTAAAAACAAAAATCTATAAATAAGATTTGGCTGGAACAAATTACTGCTGTCTATTGTTCGGTTTTATTACACGCAATTCGCTCGTTTTCATTCACATTTTTCTCACCGTCTTGCTTGATTTTTTTTTTTTTACTGACTAAGAGGTTTGTCGTGTTAAAGGATTCCCCAATCGCAAATCGCACGGAGTTTAAGCTAAATCCTTTCGCTGGAATTGACAGACAATTTGACAGAAATTTCACGTATAGGAGTAAGATAATGCCGAATAAATGGGCACTAGATTTTACAAAGTTCGACTTTAAGTTACTGTAAAATATTTTCTTTTTAAGCTAATGTTTTTAAAAATATACCTTAGACAATTGTGTTTAAATTTTACATTCAAGCCCATGTTTCAATCACATTCATTTCTAGGAGATTGGTAATTCAATTTAAAAGAAATTAGTAAGCACTTGTCCCCGCCTTAAGGGGTAATTGCTTACGACGTTTCTGAACGACTTATTATTCAAACAGGAGCGGCTTTGGGACAAATGCAAAATAGTTCGGTTTCAGAAGGATTATTATACTGATGTAATCATCGGAAAAAAGTTATAGCTTGTCTGAGATTCACATTTTACAATCTTCATTGAGGTATGTGGTAAGTGGGTTGTGGAATATAATTGAATAAATGCATTGAAAAAAATAATGCGCTAAAAAATAATGTATTGTTTTAATGCGCTAGTTCGTAGTTGCCCCGACGAAACATTATAGTAAGGGTAAGTGTACATCATGCATCTTTGCCACACAACAAAGATCATGCTGTTGGGTGAATGCGGACAAGCGCTTAAAAAATAGAAAACTGTCAAGGAGAAATGTAAATAGCAAAGTATTTTGAAGAATAGCTTCTGTATGTTCCGCTTACGGTAAAATAACATGCCTACTGGTAGATAAACACCGATATAGTTGTACAGCAGAAGTTGAAAGGCACAACTTTATCAACAGGTTGGGATTTATATCTTTATATAACTCTGTTATACTTCACCTCAGAGAACTGATCCTGAGCTACCACCTGTATTTGTTTCTAAAATAGAAAATTTTATGACGTTTGGTCAAGAAATTGCGGATTTTATTGGACAGCCAAATTTCAGATATTTCTCTCGAATAAATGGCAAAGTAAAATAAAACATCCAAAGAAAGTTATAAAAACTTATTAGCCATATGTCATCTTATAATTATGACTTCCACTGTTACAAATTAAGACAAGAAAAAGCTTACAGAGTTGTTTTAAGAGGTCTACACTCAACTACCCCCACAGACGCTATCAAAAGAGGCCTTGAAGAAATAGACCATGATGCGAGACAAATATCATGCGTTTTGCATCCCACAGAAAAATATCCATTACCATTATTTTTTGTAGAACTGGAGCCAGCACAAAATAACGCTGAAATATTCCAAGTCACGAGACTGGTCTATTCAGCGGTCAGATTTGAGCAATGCAAGCAGAAAAACATCATTGTACAATGCACTAAGTGTCAAAACTTGGGGCTTACAAAGAGCTAATGTCATCATCAGGCCAGGTGCTTCAAATGTAGCCGGCCCACCTGCATCTGATACTGCAAAATGTACCCTTTGTGGTGAAAACCACCCTGCGAGCTAGAGAGGCTGTGCATTTTACAAAAATCACCAAAAGCAGAGATCTCATAGCATAGCTTTAAACAGCCTAGATTAGAAGAGTTTCACGCAGCCGCCTGAGTTTGAAAATTTAGAAATATTCCCAGTACTGTCGAATGCAACTCAAGTCATCCAACAACAACCATCTATCTAACCATAGATCATCCTCGTCAGGACACCAGAACACCATTCTCTGATAACATCAACAAGAATCAGCAGTCTCGGCGTCAGACGCCTCAAATCTTCCAATCCAAGCTCCAGACCTCCCAACCCAAGCCCCAGGCTTCCTATCATCAGTCTCAACCTCTACCTCAGCAAATCCCCCTCCTCCCCCATCATCTACCCATTCTACTGTTCAAACAAACCCCCAATCCTAATAACAATCAAAAGTAGATCCAGCTCCTCGTATCCCACGACGGGTTCAAAACCCAGCCAGCACTGCTAGTCACATAAATTATCTCCTACAAGCTCCTGATCAATATCCACTTCACGTCCAAAACCCAATCGACATAAGTTCTATCCTCACATCCTTTCAGTCGGACCTCCAAGAGACCATCAAACCTCTTATCACTCTCCTCACAAGAATCCTTACAGAAATTCCATTCAATCTCCTACGACGAGTACTAAGCCCCTAGCTATCGTTTTGTGGAATGCTAACTGACTACTCAACCACCGCGTTGAACTAGACATATTTCTACATGACAATCACATCAATATTGCACTGACTAAAACTCACTTCACTATAGGGTCACATTTTTATATACGTGACTACATCACATATAGATCAGCCCACCTGGATAACACTGCCCACGCTGTTCCTTCCATACTTATCCATAAATCCTCATCCCATTCCCTTATTCCTTCCACTCCAACAGATACTATTCAATTATCATTTGAACTCGTCCTTTCCATATAACATTCTCAGTTGTATACTGTCCTCCTGGTAATACCCTTTCTTATAACCTTCTCAAGAATGCATCATTCAGATCCCTCGGACCGTGCTTTATTGCTGGACGAGACTACAACGCTAAACACCAACGATGGGGTTGTCGGACATCAAACTCCCGCAGTAACATCCTATCTCGTGTCTCAACCTCCAATAGTTTTTATATCCTCTCACCCATGAACCCGACTTATTGACCTACTCCCCTCAAAAAACGTTCCAACATTCTGGATATATTTATCACATCCCATATTTCTTCCTCCCAAGCCATAATCAAATCTCTGGATGACCTTTCCTCAGATTACAGTCTAGTTCTGCTTCTCTTACATTCAAACTACGCTCCTAAGCCCTCCTCTCTTGCATTGATTACAGAAAGAGTAAACTGGGACAAATTTCGATATGATTTGGAAAATAAATTGGACTTTAAAATTCCACTTAAAACAAAACAAGACATTGATAGAGCCATAGAAAAACTTATGGCATCAGTAAAAAGCAGCACAAATGATAACATCTCAACCAGTAAAATTAATAATTCTCAACAGACTAAACTGCCACAGCATATTCGTATCTTATTAAGGGAAAACGTAGAGCAAGATCGAAGTGGCATAAGACTAGATATCCGACAGGTGAATCTTATTACACCAAAGTGACTAACAAACTCAAAGCAGAAATTAGAAAATCCAAAATTTACTGAACTTAACTGAAAATCTTACAACTACTGACAAACCATTATGGACGACCACTAAAAAGCTTCTGAAGTTCAAAGATTGTAATCATCCACTCCTTACTGAATCCCAAACCTGGTCAAGATCTGACGAAGAAAAAGCCCAGATTTTTGACCAGCACCTCTTTCAAAGTTTTAAACCGCATCTCGATATTCTTAATCCAATTTGCCTTGAATGTATCGAAGCAGAATTAAATACAGACATGACCTAATCACATCCCATATTTTAAAACTTCTTCCTCGAAAAGCTATGAACGCTGTACTCCGCTCCGCATATTTTCCTGAACCTTTGAAATTATCTATTGTGAAATTAACCATCGAATTCAAGCCTACGTTTGAATCACGTCCACTTTTATGAGATGATGTTTCAATTTAGTAGTATCTAGTATGCACTTACCCGTGTTCGAGATATCTGGAAGATTCATTATTCAATCGCTATCAGTTGAGTTAAATATTTCGTTTCGTACATACTGATGTAATCATCGGAAAAAGTTAAAGCTTGTCTGAGATTTACATTTTACAATCTTCAGTGAATCATGAAAGTGGGATGTGGAACATGATTGAAAAAAAAAAGAACCTTTATTTAAATGCGCTATTCCGCAATTGCCTGCACCACACGCACTTGTCCCACAACAGGGATCTGCACTTACCCCTACTACCATGTTTTGCTGGGGCATTGCGGAGTAGCGTTTAAAAAAGATCCATCTTAATCAACAGGTTGGAAATTAATATCTTTACTACTCGTTATACTTCATATTTCCGAACTCTCGTGGCTCATTTGCATTGTTTATTCTTCATGTTCCGTAAAGGGCACGTCTTACCAGTTGAGGGTTCGGATTTAACGAGACGATTACCCTCTTACCCCGAAAAGGCACTTACACTTACATTACCTTACGTACGTTAAATCGTTAACAATTTTCTTATTATGTGTTATAAATTTAAAAAAATATTCTATATTTTTATTTTCCCTCACTAGTTCGAACATTTAACCCAACTTTCAGCCGTCTACTCTCAGTCCTGTTTTTTTATTTTATCACCTTACTAACCAAAAGGCAATATCAAAACAATAAAGATAAAGAAATTACAGCATATTTATTACATAATATGTAAAAATTAATATTATTACTATAATGTATTATTTTTAGGAATATGAAGGTAAACACGATTTATTTATCAGAATATATGTTTAATAACCCATATTGGTTGGATGGGAAGATTATATAGATTATGATTTTTTTTTTTTTTTTTTTTTTTACTAAATAAGTGTTTTCCTGAGGTAAAACAGGAAAATTGGACACGCAATCTGGTTGAGGCATTCTTTACTTGACCACCATATGCTCGAACATCTAAGATTTAGCTATGATCGAGGTCAATATAATGATTTCTAATTCAAAGAGAAAAAAAAAATTATGTACTGCTAAAATTAAAGGACTAAAATACGTTTACAATACCATTTCAATAAAAAAACAATATAAAAACTACTTTTAATAAATTATTCTTTAAATATACAAAACAAAAATGATGCTATGATCAATACATTACATAATCCATATAACAATTAAAAATTGAAATCTTTTACAAGAAATAGTAAAAATATTAATTATTTGTTATTACATAGTACATTAAACTAAATAAATCAAATATATTTTTTTTTAAATAATTAAATCGGTTATTTTAATAAACAAAACAAAAAAATATAACAACCATAATCAATTACTTGAAAGAATCGATGTATTTTTTGTCTTTTTGAATTTTAGTACACAATGAATTTTAGCGTTTTTTCTCGAAATCGTGAAAATGTCACGTGTGTCGTTTCTGAAATAACCAATTCATTTAACAAAACTTAATTTCAATGTAATAAATTAACAAAACTGTTTAACATGTAATATTCTATGATGATTAAGTACATAAATAATTTCTTAAAGCATAAATCTTACAAAAGTTACCGTTAACTGTTGGTGAAAACATCAGTCTATTTTTTTTTTTTCAATAATGCACATTTTGTAAATATTTGAAATATATTTTTTTTAATTTTTGTTTAAATCAATTAAGAATAATGAAACACCCATTAAATACAAACTACTTAGCTAATGACTTATCTACTGTACATACTTAGAAAATATATTACTTCCTAATAAACAACACTTTTTTTTTGTCACTTTTCGACATCATTTTAAAATTCTAAAATCCACAATATTAATAAGTAATAATACAAACTGTCTTTTATTTCATTAGATATTACAGATATCCCTAAAACATTTATTAAGTTTTAAGTAACTCTTTTCTGAAGAATTAATACATTTTTTTGTGAGAGGATCATTCTCAAATAAGCTCACTTTCGAAATCTGAAAAACAAAGAAAATAAAAAATTCACGTTCATGGAAATTAAGAAGCCTTGGGCCCTATTAATTGTTGAAGAGTACTAAATCTAACTTAGTTTGTGAGTTTTTCAATCACACGATTTTTCGATCACCTACTAAGTATTTTAAAAAATAGAAAACCCTTTTATGTCACGAGAGTTAAGCACTAAAAAATTTTTTGCTTGATTTTTCCAAAAATTTTTTTTTTTGCGTTATTACCTTGTAAGACTAATTGCCGTTGTGCTATGGACCCCAATAATTGAAATATACTGTTTTGATTTAAACAAATTTGTGAAAAGTTTCGAAATTCACTTTGGACTGAATGTAACTCACAAGAACGTTTCACAAGATTTTTCTTTACAAACTTTTTATTTTAAAGCATTAAATATCTCAAAATGTACTCTGCTTTAAGATGAAATGAAACCTGATTAAGGGGTTGAAAAAAAAATGAAAAATGAAAGAGCTTCAAGAAATTTTAAGACAGCCAAAGTGGCAGCTTATTTGTGATCCTAGGGCACTCTTAATAAGGTTATGAAAATTACATTTATTCATATCTATTTTAATACATAATCATTGGTTTTTTAAATAAGAGAATGATAATATTTAATCACAAGTATTTTCGGTATAAAAAATTATTTTTTATTCATGCCCGCTTATAGAATTGAATAATTTAGGTATATTACACGAAGAATTAGAACCAGCAGTTATGAACTTTCTGAGATGGCTGTGTTTCGCTCTGAGCCTTTGCAACCCGTTAATCTTCGCTCAAATTGATGAGGTGGATGAGAACAGTTGAGAGGACAGCGTTGAGCATCTTCTTGACGCAAAGGAGGATGGCTAATGCTGTGATCCAGCTGGACCGGCCCTCCAGGATCCAAGAGATGGAATCGGCGCAGCTGTAATAGTGTGTGTGTCCAGTCACTGAGTCTCTGCACTCAGAAGGCAGTGCCCTGTGGAGTCTGATGTAGTCGTTGTATCCATCACCACCGCAACACCCGACCTAGATAACAACAGATAACGCCATTAAACCATTCTTCAACTTCAAGAATCGCATCTGATACAAGAAGAAGTGGATATATTATTAAAGTAATCGTCTTAATGAGACATTTGCCTCAAAATATTTAATGAACATAATTTGAAAATTCCAAGTTTTATCACAACGCAGAAAATAATTGTTGATTAGTTATTACATATATTCTTATACACTAGCGTTTGAAACATAAGTAAATAGCTTACACTCTCCTGTATAGTGGCTAAAATTTTATTAGCTGGCTCGTATGATGGATACAACTGGATTAAACCAACCATAATATTTTTTATTGCGGAGTGGATTGAAGATTTGAAAGAACTATTTTCCATTAAGACAGCGGCACCAGCTAGGCACAAAATGAAAAGCAGGAGCTGAGCAACTATATTCTGGAAAATAAATAAATTATAAAATTAATATATTATGAGTGGGTGTGTGTGTGAGTGTATGTGTGTTTAAAAACTCATTTGTGTGATTCAACGGATATTAACCAAAGTCAGTAATGTATATTCATGCATAATTATTTCATTCCTGTATTTAAAATCATAAGCTAGAATCGTTTATTTATTGCAAAATAGAATCGCAAACATTACATGTTCAGAATGTGGACTAATTTAACTAACCCGGCCCAGTTTCAATCCAGATCTTGGGTCATTACGTCGTTTATTTCTTAGATCAAAATGGTGTTAAATTGAAATGTATGTATTTTTTTTTCTAAAAAAAAAAGAACCCTTCACAGGCCATTAAATATTTCATTGTGTGGTGGAGATGACACATTACAAGTTATCAAGCGGGTATTTCAACTTAAAAGATAGAAACCTTTCTACAGTAGACCTTCACCAAATGCAAGCTTTGGTGAACAGTAATTTCCATCTTCACGACAAGAAGCAATTAAATGTATGCATTAAATATTAAGTATCTAAGGTTGTCCTTGCATTTCGCCTTAGAAAATGCTGTAATCTATTATATTTTGGTATTTAGCGCTGAGCCAACGGATAAACGTCCGCAGGGTGGATCCAGACGTATGTGGGAGGATTGTTTTAAGGTTGACGTAGTGAAGCCGGATTTTGATGGGGGTCTGTGGAATGAGATATATAGGTGGTGGCGAGTAGTGGTATCGGGAACAAACCTTTGGATAAGTGAGCATTTTATTATTATGAACTTATTTTGGGGATCAATTATTTAATACATCACACTACAATAGTGGAGAGGAGGTATAGCCCTGCTTAAAGGATAATGACAGGAGAAGAGGAGGATATGAAGTGTCACTCATTATAGTGGGGTGCAATATGTGAACAGCCCCTTACAGCATAAACAAATGTGAAGTTACGGAGAGAGCAAGGAGGATCATTGTTAAACAGCAAAGAAGGGGAAATCCATTCATTTCAATGCTACTTGAGCTTGTACTTGGTATATTGAAATTGCTGGTTGGATCAGAATATAAACTTTTCTGAAAGTAAGGTTATGAGCGAGATATCTCACCGGTTAGACTCTTATATTTCGTCGCACCTTCGACTCCCGGCTGCTGGAAATAATTTATTTTCTGTTCCATCAGACTTGGATTGTCTATGGAAGAAAATTGGTCCCTACGGAGGACCCTCCAGGAGCATGCTCAGCAACTATAAGTAGGGACCTGATCCTTCAAAGGAATGGTGGAGAAACCTAAGAGTAATGCTAACCACATCACCTCCTTTTATAATGGTTGATGGAGGATCATCACCACAGCATGTAAAGTTTTGTCACCCAAACCATTCATGGGTTGTAGGAATACAGGGTTTCTAAAGAAATTTTTTTTTACCGCTAGTTAATATATTACGTTACAATAAATAAATGAGGTTGCGTATCATATCTAGGTAACCCTTCACCTTTGAGTATAATATATATTTCCTGAGATATTAAAAAACCGTCAAGCTAATTAAATTCTTTTTTCACCACCCTAAGGCACAGGACTGTTGATTCCCGGTGCTTCGGCAATGTGCCGTGGCTGACCTCATGGGTCGGAAAGGTCGGCATTTACCGGTCGACATTTTGCAAATTCAGGCATCATCAGGAGTGTAATATTACAGTTAATTCATATTATTAAATAGATGTATACCGGTTTTCACTCTAGAAACCGGGGAAAATTAATTACTACTAGTTTCGCACATCAGCAAGCACCATTAAGATGGGTTTACACCGAAATGTTACAAGCAAAACTATTATTAGCAAAATGTAAATAACATTTTTGTAATCAGCATTTTGATGTATACTGTTTACACCAGTCAATAGAAAGAATTTCCGTTTTAATGTTTCTTATATTTTACACAATTATTATAATAATTGTGGTTAATTATTATAATATTTCAATGTTATTTGTAAATTAAAAATTTATTTAGGGATTGATCCTAAAAATTTATAACTAACGAGTTAAGCATTCCTTGAAAAAATAACTATAATTGAAATTATTTTGTCAGATAAATTTGAATTTGTGTATTATTTTATTTTTATGTTTGAGAATTTTTTTAATTAAAGCGTCCATTGAAAAGAAAAATGTTTGGTTTAATTTTCCAGATCAAATTAGTTGAAATTAATATAAAGAAATATATATATATATTCAAATTAAATTTAATGTATATTAAACAAATGTAATTTGTAAGTTATTTCTAGGAATCAGTTACGCGATGTTGGGTTTATTACTTCTAGGAAAGTGTCATGGAGTTTCATTGTGTTAATAAATATTTAGATACGTCAAATAAATTAATTTATTAATCTTATTGATAAATTTACATTTATTTACTTGATTTATAGTTCTGTGTAGGGGAATGGGTGGTGTCCGAAGTAACCACGATCCTTCTTCTCTCAGATTCGGTGATTCTTCTTTTCTTTTTTTGATAATTTTTTTTTTTAATTATTATTATTACTTTTACATACTAGACATATATATATATATATATATATATATATATATATATATATATATATATATATATATATATATATGCGTATAAATGAGAAAGGGGCCCGGCCTAGAGATGTGGGGAGCCTGCAGACAGTCTTTCCTTCAACCAAAATGTTATTAATATTGTTAAATCCTGACTTCTCCCAGAGCGATCACAAAATTTATGTTATTAGCAATTCAATAACATTTCAAATGTTAATAACATCAACTAGGTTTCTAACAAAAATATTATTACCATTTTGATCATTATTTACATCATTCAATAGGGAAATGTTAGTAACATTCGGTGTAGACGAAATTAAATGTTATTGACATTTTTCAGAGCACATCTTTTAAAAATGTTAATAACACGTGTTATCAGCAAAGTTATCTCCGGTGTAAACGCACCTTAAAGGGTGAACACTACTAGCTCAAATTATTTTTTAATCATTTATTTACCACAGCGAGTAGTCTTTTATTCTCGGAGAATGTTCCCATGCAGCTTACAACACCCGATGCGATGTGAGCTAACGCACACACGATGAGAATATACAATCCAGTGTAAAATTGTTTTACTTGTAGTTTCTCTATCCAATCTGTGATTTCCGGATCAAATCGTACCCAAAAGCATATCCCAATCAAGATGATACAAATGAGCTGAAACAAAGAAATAGAAACTTTAATGCATAATCAAAATTAAAAAATAAATAAATGTATGAATTAATTCACCATCAAATATTATTCTATAATCATTTGATTATAATGTCAATCATATTATTGTATAGAAGTATTAAGAAATATTCTGTTAATGGTGCATCCCATATTGTTGGTAACATAAATACCTACTGTAGACTAGATCACTGGAGATAGTACACTTCACGTCAACTGATCAAACCATACATAACGACTGGTTAGTTATGAATTGTAATTTGAGATTTTTGAAGCTTTACTTTTGGAGTATTCCAAAAAGAAACGAATCGAATGAGGCATTTTGATGAGAGATCAAATCCATTTTCCCAAATTTGTCTACAAAAATAATAAACGTAATTTATTACCTACTATTGTTTTTGTCTATTTATTATTTTCTTTTAAAGAATGATTAAAGTCATATGAAATTGTAACGATTCAGACATTTTTTCATAATAGTTGTCTGAAAACAAGTTTTTCTTATCTGTAGATGACCTGTTTTCAAAATGAGCAAAGGTTTTCCAAAATTTTTATCAAACAAGGTTCGTTTTGAAATGTTAATTTTTAAGAGCAGAGCATTAACAAAGTATAAAGTAAAAACAAAATAGAGGAATTTTAATGATAAAGGACCAAAAATAAATTAAAATTTTTTAGTACCCAGTTCAGTGACCGTGGTGGGGCAAAACATCAAGTCGCGCATTTTCTAAATCAACACTATTTTGTTTAAAAAAAAGTTAATCTTAATTTTTTGATCATGAATCAACAAGAACAAATTTCAATAGAGTTTATGGACAATAAACACACATTTTTGAAGAAAAAAAAAACGTTTATTAAGTAATTAATTGAATTTAGAAATAAAAATCAACTCAAAATATTTTGTTGAACGCATTAAAGTACAAAAGACTATTTTAAACATAAATAGGTGTGCTTCAATTACCTATCTATACGGAGCCAAAATTCATACCTTTTGCTCACCTATTGTAAATAGCATAAGCATAGTGTGACTACAATATTAAAAATAAGTTAAATCTAATAATTTATTATTGCTTTTATCAAAACAGTCTTTATAAAGTTACCCTCTAATCAAAGTTTGAAGGAAGTCATTATGTTTGACAAGTAAAATTATAATAGCTAAACAAACAATAATTTTTTTTTTTGCGGTAAATTTTTAAACTAAAAATCTGACACTTCTTCTCAAAGAAATATAATTCAATGGGAGCTTTCCAAGAAAAAGAAAGTAAAATAAATTTTTTTCGTATTGTGGCACTCGTCTTCCAACAAATTTCCAAAAAATTATAAAAATAAGAAAAAATTTCCAAATTCCAATTTCCACAAAAATTATATTTTAATAGGCATTACCTTCATTCTACAATGGAGTGAAATGAGGTCATCAACTAGATAAGATTTCTTTTCTACATGAAGAACAGATTTCGCTTTGAGCACATACGACGTGTAACCCGTTTTGATATGGAATAAGAGTTGACGCTCAAAGAACAGAAAAAAAATAGAGTTGAATTTTTTAAAAAATGAACGATTCAATGGATGTCTCTTTTATTAATTTTACTCCCATCATTAATAATTGTATTAAAATGTCCAATTACGATCTTAATGAAACTTTATTTTTTTATTGTAATTTACTAAAAAGTCAGTTATTGATACATAAATCTGATTGATATGACATGATAGTGACTTATAAAGACACTGGGTCATTCTTAAATAAACGGTCACTTTCGAAATCTTGAAGAAAAAAAAATGCAAGCTCATGGAAACTAGCCTTGGTATATATACATACATATATATATATATATATATATATATATATATATATATATATATATATATATATATATAAAGTGTTATGCCAATGTCAAAGAGGGCAGAATCTGAGGTGTTTTAAGATTTTCTAGGTTCTTTAAAAAAAAAAAACCTTTTGTCACGAGAGTTGCACACTAAAAAAATTTTCTTTTTGGTTTTTCCCAAGTGTTTTTGCGTTATTAAGTAATAGGACTATTTGACTTTGTGCGATAAACTCCATATTAATCAAAATCAACTTTTTTGACTTAAAATATTTAGTAAAAATTTTCTAAATTCGCTTCGGAAAGAATGCAACTCGCGCGAACATTTCTTAAGAAATTTTTAGCCATCCAATCATCCTTCGATGATTAAAGTTATAAAAATATTATAAACTCCTTTCAAACTCATTAATGTGATTCATCCCCCCCCCCCATTTGTGATAATTTTAAACATATTTCTTCAGTAACATAATATAAGTATTTTGTACGCATTTGACTTTGATAAATATATTCATAAAAATATGAGAAACTCTAGTTTCAAACTCATTAATATACTCGCTATTAATTAATCTCCAGTTTTTTATCACTCCAATAACAATTCCATGTTACGAGGTTTTGGGGTCATCTTTTCAGATACGTTAGATATTCGTCGACAGCAGATTGTGAAGAAAGGTTACGAACTAGTACTTCTGTAGTGGAAGAATAGTAATCGATTTCAAGCCAAACATTTAACATACGTGGATTTTTTAAAATTAATTTATTTATTTTTTTTTAATTGACGTGACCACATTTATGAATCATACAAAATCATTCATCATCACATGAATTCCGGCAAGTATTTATGACATATCATTAAAGCCATTACGTCAAAAATGACTCATTTTTACTTTATTAAATTAGATTATTCATTCTCTAAATATATATATATATATATATATATATATATATATATATATATATATATATATATATATATATATATATATCTGGTCTGCCGACTCACACGACTTTCCACTTGGGTGCAAAGTCCTATAGAAAATTGTTTTCTGTATCCATTGTTTACTATTGGTCTGATATATATATATATATATTTTTTTTACGTTTAGCTTTGTAAACCATTTAATTATCTTTTAAATGAGCATCTAGAATGTTCCATGAAATGTATATTTTTCGAGTTATTGGAAAATTAAAAAAAATAGTAAACGGGTTTCCATGGGAACATACTCAGAATACATGGCTCCAAAGTTTTCAATACGCTATAATCTTAACTAAAACTGATCCGATTTACATGATTTTTGTTTTGTTTTTTAGGGAATTCTATTGCCTTTCAAATGATCATACATAATTTACCACACAATGGATACTTTTTGAGTTATGCAGAAAACAAAGTAGAGCATATACGCACAATGCGTTTTTAGGAGGGCTTTGAAGCGCAAAGATTTGTTGAAAACCGGACGTGTTAAGAAAAGTAAAAAAATACTGCTGTTGTTATTTATGTTCTCACCTTTTTGTGCACCATCTATGATATGAATAAACGAATTAATTACAATATTATTATATTACATCATAATATTATATTAAAGTATTCCCTGGTAACCAAGTATCATACCAAGGCCGGAAAGGTCGAGATTTAATTAGATCAGGAAATAAATGTTAACCCTTAAAAAGAATCGGCACCTCTTATCACTTGAACGCTGCAAAATTATACTCCTTTTCTGGTGACCTTCACCTCACAACAAATTATAATTATCCAACACATTGAAGCCATCAACGAAAAAATTGTAAAAATATAAAAACTGGATAAAAAAAAAAAAAAAAACTAGTGAGTCCATCCCTCTTAAAAAAGAAACAAAAATAAAAATACGCTACAATAATTTCTTCTCCCTATAAATGCTTATCAAGCATTACCTCAAATACAGTCCTGCCATGTTTTGTAATACAATCTTCATCTATTCATAAAAAAGAGTTGAGAAAAAAAAAAAAAAAAAGATCAATTCTACAAATATCAACACTCAATACTTAGTCACTGTGTCCACACTAATAGTTAAGCATGCTTTAGTGTTTTTTTTTTAATTTATATTAAACCAGCTTGCCCTTCATTGGAAGAATGACCTTCAAGGTTGGTTAGAACTTTCTAAATGTCAAAAGCATACTTAGACCCACGAGATTATAAATAAGCCAACCACCATAGGTTTTGGTATTTGTATTTTTTTTTAAAAAAGCATACATACATTTTAAAATTTATTTTATATTTTACCGGATATTGATTAAATAATAAAATAAAAATCAAGGATTGCCAAGTTAAAAGCCAAGAAAGACACGATGATGTAACGTAGGGAATCTCCTGTTGGATTAGGTTTGTACACGACACTATAATTATAAATGAAATTGCAAAATAATAAGGATAATTCTCAGAAAAAAAAAAGAAGTCAAAAATCGTGTCCCTCGTATTCAGGTGATGAGTATCAAGTTTTTTTTTATCCATTATGTTCATTGATGACAAAAATAAAAAAAACTATGAGTTTTCATTAAGTTATCAACTTTTTTGTTGAATCAAACATCTCAGTTCTCATTACCACCACGTGTCCATGAACACGTCTTTTTTTTAGTTAAACATACAATTAAATATAATTACTCCATTACTTTCCGAAAATGAGTTCCACCATCAAAAGTCGATAGTACATACTGTTAAAAACAGAAGTCTTTTGAGTTATTTGAATTTTGTTAATTCTATAATAATCCAAACTTTGTCCCTGGTATTTGTTATCATTATCGCCACACTAATGATTTTTTTCCCACGCACGGAAGTATAATAACTCCTTTTCTCTATAAAAATCCTAACAGAACGGAATTTTGTTTTTGGGTGTAGCTCTATTAATTTTACTGTGGCAGGCTCTCAAATTTCAAATTATCATTACCACTCCTTAAATCTTCTCATTACTGCCACACTGATGATTTTTTTTTCCTGCTCACGGAAGGATTTTTATTAGAAATAAATACAGAATATAGGAATTTATATTTTTCTTGGGATTTTCTCTTTAGATGACAAGTTGCAGCCCTACAAAGAAGATATTCCTCTTGCCCAATGGTATTACCGTCACAATTTCATTTTGAGACGGTAATGTGATAATGGTGTGGTAATGAAAACCTGGTTGAAAATCAATTACTTTATCGATTTTATAAAGGATGTAATCAATTGAAATTACATCTCCAGCGTCTTATTTGCAATAATTAATTTTGTTAATGTGTTGAAATCAATTTTAATCACTTCCATTCAAAATTTAATGCCATGTTTAGTGTATTGGTTATATCTAACTCAATGTTTCTTTCAATATTTCGATTGCTGGAATTTACTGCTAGATTCTCCACTCCATGCACGCACGCACACACACACACATTTACACATTATACAGTCGGGTTTTTCACGTTGCAATTAACAAAAACTAATACAAATAATCCCATTACCTCCCAACTTATATCTGTTCCTTTTTTTTCTTCACAATGAAATTCTTACGGAGTCTTGTTTTATTTGCATGTTATGTTAAGAATCCTTCAAGTTCAAAAAATGTCATGTTATTTTTCAGAAGCTGTACATGGAAATGGCCAGTGAATGGTGAGGGGACATAGTTAAATGTACAGCCGACAAAAAAGTTAACAACATGCAGGATGTTTCAAGTGGAATAATTCTTCATTACAGGATTGGAAATTATATTCTTCATTAAAGCCCAAAAATCTCATTGCCACCTCACAAACAAAAATTTGTTTATCATTACCGCCACTTCAAAACATTAGAAATTTTGAATTCCTGGCCCAAAATTTGGATTTCAGGACAAACCTGTCCTAAAAATCATTGATTGGTATATGTAGATCACTCTTGATTTTTTAAAGATTTTTTGGGAAGAGTTCACCGACTCACATTTTTGGAAGCTTATTCTTGATTTATTTTCTGAGAATCATCCATAAAAGGAAATTTAAAGAGACAATTATTTATTTATTATCCGTTAAATTCAGTTAATTCACTAATTGTGCTGTACTAATTGCATATTAGGATTGCTGCATGTTTATAATAATGTTTATAATGCTGTATTAAAATATAACTTCAATTATTTCAATGAAACATTGTGGTATATTAATATGAAATGGTGTACAAAGGATTACAACTTCATGAAGAGAAATATTTCTGATAATAGATAAATCACGTCTATTTTAAGATTTGGCTTCTACTGAATCTTAGTCAGATAACATTTTAAGATTACGAAAGTGGGGGGAAGGTAGCTAATATACGCGATTGCCATTAATTTCTCAAGTGCTAAATAAAAAATAAAATAAATTAGATAACATTGCGGAAATTTGGCATTTTGATTCAACCATTAGTTGCAAGATAAATTACATTTTTTATTTTTAACCTTGTCCTAAAGCTAATATAGTAAATCAAAATTTTTCTATTTTTATTTGTATCTTTCAACATAGATCCTGAAAAATGGCTTAAAAATGTAAATTATAAAGCATTATATCTAGTTTATTTTTTATTTATATTGTTTCGACGGAAAATTAACTAACGATGAGCAAAATTTTATTATTTTTTTTCAAATAGATTTAAATATTTATATATATATATATATATATATATATATATATATATATATATATATATATATATATATATATATATATATATGTGTGTGTATACAGTAAATCTCGTTTATCCGGACTAACTTGGATCTAAGGCAATCCGGATAATCTAGGTAATATGGTAATAAGGAAAACAAAGTCCTTAAAAAAACAAACAGACTTAGCATTTATGGCGATTACAACTATTTATAGCTGATGAGTCAATCAACGTTAACGTCCTGTGACACTCAAGTAAACCTTTCTTGAATTCATCTAAAACTATTTTATCAACATAATTTATTTTACAATCAATACAGGAACTGTGCATTGAATCAAACCAAAAAGCGAATATTAGGCGTATTTATGCATAGTTACGTTTTTAATATCATAGTTAAATATTATTATCCAACATTAAATTAAAAAAATGTCTATGAATCTAATCCGGATATAAATGACGTTTTGCTGTATATATATCGGCTATATATATATATATATATATATATATATATATATATATATATATATTACTGCACCTTCGGGTTTTTATAGCAAATTTAATACTGAACAAAAAACTTCCTATGAACATGGATGAAATGAAGTCTTGACAAGCTTTCAGGCCAAAATCTTGAACAAAAATTGCTTTTTACGACACTTGTTGGCAATTTATGAAGAAACGACTCCTTGCATCATAACAGATCGAAACTAACGTGATAAAGAATCAGATTTGGCGTCGAATGAGACCAATAGCTGCTCGATAGATCAAACACACAATCATTGGTAAATTGTCGGCGTTTACACGATTCTCACAATGACCGGCGAATGTCGAATTCCAAATCAACTTGTTATTTTTAGCGATATTGGTTTTAGGTTGTTTTGCAAAAAAGAAAAACATTATAAAACTCGACAGACTCGGAACAAAATTTGATCAGGAACATAAAAGTGGTCTAACAGCGATGTAGAGCCTGATTTTGAAAATGTTGTTAACTCCGACAATTCATCAAAGATCTTTTGTTTGATCTATCGAGCTGCTATTGGTCTAATTCGATGGAAAATCTAATTCTCTATCACGTTAGTTTCGATCTGTTTTTTGATGAAAGGAGTCGTTTCTTCATTAATTGCCATATAGTGTCGAATAACGTATTTTGATTCAAGTTTTTGGCCTGAAAAGTGGTCAAGATTTCATTTGCTGGCCCATTTTTTTGCCATAGAAACTTTTTTGTCCAGCGTTTTGCTATAAAACTCCCAAGGTTTATCTTCTTTTTTTTTCGGGAACACCCTATATATATATATATATATATATATATATATATATATATATATATATATATATATATATATATATAGAGAGAGAGAGAGAGAGAGAGAGAGAAATTGTTTATTTAAAACAAATAATATACAATACAGAATCAAATGGAAAAATAAATTACAGAACGTAAACAGAAAATGTAAGCAAGTTCGTCTGTCGAGATGTCGCAGACTCATTAGCAGATTTACGCACAGGCAGACTAAGCACTTGCCTAGGGCGGCAATTTTTGCAAAATTTTGAGTGAAATTATATTTTTCGATTCAAACGAATTAGAAAGTAAAAGAAATAATTGTTTGGAGATTGGGGCGGCTAGAGGGGGCAGCATTATCTGCCATGTCTGTGGGCTGTAGTACAACGAATCCGCCCCCGACTAGACTTGTTTACAAATAGTTGAAATTTACAAATTTTAAAGAATTTATTTACAGTATTGCTGAAATCACCCTTCATTTAATCAAAAGAGATAATTATTAAAAAAAAAACATAAATATTTTTCTCCGGAAGGTCGGGGAATCAATTTCTACAAATTAAATTATTTATCACCGTTCCGCCCCTCTACCGTGTTTGGTAACTAATTTTAGATAGATAAACAATTTTTTATTACATTGACATTCAAGATTTCTGTCGTTTATTTCATACTTAATATTCCATTTCCAAAGCAGGTTATTCTAATCTCTGTTAGTATCGGGTTTTGATTGCACAGGGAACAGTTATTTCTTTTATTAACAGCTCGTAACCAATGTAGGTTTAATAATTCTTCTCTAGCTTTAAGTATTAATCTCAGAAAATAAATATCTTTAGAACAAACAAAATAATTATTATCGTAGTTCAGAGTTATATAGCTAGTGAAAATCAGCTGCTTATATATATGTTAACTAGACTTGGTTTTCAAATAAACGTTACCTTTTGAGATATGTACAATTCCATGTCCTCTTTTGGTTCAATACTCTCAAATTTCTAGTACCAATTTAAAGGACAGGGCAAAATCTCAAAAATATATACATAAATCACTGGTGCACATCTTCAGATCCTTTTATCGTTTTTTTTTTAATCTAAAATGTTGGTAGCAAATAATTTCCTTATTTTTAAAATTATAAAAAAGATGTTTACTGAAAAATTAAAATCCTCCTCGCTATCCGATTCATTTTTGGGACTTAATCGACTTCTCCACCAAACTTTCACTTCATCCTCAAGAATTTCGACGACGCTTTTTCTATTTTGCATCATTAATACCAATTAAAAAATCTGCTCTTTTTCTAAATAAGAGTGTATCCAAAGAGAGGAGAGATCATCTATGAAGTATTATTTCAATGAAGGCATTTGCTTACGCAGAAGAGAGGGGGACCTGGGGGATATATATGATTTTCATACCCACCAACATAAGCACTGTATTATTAATAATTAGTTATGATTTAATTTTCATTCTTATCCTTAGCACTTAAGCCCAATTTGGTGATCATTGACACTTAAGTGATTACTAGTTTTCTTATTATTAAATCCCCCCCTAAAAAAAAAATTTCCCACCGAAATAAAATTATGTCTAGGCGTCTGATGAAAGGCGTGTAGGGACGGTTTCATGGTTTGTTTTGTTTTGAATTGAGTGGACCGGCGTTTTTCTTGTATGAATCATTAACGAATAATTCAAGATTATTTCAAGCTCTTATTTTATGGAAGTGTGAAATGTGTTCGTCATGGCTTTTTAATATGACCCGCTTTTATGAGTCATCATTCAAAACGCTGGAATGCATGCTTCCGATCCTCCCTCCATTCATACAGTAACCCTGTAAGAAGGTCGTGAATTTCTTATACGTTCATATGCCATGCACAAAGCATAATGCATGTATAAAGAGAATAAATTAGATGAAAGTGTTATACAAATGATCAAGAACAGTTTCAATGGTAATGGGATAAACGAAAACAATTAAAGTAACTGAGAAATATAAAACATAAAAACAACTTAAATAAAGTAAAAACCGAACAAATAATTAATAAACTATGAAAAAAAAATTAAAACATTCGGCTCAATCTTGCTTATCAATTGCATGCTTGTAATAAGAAAATAATTCCATGATTCATGATTTTTAGTTCCTAATTATTAATAAATATGCTATATTATTACAAAAATACAAGCAGATATTTTTTAAACAAATATTTCTAAAAGTGGCTGGTGTGGAAACTGACTATTGCCAAAAGGAATATCCGAGCCAGTGTATATTAATCCATCAATAATAAAGCCAATTTTGGTCTACGCAACGAAGGATATGAGGGTCATTCTCAAATAAATTGTCACTTTGGCTTTCTAGAAGCACGTGATTTTTCATTTTTTCGTGTGTTTTTTTCAACCCCTCCATCAGCATTCAGTTCGTCCCAAAATGCAGATTTTGATATATTTAATGTTTAAAAAAGTTCGTAAGCCAATTTCTTGTGATTAGTTACCGCGAGTTACGTTATCTAAGTGAATTAAAAAAAAAATGCCACTAAATATTTTAAATAAAAAAAATTATATTTTAATTACTGGGGGATCCATCGCACAACGGCAACTTGTCGTACTAGTTATTCTTAGTAGGTAATAAAACAAAAACAAAACTTGGGAAAAATCAAGACATTTTTTTTAGCGCGTTACTCTCGAGACATAAAATCGTTTTCTAGTAAAAATTGCTTCAATCTGATGTTGAGAGTGAGTATCATTTATGTACACGGGAATTAAAAGTTTTTCGAATAGAAGAATATGAAAATAGTCCTCAGAATTTATTCAAAACCTTATTCGATCAACGCCGAATCGAATGTGGGCCATGACAAACTATAGGAGGAAATGGCCCCCTATTGAGATTCTACTTCTCATAGAAACATTATTTTTGTTTTCATTTCTGGTTTTAATTATACTCCTGATTTGCTTCATGTGGTCTACGCTGCAGTCAAAGAGTGCGGATGTGTACATGGTCGACCGGAGGCCTGAACAAATAATAAATGGTGGTCACTTAATTTTCATTGAAGTTTTGGTAGGAATCATGGTTAAACGCATTCATAAAATAATAATACTACAATAGTTGGTGCTGTAAATAATCGCAAAAAAACGAATAGCTATTTGAACAATATTTGCAACGCATTAAGCAGCAATATTTAAATACTCCATTGACCACTATGAACACCAGCTCGTTACTGATATTTTTAATTTACACGATTACTTATAACTTGGAACATCGGAAGTAATAGCATTTCATTTTTATAAATTACAAATTACTAAAATAAGCTCTAATGCTTACTAACTAATAAATTATTATTAGCATCCGTAATCATTTATATAACTAATTGCTAAGCAAATAAATAAATAATTTATCGATATTTACCCATGTAATGACGTTGAGACAAAATAATATGTATTCAATGATCATTTTACTTTTCTCGGCCCCCATTTTGATTCAGGTTTATGTTTTACCAAAATCGTGCACAAAACTAAAACCATGAAACCCTCATACACACTTAATCTTCACTGATAAGATAAATCTGATGACACAGTCCGTTTGAACAAGCCTCGCCCACAGGTGACTTATTCACTGAAACATAAATATTTAGGACAGGTGTGACAAACCAATTCGTAATAAACTCAGGGGATTTCCTAGAGGTTGAAACCCTTCCTCCCCCCACGTTTTATTAGATTTAATTAATATCTCAATTAAAATTATAGTAAAAGCCATGTGATTAATGCCGTCCATAGTTTTAACATTTATTGAAATTTCTAAAGTTCAAAAAATGATAAATAAAGGCGTTATGGGCCGTGATTTAATTGTGACGAAATTAGGGGATTTCCCCCTAAGCCCACAAAATCTGTCCCCACTGAGCTGGAAGTGGATGTTGATTTGAGGAACGAAGTCCCAAAAGACGGAACGCTACTATTATTTCCAATTAGCTACTCATTTATTCTCACTGGTGGGAGACAAACCCGTTCAAAGACTGAATCTATATGGCTAGAATTCATGTTGATGATCCCCATTGTACCAAAAAGGTGATAGAGTGAACTGACATTTGAAGATATGTTCACACAATATTGAATTTAAGGAGGATCTTGGTGCCAATACTAATCAGGGTTTGAAATAGATAATTATTTTTCCAACAATTCAAGAGATAATCATTATTTTTCATCAATAAATATAAATATCATGCATGATTTATACATAAAATCAATCTTTGAGTTTTTATGTAATTTCTATGTTACATTAATAGAATTAATGGATTATTAAATATCACTAAATAAATAGAAAAATGCTTTGGAACTCTTATTTATGACTAGAGACCGGATTTCCATTTCATTGCGCATTTTATTCACTTGCGTGTAGCAGCATTAAGCCCGATCATCTGTCCGATTCACGATCTATGGAATGATATATTAGTATTTAATATTGCACGTTTTGATCTTTTTGGGCTAAATTGAAATTTGAATAGCATAATTGAACGTCTGTACCAAATTCCCCGTATTATATATATATATATATATATATATATATATAATATGATGTAAGGAAAATAATCGTTTAACACGCGAAAATTCAAATTTAAGGTTTCATAAGAAACACGTAGGTAAACACTAGTTCCGAATATTCTTAGAATGATGTCATTCAGTTGTCTTGGGTAATCATAAAAAAACTTCTCACTAGAATAAGGTGTTTTATTAGAAAGACAAAAGATTATTGCTGTTTAATTGGATTCCCACTCGGCCTACAGCCCTTTAGTGTTCCGTCTGATTTTGTAGTGCTTACTGATGTCACCATTATTAGAAAAAATAATAAATAAATTTTTAAAAAAGCCGAAAGTTGGTACTAGTTTCTCGTCAAAAATAGAAATCTAGATATCAAATTACCCCGTGTTAAAATTGCATTTTATAAAGACAATTTTAATAAAGTTAAAATTATTATTAACGAATTCAATGAAGATGAATACTCGTGATCATAAAAGTGAAGACTATCATAAATTCTGCATCAATAATGTACGATTTAACCAGTTCAACCTGTTACCTTTCAACGGAAATGCACGTCCCCTGAGTCCAAATAACGAAGTCTCGCAAAGTGGTCTGTGATGAGAACAGCCTAGCTCAAAAACGAAAAGTTATAAGATACTGAAATTACGTATTTAAGGTAGGCACATGCATGTGATGTTACAGCAACGTTTTCGTCAAAATCGACTAACCAGAAGTGCCACTTTATGTAATCATTTTCAACTTGACAAACTTAAAATATATAGGTAGTGTACAGAATTGTCGTACCAAAATTGTTTAAAAACTGTTTTATTGTACTTAGGTGGGAGAAGATGCGAAGACGTGAATGCTACCGAATTTATTTCAAGTATTGTTTATGTGAACTCTTTAAAATTATATTAAAAAGATAATTATTATAGGATGGCAAGGGAAAGCTGTGTAAGGCGTGCAACGTAGATTTAGTACGGAGTACCCTGCTTTATTTCAAATAGTTGGGCAATAATAAAAGATTACTAAAAACTTCCACCGACTTACGCCGAGATATTTACACTGAATATAGTCTGTAGTTATTCATTTCATGAATATAGAAATAAGTTATTCATGAAAGAATTGCTAGTACCTGCTAGACTGGGTGTTCCTTTTCATGTGTGAATATCTCAATATTGACAGTCAATATTTTTAATATCTGGTAGGAGTTCGGAGATACGAACGACATTTATACAAATACAGCGTGCCAGTTTTCATTAGAAAACATAACGGAAAGCTCTGAAGTGAAAATAAAACGCGGTAATTCTGCCTAAGTTTTAAAAAAAAAAAAATAATGTTCTGAGTTCCACCATTACCGGCTTAGATAAGATGAAGAAGGATCTTCTTCATATGTTTTATAAACTTTTAAGAATAATGTCATTTGGCTAAGATATTGATGTTGGCAATTTTCAATATTTCATAAATGAAACCAGGGAATCGTACATTAGTTTATATTCGTGGTACAGTAAACCATTAACTATACATAAGCTTTAGATTTGAGGCTCTGATGCTTTCCAAAGAAGCTCAAAAATCCCGAAATAGAGATTTAAGGGGCTTTAAAGAATTTTACACACGAAAATGAAAGCGGTCTCTAAGAACAAGGATTTGGTAAATTTGTTATTGCTGACATCAGATCCTCTCATTAACATCTTTTGTGATAAACCGAGAAAATCCAGGAAATTATTATCAAAAACGGTACTTCAATTGTTCAAACATTGAGATGCTGACAATAGTTTATTGATGGTGAGTTCTGAAGATGAGTCCATCATTGATTCAAACCCTCATATTTGGAAGATTCAGAATGATCTGATATAACATGATACAATATGATATATTGTAATTGAACTTAATTTTTGTGATGTTTAAATTTTTTTGTTAACTTAATATAGGGTTCATTCATTCATTCAACGACCCCAAGTGGTTGAATAGCCAAAATTTATATATACTTGTAAATAAATGAAATATATATATATATATATCCAAATCCCTAAATTATATGTCTTGGTAACAAATATTATGTTTACTTTTATTTATTAATTTATTACAATAGTATTCTCTTATGGATATTAAAATGAAATAAGTCGTTTTCAGAATTATTCCCACCTTGGTCTGCCATTTGTCCCATTGTGCATTGATCTGGTGCCAAGTTAATGAATGACTTACTAAAAAGACTTGGGATGCCGGATTATGCTCAGGCATTTTCAGATGATGGCGCTGTTCTCATTGTAGGGAAATTCATAAATAATTTTTTTTAATGTATGCGTCATGTCTTTCAAGCATAGTGTACTGAAATGCGATTATCAGTAAATCCATCAAAGACAGAGTTGATCCTTTTCACCATGAACTTTTTACAATACTGTTCCACATCGCTTGATAGAACCCTCACCTTAGACTCTAAAGTCAGCTACTCGTACCCCACGTCACTTGATTGGGTACAAGGCTTAATCGAAACTCAAAAGGACAACCTACCCTGCTTCACGGACGGATCAAGGAAAGAATGGACTGGTTTAACAGGCACAGGAGTCTACATGGATAACTTAGACATTAATTTAATCATTTTCATAGTTAATTCCATGGCTTGGGTTCCTGGCCGCAAAGGTATTATAGGTATCGAGAAAGCCGACCAACTTGCACGAAAAGGTGCTGAGTTCCCCATCATGAAACCAGAAACTTCATTAGGCATCTCAAAAAGGCATCAACGTAAAGAGGCTCATGACTGGACATGGGGAAGAGCAAGGAGGGAATGTGTTGGACTTAGATAAGCCAAGCTGTTGATTAAAAAATCTTCTCTTTCTAAAACAGGACGGCTGCTAGGTCTACGAGTATGTAGAAATAACTCCGCTTATCGGAGTACACATAGGGCATTTCAGGGCACCTAAAGATTTGTGGAGAAGTCGGTGACGATTCGAAAACTCGTGAGTGGACGGACCATATGTTTTTTTTTTTTTTTATAAAAATTAATTTAAATGTCTGAATCCATTATGTAACCATAAAAAAATGAATAAAAAAAATCATTTGATGCATAGTTTTTTGGTTTGTTAAAGGTGGTTTATTGAATAGCATAGTACCTTAATAAGTAACCAGCTTTTAAGAATTTTTGGCCGACAGAATTTTTGTTATAAAATCCGTAAGAAAGTGAAAAAAAAAGGTTACATAAAGGAGTTTTTATCATAAAAAAAGTTTTAATACCATAATATTGAATTTTCAATTGTTAATTTCTGGTCTGCCGTTAACTAGACTACGGGAATAGATTTAAGCTGAAACCTGATAGATAATAGTTTCATTTGATGGAAATATAGGCCAGTAAAGTTATGGAGTTTCTCAGCTAAGTAAAATCAATCAAAATTCAGTTAAAATTCAAGGAAACTAAAATTTGACAACTCAACTACACGTAGGTGTTCTCAAGTGTTGTTGTTAAACGCTAAGTTGACTCAGAAGGCAATTACGAAAAAAACGATGTCAAGAAATTCCAACTTTCTCAGATTTCAAAAGATCCACTTTATTTTAAAATGGCCCAGGTACCAAAAGAATTTTGAATGCCAATGTTCAAACAGCTGAATAGGGGATATCCTGGCATAAAACTATTAATCTCAATGTTGACTAGGAGGTTACGATCAGCTGGCTTGCATAGAGAGAGGTCGCGTGAAATGGATTTGTCACAGCCGCAATTATTTTAAAAATATATATATTTCTTTTTAATATTAATTTTAAAACTATTTCATCCGCCTTACTCCGGAACCAACATCTCGCGAGGAGAAGACCTTCCACGTGAAGTTGCCGTCAGGACCGAAATCCATAGTCATGGACCGCCTGAAGGTGGAACAATTTCTCTCCAGCACGGCGAATGACTGCGCCAACAGACCTAGCGACTCTTCGAACGAACGACCTCGAAAAAGAATGGCATAGACTGCAACCTGTTTACAACACCTGTTCTGTCCATGTAGTCGGCGTCGTTTTTTGAAAAAGGTGTTAGCGCCATTTGGTAAACTTTACAGGAAACACATGAAATGTTTTTTTTTCCCAAATAACAATTTTTTTTTTAATTTTATTCTTTATTGTGTAGAGTAGGAGTTTATTAAGGTGACAAAGTTTTTTATAACTAGGATATATTTTAAGGCTTCTAGCACACCATCCAATTCCGTACTCCAAACAACGTCCGGGCATCGTGGGCGATTCCATCTCGCCATCGCATCCTAGGCTTTCCTCTACGCCTAGTCCCATGGATTTCTTCCAAAAAAGTCCTCTTTGGGATGGAATATTCATCCATCCTCGCCAAATGTCCAGCCCACGTTAACCTTCCGAGTCGAATGAACCTGGCTATATTGGGTTCCTTGAAGAGAGCATACAATTCATTATTAGTCCTTCGACGCCATTCTTGACCCTCCATGATTCCACCATAGATCGATCGAAGTTCTTCCTTTCATGAATTAATAAAGCCGATTCATCTGACTTGCTCAGTGTCCATGTCTCAGAGCCGTAGCTCAGGACTGGTCGGACTAAAGTTTTATAGAGCTATACTTTTGTTGCTCTCTTTGTTGCTTGAAGCAGGTAGCTGCGGAAATGATTGCGTAAGCTGTAAAAGCATCTACTGGACTTGCCGATACGAGATCTAATTTCCCTGGAGACGTCGTTTTCCAAATCCACTTGACAGCCAAGGTATACAAATTCGTTTATTTTCTCAAATTTATAGCCCCCAATTCGGACTTCCTCATCATGTGCTGCTTGTTCTCCTGATACCATGCATTTTGTTTTTCCCTCATTTATTACTAAGCCTATTCTCCTAGCAAAGACAATGAATGCGTCGGAGACAGCTTGAAATGATCTTCCCATGATATCAGTATCGTCGGCATATCCTAGCATCTGAACTGATCGATTAAATATCGTTCCACCCATTTGAATTTTCGAGCTCCTGATTACTTTCTCAAGGCCGATGTTAAAGAGAAGGCAGGCTAACGCATCTCCTTAGCGGACATCTTTACTCGAGGAAAGTGGCTCGGTTATTCCAGATTGGACCCTTACATAACACTCTACGCCCAGCATCGTAACCCGGCACATCCTCGAAAGCTTGCTGGGTATCCCGAGTTCTTCTAGGGCAATATAGAGTTCTTTTCGGTCGATACTACAGAACAGACTACCGCACTTTTAAAGTATATGAATAGATGATGCGTACGGACGTTGAATTCCCTAATCTTCTCCAACACTTGGTGGAGAGTGAAGACCTAACCTGACAATTGACTTTGACTTACGAAAGCCGCACTGCTATGGTCCCACAATTCTTTCAGCCAATGGAAGATGACAATCAAAGTGCACAAGAGAAAGAACCTTATATGCCACTAGTAGCAGTGATATCCCGCGATAGTTATTACACTCAAGCTGGTCTCCCTTCTTGTGAATAGGGCAAATTATTGTCTTGTACCAGCTCTGCGGCATCGTTTCCTTCGACAAAATAGTCATTAGAAGGTCCTGGAAGCGTCTTGATCAGTTCCATTCCACCATGTTTGAAGAGCTCCGCTGAGAGGCCGTCATAGCCCGGTGCCTTTTTATTTTTAAGTCTGATCAGGGCTGTCATAATTTCTTCCTCGTCGAGAGGATGTGTATCTTCAATTGGAGCAAGACGAGGTTGGGATTCTTCTGGTGGAGTTTCTTCGCTAAGGAGGTCTTGGAAGTATTGGCGCCATTTAACCAGGATTCTATTTTCGTCATTCAATAGAGATCCATCCTTTGCTCTAAATGCATTTAATCTTGGTTTGAAAGACTTTCTTCCAATGTTAATCTTCTGGTAGAATTTCCAGGTCTCGTTTCTGGTCTTCAAGATCTGCGCTTCTTTCAGCTGTTGGTTCTTCCATTGCCTTTTCTTCCTCTGTATTTAAGTAATTGCTTTTCTATACGTCTTCTGCGTCTGTACTTCTCTGTGCTTGCTGGCGTGTGTCGCTG
Organism: Rhaphigaster nebulosa; assembly: GCA_948150685.1. Lineage (NCBI taxonomy): Eukaryota > Metazoa > Arthropoda > Insecta > Hemiptera > Pentatomidae > Rhaphigaster > Rhaphigaster nebulosa. The sequence continues at coordinate 114,498,192 of OX411307.1, read as the reverse complement.
TAGCATTAGTTTGTAGGTCTCATGTTTGGCTATATTGGCATCAGCACATTCTTTGTCATGCCAGGGGTTAGGCGGCTCTCTTTCCTGCATGCCAAGAACCTCCTCCGCGGCTTCCAAAATAGCATCCTCGATCCCCTTCCAGTGATTGTCAATACTGCATTCCGGAGAAACCTCAAACAACCTAAGACATTCATCCACACGTCCCTCGTATCTCCCCTGTATGTCCTCTTTTAGCCTCGAGACGTTAAATTTCTTGGTTCGACCTGTTGGCTATCTTTTAACAAGAAATATTTTATATTTTTAAGATGAGCTCTCACAAGATAGTGGTCCGAGTCCACATTTACTCCTCTGTAAACTCGGACATCCAAGAGGTTCGTTTTATTACGTGATGATATGAGGATGTGGTCGATTTGGTTAGTGGTCGCTCCATCTGGTGACCACCATGTTCCCTTATAAATATTTCCTTCATTCATTAATAAATTCGATTAATGAAAATTAGAAAGTAATACTAAATATATTAATTCTCTAAGGAAAATAACACTGTAAGCAAACCCTTATTTTTTATATTAAAAAATGGCCTATATCATCTCAAGATGACCTTAAATATCATCTCAAGTAACATACATATATATATATATATATATATTATTTTGGAATAGTTTCGGAGTACAAATGAATTATTTGTTAAAAAAAAAAAGTGAGAAATATTTTATGAAAGAAACTCAAACTTTCAAGGTATCAGAGTAGGGGTGTCGGTTTATGTGAGAAAAAAAAACCGTTATCGGTTATTCCGGTTATTTTACCTTCAATTAAAACTTATTGGTTTTAACTGGTGTAAATAACCGGTTTTGGGAAAAACCGAAGAAAAAATAGTTATTTTAAGTAAAATACATAACTTCACATCAAACATTTTTTTTTTTATGACGTCACAAATAAGAGTTACTCGAGTTGTTACAAATAACTGGTCATTGGCAAGATCTTTAATTCTAGGAAATTACACATTGATCTAAAAGAAATAACCTAAAAAACGTTTACACAAGTAAACAAGTAGCTAAATTAAACACTATTATCGTGTTAGTATTTAAGCTCTGTTTTGAAATATTTATTAATGTTTCTTTTTTTTTTTTTTGTTTCTTTTTTTTTCCTTGCAGGCGTATTTACTTAAGTATATTTTAGAGTATTATTTTAAGAATAGAAAGATATGGACCCAAATAGACGTAATTTCAAAATAGTTGATATAGGTCAAACAGTGTGGGTTATGAGATCGGGAGGTCCGGTACAAAAAGCAGTTGTGGCCTCTGTGATGTATATGGTTGCCGCGGGAGCCGACGAAAAGAAGTTTGTCAAGGTAGAGTGGCAAGACAAGGAAGATCTAGTATTTGACAAAACATGCATATTCTCGGGAGAGCTAGTATTCAATTAAAGTATTCAAGTATCGGGTGTTGATCAGGACCACCGAAGTGTGAAAGCTCTACGACAGTTGCTGCAAGAAAACGCATTTGAAGAATGGGCTAATTGCAGGGCGTTGGAGTTCGTCGTTTTAATGATACCCCGAAAGCCAACAAATACATATATGAGAAGCAGGTTCTTTCGAGGTCTGAATGGTACAACGCCCTAAAGCTGAATATTCAATATGCACCCCTGCGTGGAGTCCCAGAAGCTAGCGGAGAGAAGTTGGGTCACTCTGTCGCAAATGCGAAGAGTCTGAAACACCAGCCCATGTGCTAGAAAAATGCTCCAACAACTCCCTCCTCATAACATGTCATTACCATAGGGTCAAGCACGAACTGATAAGACTCCTTCGGAAAAAGGACATCACTTGCTTCAACGAGGTATACTGCATCGACGCTGATGGATCTGCGAGATATGCAGATATTGTCGCATTCTCCAAGACCGAAAAGACAGCACTGGTCGTGGATCCGACAGTAAGGTTTGAGAATAACGATCTTGATCAGACAGGTGGGGTGGAAAGGGAAAAGAAGGAAATTTATGAGAAGTGCATCCCTTTCCTAGAAGATAAATTCCGCGAGAGCTTCGGAGAGAGAGAGAGTTCACCCTGAGAAGCTTCTGGTTTGGGTCTCGCGGAACAATCCCAAACAGAACAAGGAACTTTCTGGAGACCAAGATGTTAGCAATAGGGATGTTGCGATATTGGCCGAGAATATTATACTTGACTCCCTGGGGATTATCCACCATCACTCGTATGGTGCTTAATTGAGTCTATATTCGTTATTTATTTATTATGATTATTGTTTATTTTTTTTCTTTAAGTAGAATAGAATAGAATAGAAAACTTACTTTATTCTGGGACTAGGTCCCTTCAGAATAACAAAATTGAACTAATATAAAATAAAACTACAAATCTAGCCAAAAAACTACAATAATGAGAGTAGATAAGTTTTTAAACATCAATATTAATAACAATAAGTAAACAAAAAATGAGTTCTTCACATAATAAAAATATAAAAGTATTAAAAAAAATGAGAAAGAAAAAAAAGTGAAAAGGTGAAAATGAAAATTATAAATAAACGCCCACTTAAACATCATAAACTTTTGATCTCATTGTTCGCCTTAAATTAAATTTTTCCTTTTTTTTCTTTACTTATACAGCATCTGTTTGGGAAGTGAGGAGATGTTGGAAAGAAGATGCATGACGGATACTACAAGGGAGGGAATTTCAGAGAATAGTGGAGCGGGCAAGAAAGGAACGTTCGAATGTTTTGGTTCTGTGGGAGGGGGTATAGAGGTCAGAACGGCGCGTTCTTGTTGCCAGTGAGTGGACTGAGGATTTGAATGGTAAGAGTCTGTAGATGTAGGAAGGATGCTGGAAGTTGATGGTTTGATATAGGAAAGACCCGAGGAAATACTATCGCCGGATGGAGGGAAAGAGCCACTTTAATTCGCCATAAAGATGGGAAACGTGGGACCGCCTCGAGGTACCAAAGACAAATCTTAAAAAACAGTTCATGATTCGCTTCAATCTGTACGATCGAGAGGCCACCATATACCACACTGCCATAGTCAAAGTGGGGGAAAATAAGAGAGGATACAAGGAGCTTTCGGGTTGTTTGTGGAAGATGATGTCGGGAACGATGGAATAACTTGAGGGTACTTATTGACCGTCGGGATATTTGGGCGATGTGGGGTTTCCAGGACAAGGTTTGGTCAATAGTAATACCCAAGTTTTTAACAGAGGAGCTGAATGTGATGGGATGATTATTTAGGATTAATGTAGGGAAGGTGACGTTGGATCTGAGGAGGGAGTTGGAACCAATAACAATAGCCTGAGTTTTTATAGCGTTTAACCTTAATCCATTCAGGTTTGCCCAGGCACTGATCCTATGTAGGTCTTCCTGGATATTGGCAAACGCTGCTAATAATTCGGAAGGAGGAAAGGATAGGTAGATTTGGAAGTCGTCGGTGTGGGTGGTGGTGGGAACAGTGGTTATTGAATTAGGAAGATCATTGATATAGGGATTGAAAAGGAGTTGTGAAATGCTTGAACCCTGGACTACTCCTGAGGACAGGACAAAAAAGGAAGAAAGAGGTTGATTAGGAATGGAAACTGCTTGGGCCCGGTAGGAAAGGAAGGATTGAAAGCACCGAATAGCGCTGTTGGAAAAGGATTTTGATTTTAATTTGGTGAAAAGGATAGAATGGTCCAGGGAATCGAAAGCTTTAGAAAATTCTAGTAGTATTAGTACGGTTAACTTTTTTCGTCCATAGCAGTATGCAAGTCACTGGTGATTTTGATGAGAGCAGATTGAGTGGAGAAGCCGGGTCGGATACCAGATTGCAGAGGATCGAGTAGATTGGATTTTTCAAGGAAATTGGATATTTGAGACTGGAGAATTCTCTCTAGAGGTTTGGAAAGGTTAGACAGGATGGAAATTGGACGAAAGTCTTTAGGGCTCATAGGGTTGGAAATTTTGTTAATAGGGTGGACTAAGGCTTTTTTCCAAGATGTGGGAAATATTGAATTTTGTAGGGAAAAATTATATATGAAGAGGAGAACTGGTATGACTTCAGGAAGGCATACTTTTAACAATTTAACGGGAATTCCATCAAATCCAGTGGAGTTGGTGTGGGATTTCATAATAGAGAAAATAATATCTGTAGGAGAGATGTAGAAGAATTTTTCAGAGTTAAATGATGGTACTAAGGAATAACGGGAAGAAGAGGGTGGAGTACTGTTAAAGGAAGTAGATAAAAAGTATGAATTTAATTCATTGGGTGAACATGGGAATACAGCTGAGGAAGAGGATTTGCAGAGAGGGAGCTTACGAAGGAGGTGCCATTTTGATTTAGGATGAGGAGCTGAAGAAAGGGCATCCTAAAAATAGTTGGATTTCGCACGCCTAATAGTTGTCTGTGTCAAATTGCGGAGCGCTCTTTTGCTAATCTTGTGCGTGTAAACCGTCTACGGGCTGTCTCACTTCTCTTCTGAAGATCTTTGATTTCTTGACACATCCAAGGAGCAGGCGGGCGACGGAAGGTAGAGGTTTTAAGTGGGGTATGGGAATCAAGGATACTAGTCAGTTTAGAGGTGAGGATGTCAACCATGGAATTGATGGAAGAACAGGAATAGATTTCACTCCAGTCGAGAGTTTCAAGATCGGGTAATATGTTTTCACGGTGAGGGAGTCCAGGTTGCAGAAAGTTATAGTTTTAGGGAGGAACGCAGGGGTTTGGATGTTGTATGTTATTTGGATGAGGTCGTGAGAGGAAAGGAACGGGACAGGAAGTTGAGAGGAGGTAAGAAGGTTCTGCGCTGCGCTGTAGTGCTCCGGCTGTCGATGAAGAAGGACCTACGTCTGGCCGCTCTGTGGGATTATCCCCACCTATTGTAGTATTTTTCAGAGCTCAGTCTGCTCCCAGACACCGGTCAGGTATGGTGTGTTTTTTAGTTTGTCCGTCATTATCGGTGTGCTGGCGCAAGTGAGTGCGTGTGGGTGTGTTCCGAGGGACACTAAGTGGCGAATCGGGACACCCAGAGGACAGGAGGGTAAAAAAAATTATAAGTTTTTTTACCGGGTGTTATTTTTATTTTAGTGTTATCATTTTTATTTATTTCTGACTTAGAGTGAGTGCCGGACAGGAGGTCATTTGACCGAAATTTGTTATTAGACGTTAGTAGTGCGGTGAAGTTAAATTCGCGAACGAAAAGTGCAACCTAAAAAACTTTTTTTGAAAACCCCAATTTACGTAATTTATTATGCAAATGGGGGATTCCGAAACTCCGGTCGAGGGACCGAAATATCTGGAATGTTCTTCTATGGAACATGAAGAGGAGCCTCCAAAACCCTAAAGGGTGGGGAAAATGGCCGCTGACGTTGATCCCAAATACAAAATGGCGGCGGGAAAATTAACAAATACTTATGATGGCGCGGTTAGAATTTGCACGTCGACAGATGTGGAACCCTACAAGGACACGGGTCGCGAGGAGACCATACGAGGAGACAGGGGCCGAGGAAAATCTGGGTCCAAAGATCACCTCTCTGAACCCAAGGAGGTCCAAAAGGACCAGGAACGAGACCCCTCTTCGTCGAAGGCATATAAAATAGCGGAGGGGAGTACCTCCGCCAAGAATGAAGTGAAGCCTTGAGCAGCAGGCTTGCGAGAATGAGAGGGTCTCGGAGATGAGAGACCTGATCGTGGCCCTCGAAGAAAAGTGGAAAGGTGTGCCTAGTGGAGAGGCCCTAGCCCCAAGACAGCGATGTGGACGCCATGGTGAGACGCACCACGGAATACCCGCCTGGTACCGACCTATGTCCACCATGGGATATATGGGACATTCGTCTGGCCGTGAGATATCGAAGAGGAGCAAGCGGCTTTCAGACATGGAAGACAGACTCAGGACCACATTTTTTCCTTAAGAATGATAGTAGAGAAAGCGTGGGACAGAGGAAAGGCAGTCTATTTGGCATTCCTGGATCTGAGGGCGGGTTTTGACTCAGTCCAGAGGCAGGAGATATGGGACACACTAACTACAAGAAGAGTGCCAGCAAACTTGGTGAGTGCAATAAAATCAGTGTACCAAGACCCAAAGGGCATTGTAAGACTTAATGGTCAGACATCGCGGCCTTTCCATTTTTATAAGGGAGTAAAGCAGGGAGACAGCCTAAGTCCACTACTATTTGACCTCCTTCTGGATGAGATATGGAAGGTGTGTAAAAGGAGATGCCCAGGAGCACTAGTAGGTTTTTGGAACCTAACTCCAGTACTGGCTCAAGCGATGATATACGCGGATGATATCGTACTCATAGCTGACTCTGAAGAGGATCTCCAGGCATCCTTGGAGGAATGAAATGAGGAGCTGAAGATTAGGGGTTTACAAATAAACCCTAACAAAAGTAAAATCATGTATGTCGGAAGAGAAAACGCAGAGCCTAGGATTGTGTGTAATGGTGAACCCCTTGAACTTACGAATACTTATACGTATCTAGGAACCATACTAAGTAAAGATGGTAAAATAGACCAGGAGGTTCTGAATAGAGTGAAGAAGGCCAATGGAGTGTACCATCAGATCTCCAAAACTGTAATAGGCAAGCAAGAAGTAAGTAGAGATGCCAAAATACGAATTTTTAAATCCATGTTCCTCCCAGTTCTCCTGTATGGATCAGAAAGTTGGACAGCCCTCGACAAACACGTAAGGGGGATAACATCTGCAGAAATGAGATTCCTCCGTGGAATAGTTGGCAAGATCAGGAGAGACTGCGTCAGAAATGAAAGACTTCGGGAGGATCTGGGTGTTAGATCAGTGCGCGACACCATGCATGAGCGGCAACTAAAATGGTATGGACACGTCTGTAGAATGGACGATACCAGAAAAGCCAGGTGGTATTTGGAAGCTAGGCCGGAAGGAATACGGCCTCGTGGCAGACCCAGAGGCATGTACTCTGATTACATTGAAAAACTGGGGGCAGCTAGAGGACGCACCATCTCGGAGATGAGAAGATTAGCCAGGGACAGGGACCAGTGGGCTAGATGGACCGAGACTGCAACTCCACGCTTCACGGCACAAAGGAGGTAGAGGAAGAAGAAGAAGTCTGGCCGTGGAGAAGCAGGGGATCGGGAGAGCTCCAGGTCTGGACGGAATAGACGCTGCGGTCCTCAGGAATAGTGGCCTGTACGTAGAGGAGGAGCTCCTCCGGATTTTCAATGACTGTCAGGAGAGGAGACACTTTCCAAGCAAGTGGAGGATCGTAGATTTGAGACTTCTCTACAAGGGAGAAGGGAAGGACAAAGGATCGCCTAAGGCGTACAGGCCGATATGCCTCCTCCCTGTCGTCAGCAAAGTCCTGGAGCATCTGATCGTCACGCGTCTTCGCCCGATCCTCAGTGCAGCTGGTCATCCACGGCAATTCGGCTCGACCCGTGGCAAGGGAACCACAGATGCGCTGCTGAGAGTGCGTAGGGACGTGGAGGAGGGGGCGGAGAAATATGTCATGTTGGTGCTCTTCGACATATCCTCCGCCTTCGACAGTGTGTGGAGGTCCTACGTACTCCAACGGCTGCAGGACATCGATACCCCCAGCAATTTGTACTCCCTCGTAAGTAGTTACCTCAGTAACAGGAGCGTGAAGATCAGAGGTAGCTACTACGAGGCAGAGCGAAGGATTGAAAGAGGTTGTCCGCAGGGCTCTGTCCTGGGTCCGGCCCTGTGGAATCTGTCCTTCAAGGATTTCGTGTACGGGTGGAAGGAGGTGGTTGGCTCGGAACACTTCACTCTGGGAAGGGCCAGACCACCCGACGTCGGCGAGTCTCATGTTTGATGCACCCTAGAGGATATGGGATCCGGACGGATGCAGTGGACCAGGAAGACTGAACCAGTTTCCGGACGGATGCAGCTGGAGATGGGATCCGGACGGATGCAGTGGGCCAGGAGGGCTGGACCAGTATCCGGAAGGATGGAGCTGAAGATGGGATCCGGACGGATGCGGCTGACCAGGAGGGCTGGACGGCAACGGACGGATGCAGAGCGCCGAGAGGACTGGCCACGCCACCCGGCAGAGGATAAGGTGCACAAACGCGCACCGGGCTGCACCACAGTAGCAGGATTACTATTGTTCCCTCAATTAAATAGTCCTCAAAACTATCTGTAAAATTCATTCATTCATTCATTCGGCGCTACAACTCGATGTCGAGTCTTGGCCTCCTGCACCAGCCTCCAGCAATTGTTCCGATCCTGTGCTGCAACCATCCAGCTCCTCACACCCAACATGGACCTAGCATCTAATGGAACTGGCAGAAAATGGAACAATGAAAAGATGGAGGGAGAAGAAGAGGTTTTCGAGGAATATTCTGTCATTGGAGTCCGAAAGGAGATTGGTGTTAAGATCGCCGGAAATTATTATGTTGTAGAACATATAATTGAAGAGGGTTGATTCAAAGGATGAGTCAAAAGGAACCAAAGGAGGGCGATACACCACAACATGTAGTAGAGGATGTTCATTGCAGGAAATTTCGACGAAAAGGAATTCTATGTGTGGATAATCCGATGAGGATGAGGTATCTAGGATTCGGGATTTCAAGCTATTGGTGACATAGAGACCCACACCTCCGCCAGTCCGGCCTCTCCGGTCATGGCGGATCAAGCAATAATCAGGTAAGGAAACAGAAGAGGAAGGGATGTGGGGCTTAAGCCCACATGTGTTTCGGAGACTGCTATAGAATGGTAAAAGTTATGGGAAAAAAGCTGAAGGAATTCGTCGTAATGAGCTGGTAAGGATTGAGAATTATAAGACGTATTAACGTGGCAGGAGGTTAGGACGCTAGACATACTGGAGAGAAGAGAGGAAAATATAAGGTATTTGGAGGGAAGATACTGTAGCTATAAAGATATGATGAGTAAGAAATTGAAAAGGAAATAAAAAAAATGTATACAATAGAAAGAAAAAAATAATTAAAAAAATGGCATAAATAAAATATGAAAAAAAAGAAAATCGAATGTATTAAAATAACTACATAAATAAATATGCAAGTAGTCGTGACACGTAGAACTCGAGACAGCGGGATAATCCTATTGAGATCATCAGGTCGACGGGCGCCCAGATGGCAGCAGAAGACCTCGAGATCCTGGGGTTCGTCAATGAAGATTAATGGATGGCCGTCCTCCTTGCGGCAGCGCACTTTACTGGCCGCAAACCAGACATACTACTTGCCGCTCTCTTCTGACGGGCGAGCCAATACAGACGCCTATTTGTAGGAGTCATCTCTTCCCCAAGATATATCCGGTGGGAATCATTCTCCTATCAGCCAATACCCCGGGTGGAGAAGTCTCTCTTTACTTTTCTTCGCTGTATTAATTCATCCCGTACAGACTGCCTAACAAATCGGGCAATGACGGATGGCGGTCGAGGGTCTTTTTTTTTTTGGCCTACGGCGTTCCACCATGCCCAGGTCCTCTACACAGATCTTGATTCCCAGGCCTGCTCCCATGCTAGACACCAGGGCCGCTGGAGTCTCCCCTGCGCGAACCGGTATGCCGCGTATCTCCACCGACCTGCATAGGAGACCCTGTTTGGCCTTGTTTAGTCTAACCTTCAACTCCCCGACCCGGGATTTTAATGCTTTATTTTCTGAGGTTAGTTCCTCCATATGATTCGCTTGCCCCTCGAGGTGGTTCTCAATTTTCGTAAGTCTGTCCCTTAGCTCAAAGCTCAGTTCACCATATTTTTCTAATGATGACTTTAAGCTGTTGATGTCCTGGACCATGTCGGTGCTAAGCCGGTTCACCGCGGCGAGAATATTGGCTGTAGACGGTTCAGCGGCCTGTTGCTGGCAGCTTCTTGACGGGCTAGCCGAGTTTTCTGTCATCGGACCAGACTTTTTCCTTCACATCTATGTTATTTTCTGAGATTTTATCGTTTCAATCTCTTTACCATTGAGGTTGCAGCATTTGCCGTGAAAAATTACACGGCATTTGTTGCAACTCAAATTATATTTGTCCTCTCTGGTAATAGGACCATCACAAATTGAGCACTGGACCATTTTAAATTACTGAATAATAATAAACAGTACTCATGTATTGGTACGTATTGTAGATACGAATGTCAACGGCCTTAAATCCTATGAGAATAAGGGATGAACTACCGGTTCAGAGTTTTCCTACTGCCGAACTCGAGCTTTCTTCTTCAATTTTGTACACCTCGTAAATATTTAAGGCAAGTGGCTACTGTGGATTTACAGAATGTTGTTACTTTATAGAAACATAAAAAAAAAATCAACAAAATGACGAAAAAATGGTTATTTGAAAAATGGAAGCAGGGAAACGATGTTACCTAGTTGCCTTCTCTGGTCAGACGTACTGGTAAGTACATTGGCATTTATCCATATCTTTTTATTTATTTATTATTTCTTGTACCAATTTGATGTTTAGGTATGCGTGTCTAAAATGTGAACATTTGATTAATTTTTAAGTATATTTTATTAGCTATTTGTTTTGTTTTTTCTTAATTTTTATTATATATATATAAAAAAAAAAAAGAAGTGTTATTTCAAGTAATAGTTGAGGGTCAATGGAAAAGAGAATTAAGGGATAGATTATACAGTGATAGAAGGTTTACAGAAAACAAAAGGAGGAAAAAAAAAAGAATAGATATAATGTGGTAATGTAGCAATGAGGATAATGTATTTAGAGTTAAAATGAAAGAAAAATTGTTTTTATAAATATTATGTCTATCATTGGATTGATGAGTATGCTGTGTAAGCAGCAAAACAAGGTGTTTGGCAGTATTGCTGTTGATGAAGCATTTCTCTCTCAATTCTTGTCATAAATGCTTAAAAGTTTGAAAAATAAGTTGTGCAAGTTTTAATGTATATTTAATAACATGTTTCTCAGGCTTAAATCCATTACGCCACTTTCATTTTTTACCTCGATAAAAAGTCGCTGAGAACCATGTTAACTTTTGTAATTTTAAGAAAATTAATGTTTTGTAAATATACTTTTTAAACGTTACTCAAGTGAGATAAAATGGAATAATAGCTCCATTCCAACCACCAACACTTTAAAGTTTAATAAAATTAGTTTTGCAAGTATAGTAGTTAGCAATTTTTAGCTATAGTTGTTAACAAAAGAACGGGTGAAAAAAAAAAGTTATTCGATACAATAAAAATCAGTTATCGGTCATAACCGACCGTTTATTGACATCCCTACTTGAGAGGGTTAGGTAGCGATGTCGAAAACATAAGCGCATCAAAAATCGACCAGTGTGGACATACCTTGTTTTGCAGTGATATTTCTCGCTTAATATAGCCTTAGTTCAGAAGGTTCTGTATCTTATTTTATTACCATTTATCATTATTTGGTAATTATATTAAACTATCCTAAATCTTTTAGGAACCCGAATTTGTCTTGACCTCTTCACCGTCTTGGATTCACCACCTCCTGTCTATATGGACCGTCTTCTCTGTCGGAGCATTTCCTTCTTCTTTGTCTTGTCGGGCTCTTCTCTCTTCTTTGGTGCGCGTCTCTCTCTTCTGAAGACTTTTCTATTTCCTCTTCTGGTTCTCATTCTCTTTGTGGACTAGAATGTATCTCTTTCTTTTCCTTCTCCTCCTCCTTCTTCTGGTGTGTAACTCCAGTAATGTTTTTTTAGCCTTGTTTCTCTTTTTCTTTCATCGTAATTGGCTGCTATAAGGTCTTTCCTATTTCTTCTCAACTTACCTTCCTCCTTGTTCATAAAATACTTATTATTTCTAACTCCATATCTTCCATATCTCCATTTCCAACCCAAACCAAATCATTAACTTGTAGAGGAGCCAACTCTCTAACCCCTTTTCTAGAGCCGAAGTTCCTATTATTCCTGTATTTGATGGCCATGTCTTTCTTTATGAATTTACTAAACTTTTGTGTTCCAATCTGATGGTAGTTATTCACTAATTGAAATTTTGTCCTCTACTTACGCCCATACTCAACCTGCTCAAGTTGAATGTTTCTATATTCTGAGAGAGCTGACTTTGTATTTTTGTTCTTAGCTAATAATCTTTTAGCAACAGCCACTACCCGACCCGTTGTATTGTACAAAAGTAGGAGTTGAGGTGTAGTGTGTGATGCCATATTCAATGGTGAGTTTTTATATGTTTACTGATGTGAGCTGATTTCTCCCATCTGACCTTAAAGACACAGGATCCCATGACGAGCAAATATATTCTTCATTCGGCTGACACTACAATATGTAAAATAGTATGTGATATAAAAATAAATGAAAAAATACAATAGTATAAATAAAAATCTAAGTAAAAAATATAGAAATTATACATGAAAAAAAAATCTGGAATAATAAACAATGTAAATGTAATGGTAATCATAATTGCACTTCGAATAAAAAGGAAAGAGATTCTTCTTCTCCAACTTCATTTTCATCTTAAGCAACCATTTTTATCGAAACGTTTTTCTCTTTGGAGTAGAACACTCGATTCAAATGGGTTGGTTATAATGTTATAGGTTCAGTTATCAACAAACAATATAAAATGATCAAACTGGTTGACAACTATTTTGATTTAACTTGCTTAGTTACTGTTAAAGATTTATTATTCGCAACCAGTACTCAGTGCGAAAATCTTGAAATAATTGTATTCGTAATTAGGTAATGCATCTATATATGTTTTACCTGAAGTAATAATCTATTTTAAAGACCTCTTTTGTTTAAAATGATTCAGTGAAAAGTATTTGGGTGCCAGGAGTCGTTTAATTGCTAGTAGGTAGAGTATTGTTAACAGTGGGAGTTCGTTTAATACTGCCAATCTATATTTAATTAGTTGTTAGTTAGTTTCATTTTAATACTTGAATAATTATTGGGCTCTAGCCATAGTATCATTGAAGCTTTGTACCCATTTGGTTAGTGATAGGAGTAGCCAAAATCCTGAATGTCCAAGTATTTGATGTGGTGGAGTGAAAGAGAGTTCACATGGAAGTTGTTTAAATAATACAACAAGAATTTGTGAGACCTAATATTATCTTAATATAAGAGATTGGCAAAACAAAAATAAAGTGCATTAACATTATATCTGAACCTATAGAACAATATATTTAACTGTTTCTTTTCTGACTGCATATCTCGTTGAATCAGGTTACTCTGTGGCCAGCTTAATTATCAATGACTATATAAACTGCCTAAATATTATTGATGGAGGAGATTGTTAGTTATAAGAAACATTGTTTTTGATATTAATAATTTATTTTTTTCATTTTTCAACACCACTTTACATTTCATGGTTGTTTTATTTGTTCACCTCATCCCTCGCCTTATTCTCTAGCACTATTATTATTATTAATTAGCATTCTCTAGCTTCTAAACCACTATAATCATTCTTTCTTTTGTATTATAATTTCACACTAGTATAAAATTAAGCTTTTGGAGTTCCGGTGATAGGCAGACTGGTAGGAGTACCTGACATCTCAGCATTGAGGACTGTCCATTATTCTGTTTTTTGACAAATTTGCTCTTTCAGGAATTTTAATGTCATTCTATTCCCATTCCCTGCCCAGCATAGTTAGAGCAAGAAAAGGAGAGTGGCATTTCGAGGTTCGGAGGGTGTTCCTGATATTGGAAGCTTGAGCTAGGAAGGATCATTGGAATTTTGTATGAACTCACTGATAAATACTTAATACTTAATGGTTAATACTTCAACAATATACATTAGAGATGGTGAGGAGAGTGAATTGTAGCCTAAGTAGCTGACAGAGTATTGTCAGAGCTAGAAGGTAAATAAACCTTTTAACTCGGTGTAATATTGAAAGATATCTCAGACAGTAGTTCATAAATTGTTTCAATCCATTATTTAATGTTTCTGATAGACCTTCAGTATACTATTTCAGTCCAAATGTGGATAGATAAGGGATGAAAAGTTGAAGGATTGATTGGAGAAGTAAATTTTAGGAAAAATAAATGAGTCTGTGGAGATGGTGCATTTAGCTGTGGTTATGGGCTAAATTTTATAGTTCTTAAATCAATGGAGAACTGTGGAATTTCAAGAAATTATTTGATATGGGCCTATGACAGCTGTTATTGACTGGCCTGCATTTCATTTGAGTTTTTAATATTGGAGTCGTGACTTCCCATTGGTGAGGGAGTTTCAAAAAAGAAGCTAAACACAATGGGAATTTAGTTTGAGGAGAAGAGGATGACGATGGCTGTAGCCAAAGCTCAAGCCATCCTTTTGAAGAAAAGACACATGGGGGACACCCAATTTCCTAACTTGTAGATCAAAGGCCAAAGGATACATTTTCTGTATGTTATTGACATGTTGGTTTATTATTGAGTAATGGCCTGGATATGATGCCTCACTTGAGCTACCTGGCAATGAAGCTTGGGTGACCCAAGCCACAAATGGGCTCATTTGGGTGGAGATGTGCCTTGAGGGGCATGAGATACTTAGCAATGGTTAGGGTAAACAAAGGAGCTGTGCTGAGTATCCTGCGGTACATTTCCTCCTTATGGAACCAAAATCTCTCACAGTGACAATAATAGGTTGGTATCAATTCAAAGGACAGCCTGTTACAAGTCACAAAAGCCTATAGGACGGTTTCTTTCACAGCTTTGCAGGTGTTAGTTGGAGGGGTATCTCTTTACCTTTTCCTGCGAGAAGATAAAAAGGCCACATTTAATTACTTGTGAGAAGGCTCAGCAGGACTTCTGGAGAATCTTCAATTGAGGATTGTGGAACATCCTAACTGATAAAAGGCAGGAGGAATGGAACCGATGATGGGTGAATGAATATCCTGAAAGGAAGTATTCTCAGAAAGTTCTTTCCCCATTGTCCATTCATTGCTAGAAACAAAATGGTTCCTCTCTGATTATTTGGTTTTGCGATTCTTTACAGGGCATCGGACTTTGGATTCGTAGTTATACATACTTAAAGCGTTTCCCTTGTGCTAACAATTTGGTTTTCTCAAGTCTCAAAACCTTTGTTTGTTTTTTTTTCAAAATTTATTTTCATATTTATTTTGTTAACACTAATTTGTGCTGGAGGTAATTTTTCTACCATTATTTATGAAAATAACCATGATAGGATAAGCTTAGAAGTAACAATTGGTTGCCCAACCCTTAATAATAATGATAATGATTTCTTCTTTTCAGCAGGTCTGTCTTATTTTATTTATCTCTCATTCTAGGACTGCAATGTTTATTCAAATTTCTTTTTTAAAGAGCTCTGACTTTCTGCAGTGATTGTGCTGTCCCATATATTTTTTTTGTTTTCTTACTTCCATCTCGATGTGGGCATTGGTATCCTCACTTAGCGTTTGCCAGTTGGTTTATTCTAGTGCCGCTGTTCTCCAGTCTCTGACTTTCAGTAGGGTTCTAACATCCTGGATCACACAGACCTCCCTTTTTATTCTACACCGCCCTCTACTTCTGGCTCCGTAAAGGTTTCCACCCAAGAAACCTTTTGGGGTATCCCATGATTCATTGGGGCAGCATGTCCAGCTGCAAGCAGGCTTTATGAGTTTCATGATATTCATTTCCCTAAATAGATCATATAGTTCAAAATTCTTTCTTCTCCTATTGTCACCAACCTTGACAGCACCAAATATTCTTCTGGGAATCTTTCTTTCAAAGATGAGGATTTCATTTTTCCTGGCTTTTGTTAGGGTCCATGTTTCTGAAGTGTACATGAGAACAGAATGGATCAGCATCTTGCAGAGCAATATCTTCGTGATCCTCGTGATAAACGGGCTTGTGAGATGTTTGCGGGGCCCTAAATCGTTCCTGTTGGCACTGACGATTCTTCTATTTCTCGAAGGAAATATTATTTTTTTAGCTAATATTTAAGCCTAGGTCTGCCTTCTAAGGGGCCCAAACTCTATGAACCCTTCAATGGGATGTGTTACTTTCATGCCACAAGCACACATACACTTGATTGGATTCTCATTAATTGTCAAACCCATCTCTTGAGCAGCTCACATAAGTAACAAAAAGCTTTCTCTAGAGCACAGAGAGACCTAACAACAATATCTATGTCATCTGCATATGCTAATAACTGCACTAGTTTAGTGAATATCGTTGCACTGGTTTGTATACTAGAAGCTCTAATAACCTCCTCAACGGCTAAGTTAAATAACAGGCAAGCCAATGTGTCTCCTTGCCCAAGCCCTTATTTGGTTTTCTAGCCATACCACTTCCTCCTGGTATATGTAATTATTGTTTCTCTTTTAGTTTATTTGACTTTATGACTTATTTTTGAGGTTTCTTTGGACTTCTCTTTATTTTAAAATGTATTTGCTTTAAGGTAGGAACTATAATAACTTGTTAATGAAAAAATAATTAATCAAAACTTAATTTTTTTTTCTGTTAACAAATTTTAACAATTTGTTATATATAATAGTCCACAAGACTATTATATTACTTGTGAATCTTTGTTTGGAGTTATAGTTGAAGTTTATAATTATGAATTTTTTAAATGCTGAACTTAAACATTTATATAAAGTACAAAAGATTTCTAAAGTCTAGGCTATCTGGATGGGAGGATAAAGCTGGTTAACTATATATCTTGTTCATTAAATGAGAATTTAATAATCTAAATTTAGGAATAGATATAATGTTGGGAATTATATTTAACCTAATATTAAAGTACAACTATTGATTTTCTTACTTTGTCCTCTTTTTAATAATTGAATTAATTAGATCTATTATAATTGGCTCATGTTCTTTGACTGAGCTGTTTCATTAGAATAGCCTAATATCAGAAGCATCAACTAATATCTGCCTATCCTGTCTTAAGATATCTTAGCTGGGCAATATAAGCATTAGTTTGCACAGATTTTTTAATTTTATTTTTATGCCTGCATAAATTTATTTTAAGGCTTACTTAACTAACAATTTTTTTTATTTTTCAGGAATGGAGATATAGTATTACATGCTTTGCACTTCAATCAGCATCACCCTGTTGTACGGTGGTTGCCTTGGTATGATGATATTAAAAAAAAAATTTGTGCCATAACTTTGGAACCAAAAGATGCTGAATGGGCATTGGTTGCATGTATGTTATTTATATTTTTATAATATTATTTATATAAATCATAATTATCAAAACCTCTTGATATTACTTGTGATATATTACTTTTCACTTCTCTAGTACTATTACGTAACTTTCCTCCTATATTTCACACTAGGGAAAAAATGACTCACCGATTGCCCCATCTATAACTAAACATTTCTTGCTTCCCTATTCTCTTCTGCCAACTGAATAAAGTTATCCAGCATCCAGGATGCATTTCTTTGCTGATTATTGTGGATTTCCCTGTCTAATGAGTTTTTTATACTCTGCACTAGTACTGATTTTCATTAGGTATTTCAGTGAGAGATATGGTCTATTTAATAACTGTCCAGTTACAAAACAGCCATCTAATTTGAACAAGCATGGCTTTAAGCTTTTTTTTTTTCTTTAATGATTAGAGATTACATCTGGCTGTTTATTTAAGAATTTTTTGTGTAAACATTTGGTTTTAATGACAGATCACTTGAAGCTTCTTCTCTTCGACCAATGTTCTATTTTATGTATCCATCTAATAACTTCCACTGGATGGAGACAAGAGGCTTGTTGCGAACTGTGATGACTATGTTGTCAGAAAACAAAAACCATTTAACGGGAATCTGAATAGTACACATTATTCTATTGATAGCTAAGAGGAACAGTGTCACGCTAGGGGGGGAGCCTTATGGAGTGCTATTTTGAAAGGAATATCTTGAAGAAAAAGTATTTCCTACCTTTACACAGAATTCTTTGTCAAACAAAACATTTTTGATATAGATCCATTTATTCTATCCTATTTTCCATCCCTCCAAGATTTCTAATACCCACCCTCTTCCTATTGTTTCATAAGATTTCTCTTCTTCTTCTTCTTTAGCTTCCCTCTTTAGTGCCTTTCAGCTTAGAGGAGCATTCAGCCAGGAATTCCATTCTTCCCTATTTCTAGCTAGGTTCCTCGCCTGTCGGAGGTCCTTCCCCGTTGCCCTACAGAGTCGTTCAATGTAGTCGAGATAGGACATCCTAAGGCGACCCCTAGGTCTTCTGCCATCTGGGACATATTCCATGGTCTTTAGAGGATCTCTGTGGTCGTCCATCCTGATAACATGGCCGAACCACTTTAACTGACGAGTTTCCAGGAGCTCTTTCAGTGGGGCTATCTGCAGTTCCTGACGAATCCTTTCATTGCGAACTCGGTCTCTTCTTGTTTTACGAATCGTCCTTCACAGAAATATCATTTTGGCAGCAGTGATTCTGCTCTCCTGTAGGTCTGTTAATATCCAGCTCTCCGCTCCATACAAAAGTATAGGTAGATATACTGTCTTGAAGATGTGTAGCTTCACATCTTTGCCTACTTCTCTCTTCCCTACCACAGTGTTACATATCTGGTAGTAAACTGTATTTGCCTTTTTAATCCTGTTAGATATTTCTGCGTCTACCTTCTCAGATCTGTCTATCACTGTACCCAGGTATGTGAAGTCTGTTACCACTTCTAATTTTTCTCCATTACAGTATATGTGGATATCTTCCTTCTTTCTTCCAACTTGTAGGATCTTACTTTTGTTGGTATTTATAAGCATTCCTTTTCGTTGGAGCTCTTCAGACCATTCCATAACTGTCATCTGCAACTTTTCCACAGAGTCCGTAATCAATACCAGGTCGTCAGCGTAGAGGAGAAGCTGTATCACTACAGGATTAAGATTCCTACGTCCCAAGAAAGCCCTGTCCGTTCTTCTCTTACAAATGGATGCCACTTCATCCATGAACAACAGGAACAGCAAAGGGCTTAGGCTGTCTCCTTGTTTGACCCCCTTTGTAATATTGAAATAATTTGATTCTAGCCCGTTCAGCCTGACTATTCCTTTGGGTTCTTGATATATAGATTTAATCGCCTCTGTCAGGTTTCTGGGGACATTCTTCGCTCTGAGAGCTTCCCATATTTCATCTCGTGGAACCGAGTCAAAGGCAGATTTGAGGTCAAGGAAAGCCAGGTACATATTTTTAAACAAGTCCCAGGATTTCTGTGAGATATTTCTTAGTGAGAAAATGTGGTCATGGGTTTGGCGCCCGGGTCTGAACCCAGCTTGCTCTTCTCCTATTAGGTGCTCAACTAGTGGTTTTAAGCGACCCTCCAATATGGATGTATATAGCTTGTACACAACAGGTGAGAGGCATATGGGTCTGTAGTTAGAGCATTCTGCCTGACATCCTTTCTTGTGAATTGGTATTATAATATTATAATTTCTTTTTTCATCCCAGGCTCTCTGAAAAAGGACTTGCAATGACCGCACCAACTCAGGGCCGCCATTCTTTATTAATTCAGCTACTATGCCATCCCTTCCTGGCACTTTTCCTGTTTTCATTTTGTATATTGCTCTTTCTACTTCCTCTTCCTCAATCACCTCATAGAACTCTTCTTCATTCCAGTTTCCATTTCCGTTTATTGAATGGTGATTATCAATACCAAACTGATTCATATAATGATGTCTCCAGACCTCCCAGATACCTAAAGATACTTAAGATTATTATATAATAGTACCAAACTATATTTTGAATTGCTTATTTTTGAATTTTTAGAACTGAAGATGAATGTATAACATTCGAAACTAGTTTTCAATAAAACAAATTTATAGAAGTGGCAAATAATTTATCAATCCCTAATTAGATTGATCCTTCAATACCATCATGCGGATGTCAACTGATTATGAAGACTGAAATCATTTATAGCATTATTGGTTTGGGAAGTTCATGGATCTTAGAGATGGATGCCATGATCAAATGTCTTGATATCTTCGGAAAAGTCTGATATAGGTCTTGGGTGATTTTTTGGGCACTAACAGAATGGATAAAAGAGGATGAAATTTAGGCTGAAAAGGATTTTGGATTTTTTCATTCAAGATAATTGGTAAATTTGGATTGAATGGGACATTCTAAAGGGTTTAGAAGATTTGATAGGAAAGAAATTGGACAGTAATCACTAGGAGCGGAGGGATTAGGGGTCTTATTAATATGTCATACAAGGACTTTCTTCCAGAATAGAAGGAAAATTAATTAATTAATTATTTTTATATTTTTAAGAGAATGGTTATAATTAAGTAGTAGGACAGGCAGTATGGAGGCTAGGTATGTTTTGATTAATGTTATGGGGGTGTCATCTGGGCCATATTCATTTGTGTGGGATTGTAGGATGGAGGTAAGGAGCTCTTCAGGGTAAATTCAGAATGTAAAAGAATTAACATTAGGAACCAAATTCAAAAAAGAGGATGAGCTAAAATGAGCACTCAGCTCATAGATTGAGACTAAGTGAAACAGACAGGTTGTTGAAACAAGGATAGTATTTTACTTAGAGAAGCGGTGATAAAGATGCCAAGCAAGCCATTTATCAGAAAATTGAAGATGATAGTTACGGTTAAATCACCCCATTTTCCAAAAACTGGCCAGGTAGGCGAAAACAAAAGTTATGATTAGATGGTACTTTTGAAAGATAAGAGATAAGAATAGGCTAGTTGAATAGTAATTATTAGGAATTTGGAAAGGAGGTTGGTGTTGAAGTCACTGGCCACCATATCGTTTGTAAAAGAGCAAAAAGAATAAAGTTAAAAAATCAGGTCACAAATAAATTTTCAAAAGGAACTAAGGAGATTGATTTATAACCTGAAACGTGAGAGGTGAAAATGGGGCAGAAATTCCAACAAAAAAACTCAAGATAGGGAGGGTTGATTAGATAACAAGGAACTAGAAAGGAATTTGGCATTCAGGCTGTCATAGAGGTCTACTCTGCCTCTGGTCCTTGTCTCTCTGTCATGAATTTAGAAAGTATAGTAAGGAAAGGATATTTCTGAAGTGGGGATGTATGGTTTTAACCAGATTTCAGATACTGCATTATTTGATAAAATTATCATAGAATAACAGTAGAAATTGTTCATAATGGCTTAAAAGAGACTGTGGATTGACATGACATGTGAGGAAAACATAAATTTCAGAAAATCATGAGTTGGTTAATAAAATTATTTGTTTGAAGTAAAGAAGAAGAAAAAAAAAATAAAGGAAATGAAAATAGATAAGTTCTTAAAGAAATGATGGGAAAATGTGGACAAATTAAAATAACTTATAAGTTGTGAATTATTAGTAAGAGGAGATGGTAGTAGAAAACAGTTTTGGTGCTAGCTTTCCCGTAACTGAGCATTCCACTAATGCAATCATTAGTATTTGTATAATTTTTCATTACTAATACCCAAAATATAACTCTGAACTTCACATTTCTTTATAATATTTGGTTTAAATAATTATTTCAGGTTATGATGGTTCATTGTATTTAATTCCTATTTTGTCATTGTTGGGAATAAATAACAAAGAACATTCAGAATATTCCAAGTGGTTGGAACATGACATAACTCAAATCAATTCACCTCTAATTAATGAAACTAGATTTGTTCCCTGTTCAGCTGCATGGTTCACTCAGCCTGATATCACTACAGAAGACAGGTAATCTTTATGTTTTTAATTTATTAATTATTTACCTTTCTAGTTATATTTACCTATTTATTTCTGTTTACCTGTGATGTAACTTTTTATTTACTATTTAGTAAGTATTATTCATCCTGCATTGAGATATTTGTAAAAAAAAAATTATTATTTTTTTCATTCTGACAACTTTAGTTTAGAAGTTGAAACACCTGTATAGATTTCTTATTTAAATTATAGATCTTTTAAGTGTTTAGTAAAGTATAAGCGTTATTATTGTTCAGAGTTCTCTCTATTTTAAATTCAAATGATTTTGTTATTAACTAACTTAGATGAATGTATGCTATAAAGTTCATTATCTGATTTTTTATTATTCTAATTTTTGGGTACTTCTATCAATGTAAAGGGAAGCACAAATAATATTTTCAAACTTTACTATTTTCTAAATATTTTTCCTTTTTATGGATCTATCTTAATTTACTTGATTATTCATTTTTGGAAGTTTATAAAAAAAAAAAAAACACTTCATACTTCACTCATCCTTTTATTTTTTAATTTGTGCTATGATGTTTCAGACCTATTTGTCCATTATCATGTTTCTTTTCTCTATTTTAGCTTTTTGCCATTTTATCTTAACATTGTTTTCATCAATTTTAAGCTTTCCTTTACCATTAGTATTGTAGAGCATAACTACATAGTTTATTTGTTCCATTATTATATTTTCTTTTTATATAAAATTGCTAATAACCTTGACCATCTAATAATGTCTGCAGATTCATTCACTTTTATCTACTATCTGCTATCCATTCATGAAACATAATAGCAAGAATTAAGAAATAAAAGGATGAATGAAGTATGATGTGCTTTTTTTTTTTGTAGTCTATAAAAAGTGAATAATCTAGCAATCTTCATTAATTAATCTAAGAATGAAAGTTACAAGAACAAATATCTGAAAACAGACATGTGTGTGAGCCTTAGCCACCACAGATTCTCCCTACAGAGGAACCGTTTATGATGTAGGGTGATTGTTCTTCCTCATATGATAGTACATTTTATTGGCTGTTATCTAGCTAGTAATGCTTCGACTTTTGAGTTGGTTTTGGTTGTTTCTTCAACCAAAACCTGGTATGAATTGGTGGAAATGGTATTGATGAGCCAAGACAGACCAAGTGATAGTATTGCATTTTCCTTAGAGAAATAAAAGTGGGCTTAAGGCGCTCTTTGGAGGCCGTTTTCTGTACGCATAAAATTTTAAAGGTTTTTTCCGCTCTTGACTACTTTCTTGACTGAATCCTTTCTTTAGTACAAATGACTGGAAATATTTAATGTGGCTGGCTCTTCACTGCTTCATGAATGGATTAAGTCTTCTGATAAGCACAATGTGGTTCCGTAAACTAGTTTTTCAGGTGCTGCAGCATAGTCTACTTTAACTGAACTCCCAAGGCCTAAAAGTACTATTGATAGTTGTTCTGTCCAGCTTTTGTTTGCTTTTCCCAGGCAACATATTAGTAAAGCTTTTAAGGTTCTGTGCCATCGTTCAACTAAGCCAATGCTTTGAGGATGGTATGTTGTTGTATGAATAATTTGAGTTTCTAACCAATTGGTCAGTGAGTGGAATAGGGTAGTATTTAAATTACACTCTTGATGATATTTTTGGCACCTCAAATCTACTGATCCAACCTTCTAGTAATATACAAGTGGTAATCTCTGCAGTTTGTTCGGTCATTGGGAAAGCCTCAGATACTCTTGTGCATCTGCTCATACAGGTAAACAGGTATTGGAAACCTTTGGATGATGGAAGTGGTCCCACTATGTCAATTTGAACTGCTACAAAGCGGTTGTCTTGGGACTAGAATTGAGTAAGATGCATTTTAGACTTTGCATGGCTGGCGTCGGAGGCAAATTATCACGAACTGGTTAACCATTCCTTTAAGAGATATATTGCAGCGTATCTTCCTGGGTTGGATAGGCTGTGCAATTTTTCACAGATTTGTAGGCATAATGGAGCTGGAATGTAAGGTCAAATTTTATCTGAGGATATATTGCAATAGATCAGGTTTGTTTCATTGTACAAAATAGGTTTTAGACTCGAGCTATACTTGGGCAACAATAAATGTTAGATACTCTGGATGAGGACTTGACAGTCGAGTACCTTGGGGCAAGGGTCCCAGAGTACCCAGTTCGGAATGCTGTGGGTTCAATTCCCACCTGAGTCAGTTAGTATTTATTTCATGGTGATCCCGCAAAATGAATCTTGACACTCCCACTCTGGTTAGTACGCGGCAGTGACGTAAAGGTAGCCATCAGGGGTTGGCAAAAAAGACCATAAGGCCCACTTGCCAAACTAGTTTCCCCACCAATACCAGTACCAATAGATACTCAGGAATCTTCTGTTGTGGTGAGGTTAAATGATCCAGTATCAAGGTATAAATACTTTCAAGAAAGTGTGTGAGCAACTCTGGTCCTTTAATGTGATGAATATCCGACATATATTGAGAAATGAATGACAGCTTACGAGATTTTCTAGGAGAAACTTTGTCCCATTTCTATGTGAAATTGTAAATGTAAAGTGGGGTTTGTGATCTGTAAGGCAGTAGAATTGCCTTCCCTATGAAATGTAACTGAAATGTTTTATTTTGCTATACAGGGCCAATAAATCTTGGTCATAGGCAGAGGTTTTTTTTTCAGTACAGCTTAATTATCTTGAAAAAAAAAAAAAGAAAAGAAGAAGTTTAGGGCCATTAAACCCACTTTGGTAAATTGTGCCCGCTAAAGCTAAATCAAACGCCATCTGTAGTGACCATGAGTGTACTTTCTTCTTTAGGATTTGCTAGCATGGTAACAGAACTGAGTGCATTTTTGATTTCTTTGAAGGCTTGATTCATCAAAGGTGACCAATTAATAATGGCATTTTCTTTAAAGTTATCCACTTAATAGTGTGATGCTTGTAAGTATGCAGTTTTGGGTAAAAATTGATCATACCTAAAAGTATTCTCAGTTGTTCCATTAATTTTGGTTTTGAGAATCCTCGAATGGTTTAATTTTGTTGCTTCTTGGACGAATTCCATTATTTGGAATTTCATGGCCAAGATAAAAAAAAACTCCTCAAACAAAAACACATTTGGATATGTAAATGATGAATGTTTATCTTTCTAGTCTTTGGAAGACTTATTCTAAATTGTATAACTATTCTGTTATATTTGAAGATGCGATTAATTTATCATCAACATATATGAAAGTGTTTGGAAGTCTGTAAAGCATAAAAGGGAACTCATAGAGTCCGAACAGTGTGCAAATGGCTGTTTATGCTACATCTGGAGCTACAGGTATTTGTTAATAAGCTCGAACCAGATCTTGAGTCGATCTTGAAATTTCATCGCCAAGGTAAAAAAGTCTTGTTGAACAGAGCATACTTTGATAAAATATTCTCAGTTGTTTCATTAATTTTGGTTTTGAGAATCCTTTGATGGTTTGAATTTTGTTGCTTCTTGAACAAATTCCATTTTTTGGAATTTCATGGCCAATGTAAAAAAACTTCTTAAACAAAAATACACTGGATATGTAAACGATTAATCTTTATCTTTCTAGTCTTTGGAAGACTTGTTCTAAATTTTATAGCTGTTCTGTTATATTTGAAGATGCGATTAATTTATCATCACCATATATACCGGGGGTAGTTATTTATGATCCTCATACAAAGGTTTTGAATCCTTTCAAGTTCATTGAAATTAGTTTTACAAGTTGAGCTCCACACTAGGGAGGCGTAGGTAAGCTGAGCTCGGATCACTGATTTATAGAGTATAAGTTTGTTTTGGGGGCTTAGCTTGGATTTTTTATTGAAATATGGGAACATTTTAAGTATAATTTTTTTGGCTTTATCTGTTTTCCTGTTAATGTATTCTGTGAAAGTTAGGGATTTGTCCAGAGTTAAATCGAGGTATTGTACTGATTTAGACCATGGGATGTGTTCTGAATTTAGGTACACAGATGCTGATCTATGCATGACCTGCGCTTGGTAAAAATTATAGTTTCTGACTTACTTTTGTTGATTTTCAGTTTCCATATTTGACAGTATTTGTTAATTTTTTTTAAAGCTAATTGTAATCAGTTTACTATTGTATCAATGCGGTAAGATGCTGTGTCGTCTGCGTATAGAGACCTTATTACAATTGGAAATTTCGGGAAATCGGATAAGAATAGATTGAATAGGGTTGGGGATAGGCAGGAACCTTGAGGAAGGCCAGCAGAGAGTGGGAGTACTTTGGAGGTAGATGAGTTTATTTGAGTATGAAATTGACTATTGCAAAGGAATGAATGTAAGATGTGGACTAAATATGGAGGGAATTTGTATAAAATTAGTTTATGAATAAGACCTGCATGCCAAACGGTGTCGAAAGCTTTTTCAAGGTCTAAGAAAAGCATGCCTGTATGTTTTCGATCATTAAATGTTTCGGTAATGAAATCTGTGAGGCGAGCTAGTTGATTGACAGTGGAGTGATGCTTTCTGAAGCCAAACTGTTCTTCTATATCAGTTTATTCTGTCTGATGTGCTTGTGAATCCAGCTTAAAAGTAATCGTTCTAAGATTTTAGATATTTTCAGCAGACTTATGGGTCTGTAATTTGAAATATTTTTAGGGTCTTTATTACGTTTGGGGATCGCGACGGTTTTGGAGGTTTTCCAGGCTGTAGGTAAATAATTGTACCTTAATGTTGATTTGAATATTTTAGTTAAATAATAAATGGCTTTTCTGCTTAGATTTTTTATAACCAATGACGGAATGCCATCGTCACCTGGAGCTTTCTTTGTTTTTAATTTTCTGATAATTTTCCCTGTTTCTCTAGGTGAGATAGCGGGAAAATTAGCAGTGATTGGAACTTTTAAATAATCACGGACTGATTTTAGGATTTTTCGATTATGGTGATTTGACCCAAAGTTTGAAGTGGTTAAGTGAATAGATTGATAATGAATTCCTAATAATTCGGCTTTATCTATATCCTGGCAAACATAGCTATTGGTTTGTTTTAGTGGAGGAATTTTGGAAGATATTTTTGTGAAGGCTCTATGTATTTTTCAGATTTTATTTTCACCAGTACTACAAGAGTTTAGAGTATTTGCCCAGTTTTCATTTTTCCAGCTATTTATATGTGATCGTACATAATTATTAAATTTATAGAAAACTGTCTTCGATTGAGGGATTTTCGTATGTTTTTTTTTTTTTTTCTAATTCTATTTTTTATTTTTATTAAAGTTAATAATGAGAATGGTAAATTATAATAGCGTCAGGGCTGTAAGGAATTTTGTGGTATTGATTTTGTCATAGACTGTTTAATGTTTAGGTTAAAATTATTTATGTAACTGTCTATGTCAGGTGCGTTGTTAATTATTGGATTTATGCTTATATGAGAGTCGAACTAGAAGCATGACGCCCCCTCCCGCTCTGTTACGATGTTTTCTGTAGATGTCATATCCCGGAACCGAGAATCTGTCCTGTTGGGAAAGCCGAGTTTCACCAACTGAAATAATGTCAGGCTGATTTTGCTGTAGAAATAATTTAAATTCCATATCTTTTCCTCCTCATTTCCTGGAAGTGCTGGGAATGCCTGGTCAGTTGAATTGAATATTTTCTGTGGTACTACTTTTATAATAGGTTTTTTCTTACTGAATTGCAGTTCCATGTTTCTTCTGAATTTGGTGCATTGCGGAGAATTTGAAAAATGTTCTTCGTAGCAGTTACCACATTTAGGTGTGAATCCGTCAATTAAGAAATTAGGACAATCTTTTGATAGATGATTTTCGGAGCATTTTATACACTTAGACTTTTTAAAGCAATTTCGTACCACGTGATTAAATTCTTGACAGACGTAGCATTGCGTAATTACTTTGTTTGACCTATATTTCTCCCATTTAATAACCATGCTACTACAGCAGAGTATGGAATTTATTTTTTGTAGTTGTTCCTTATTATCCAGAATTACTACGGATAATGGCAGTTTTATCGAGTCATTACCAGATTTTTTTTTCATTTGGTAGATTTTATATATTTCTAAGCCTTGATTACGTAAATCGGCGGTGACCTCATCTAATGTTCAGAGGGCATCCCTTTTAGTACTACCTTTGGTTTCATCTCATTTTTCGGGGTGTAAGAATGAAAACCGAGGTTTGTTCTTTTTTTTATTATTTTAAAAAAAAGAACAAGGTAAAAAAAACTCCTCAAACAAAAACACATTTGGATATGCAAATGATGAATGTTTATCTTTCTAGTCTTTGGAAGACTTGTTCTAAATTTTATGATTGTTCTGTTATATTTGAAGATGCAATTAATTTGTCATCAACATATATGAAAGTGTTTGGAAGTCCGTAAGGCATGAAAGGAAACTCATAGAGTCCGAACAGTGAACAAATGGCTGTTTTGCGACATCTATTGGAGTTACGGGTATTTATTGGTACACTCAAACGAGATACTGTATATTGTTGGGAACAGTTGCTCTCTAGAATGCTGGCTAAATCCTGAATATTGGATAGGGTGTAGCGGTCAGGCACTGTTAAAATGTTCAATAGTATGTTGTCACCACGAGGTTTCCACTCGCCATTTGCTTTTTTAACAAAGTATAGAGGGCTGAACCAAGGACTATTGGCTTGATTCTATTATTGGTACACATGTTGTTTGTGCCTTTGGTTGGGTAGTATTTTCTATTTTTTCAGCTATTTTCCCTAAAACTTCAATTTATTTAGAACTGATTTGCAGGATAGTCTGTTTAGATACAGGAAGTTGTTGTATCCAAACTTGTTTTTTAATATAAGGAAGAATTTTGGTACCCAGTAAAGATTTTATTTCTCATAATAATTGAACACCTGCTAATAGTTTTTTTTTTCTTCCTCACGTTAATTGCATCTCTTAATTATCGCCTCTTTTAACTTACCATAAGTACAATTTACAATGTTTTGTAGGTCATTGATAATTTTTATAGTTTATTGTAATATTTGAATTCATATGGTTATATTGTGTTTTCACTAGTAATTTTTGAGAGTTTGAATTGAACTTCTGCTTGATGGAACCATGATTTAGGATTACTAGTCCAAAACAATGATATTTTAGTTGAAGTATGAGATACCTGTTGTTGATTTATTAATGTAATCTGATAGTTTAATTCTTCCAACTTGCTTGTGAATTGTTGTTTTCTCGTCTGCTGGCTTTTTTTTTTTTCTTTCTCTGTGGTCACCACTTAAGGATACTTCTATTACTGATTAGGAAAGCATGAATAATATATTCAACCTTTAGTAGTTAATCTACAAATAATAATCACATGAAAAAATATCTAAAAATGGACACGTTTGTGAGCTGCAGCCTCCAATCATTTAATTTTGTTTGCTGTTAAACAATATATTAAATTGTTATATATATATATATATATATATATATATATATATATATATATATATATATATATAGATCAGCCATTTGTAAATCAACTAAGTTGAATCTTTAAACATTCAAAACTTTCTTGAGCAAGTCCATCAGAGGACTTTATTGCTATTGTAGGAATTTAAAGTGACCCAATACTCATGATCAATAATAATGATATGGTCAATAATCCAATCGTTTATTATGCAATTTTTAGTTATAAATGAATTATCAGGGGCCTACTATTATGCCAATCATATTGAACATTTCCCACACGCAGTCAGTATTTTTAAAAATATTTTCACTATTTCTAGTATTAACAGTGAGATTTCAAAATATCTGAATTTTCATCTATTTTTAGTCCCAATAATTTATTATCAACATAAATACCTAAAAGTGCTTGACAGCAGTTTTAGGGAAACATTATAGAAATTTGTTAAAGGTTTTCCTCTGTTTGATTACAATCATTTACAAATTAATGCTCATTCATTACTTCAAATAAAAGTTTTAAATTGAACTTTTGAACTTGGATTCTAGTTGATTTATACTTTTTTCCTTGGTTGCATTCATTGTAAACTAATCATTTATGCTTTTTTCTTGTTTCATTTTTTTCCCATTGTCTATTGATGCTCAGTAATTTGAACAATGTGTGATTTGTTTATTATACCAATTTTGTTTTTATGTTTTTATCATATTATTGCATTAGTTTAACTTCACCTTGACTAACATCTATTTTTACTTCCCATTGCTCTAAAATCCAATGCTCATTATGTCTCTTTGTTCAGTTTTTCATTAATTTTATTTGGTCTGCCAATTCAATCTACATTGTTTTTACCTTCTGATATTTATTAATGGATATTTAATTAGTATCCAACAATTTTTAAGCTACTTCCTGTTTGTGGCCTACCATTCTTATTTATCAGATTTAATCATCACTTTATTGTCACCTATGATTGTACTTACTTCTGCTGCTGTATTTCGTTTAGATTTCTAGTTAACTTCATGTTAATAATTTCTGTCTCACTATTATTGGCAGATTAAACAAAGTATTGTCTAATATTGAATTTCACTAGGTTATGATTCCTGTAACTATCAATCCTGAACAACTTGAAACATCATTTACTTTTGAAGGATGCCTTCATGAGACCTGTACATGGTTGATCTAGGTTGCATCATCAGATCCAGGTATCCTCCATATTCCCTTATAGATTCACTTTGCAAGAATGATTTGCTTTCTATGAACCAATTATTTCTCATTGCTAACTGAATTAGCATTAGTCTATTTTCATTGCTGTGCTCATGTAGAATGCCTGCCTGTTAAATTATTGTCTGCATTTTCATTGCCATTTATTGCATTGTAGATCCATTATCCATTATTAAGAGTGATTCTATAGTTATTTTCTCGAAGGTGCTGCAATATCTTTCCTTTTTATTGCTGTCTTGTTAAACTGTTGGTGCATGGATAATGTTCGAATTTGAAAAAAAAATCCTTTCTAATGTTAATTATTTCTTCATCCTAATATATTTTTTTATAGTTTAGGAAATATTTTTTTCACTATCTTTTTTATTATGTTTCCCTTAAAGTATTGTGGTTTGTCAATTTCCTTGCTATTGTCTTTCATCTAAGCCTGTTTTAATGTAGTAATATCACCAAAAGTTGAAGAATCCAATAGAATATTGAGCTAAAACTATCATTGGGAAATTTGTCATTAAAAGTTAAAACAAAATAAAACAACATTAAAATAGAGATACTATTGAAAGGAAATATTTCTTTTTAATAAATAGTATGAAAATTTACAAGTCATAATGTTCTGTACAATAAATGCTAAATATTTTTTTGTTGAATTCTTAATAAATTATTGTAAGTGAAATTAGTGTAGATTTTCTGATCAAAATCCCTGAACTAGGTTATGCTTTTGTACCAGCATATTTTCTGTAACGGATATATTCTACTCTTTAGCTTCGGACCATTATTATGCTGGAGCTACAAAAAGAAGGTAAAAGGTATGATATGTGTATATAAATATATATATATATATATATATATATATATATATATATATATATATATATATATGTGTGTATGGAGATATCCTTAACCGTAGAACTAATTCAAGGAGAAGTTTAATCAGTGTAAAGATGTAACTTTTATCTAGATTTGAACTTATTATTTATTTGTTAAATTAAGACATAAGTTTCCAAAACATTGCTATATCATTTATACTTATGATCATTGAATATAAATTTCAATAAAGAAAATATGCTCTATGCCAGCTTACATAGCAGGATAGGCATGTACTTCTACTACTGGATTAGTCATAAAACTTTTTAAACTGACCCCAAGGGCCAAAACTTTGTCTGACTTAAGCTTTGGCCAATTTAGAAAGTTGGGCCGAACCTAGAACTTTTTGAAAAAACATTTATTATAAAAGTATTATGAAAACTTTTATCTTTGATAAAAAAATAAATAAATAAATAATTAATTTAAAATAACTTAAAATAAAATAACTTAAATAAAATAAATAACTTAAAATAAAATAACTTAAAAAAAATAATGAATTTTTCCACCCTTAATATAAAGTAATTGATAATTCAATTTATATAATAACAAATATGACTATTTTTATCTCCTTCAGTGATTGATTAACTCTGAGGTTGGTAGAATAGGAGTAAAAATTCATAGCAAAGTCAAAGTTTGCTTACTTTCAGAATTAATTTCCACTTCTGTCCAAGTTCATTTCCTAAGTTTTCTTTTTCCTCTGAGTTCTTCTGTTTAGCTTCAAAAATATTAAAATTTAAATTAAGATATATTTATTAATTTTAGCTTTATTCTTTTTATTTTATAGTTGTCCTTTTTCTGCTGTATTCTTTATCTTAGCTTACTTTTCTCCTCTTTGTATATTTATTTCTGTCTGATGAAGTGTTGTTTTTTTTTTGTCTTATCTGTTTTTATGTCTTTAAGTTTTTTTCTTTATTTTTTTAAAGTAATATTGTTAAATATTTAAAAAACTTTGAACTGACCAATGTTTAATAGCGAACCTAAATTTCTCACAAATGTTCTTAAATTATTAAAATGCAATTTTTAAAATATATTTTTAATATATAATTAATATTTTATAAATATTGGTTGAATAATTAACTTTTTTTATTATTTTATTCTAGGCATATTGGAATATTAGGATCCACATCGGGACATATTGTAGTATTTACTCTCCTTACTGCTGATGTTCTTTTCAAGGCTAAAGTAGATGGACGAATAAAATTTATAGAAGTGTGTGATGCAGTACAACAAGTCTATATTATAGTAAGTACTCATCAAAATATTTAGATTTATTTATATCATTCCAGAAACTGAATTTTAATTACTCGAAAAATTAAGTAATTTAGATTTATTAAAAAAAAAAAAATAATAAATTGTTCTATTTGCTGAAAACAATGATATCCTAATAGTCTAGGAGCCAATGACACATTTATTCAATGGACGAATGTAAAGCTACACATCTCCTTAATTGATAGCCCTTATCAGGTATAACTAAGATCGTCAAGGTGAAATTTGGACTCGAAAGTGGTCAAATTTTGATGTTTCTTTCAAACGGGCCATTCAGTAGAGGGTTCTACAAGGTGTGGTAGAAGCTTTTATTTTTTCATCTTGTTTATATGGGTGCAAACTTGTCAAACAAGATCAGCATGATATACTTTTCCACCCTCCCCTCTATATCTCCATGCACTTTCAGCAGCGCATCTGCCATCCCCTAGCCACGGGCCATGCCAAACTGCTGTGGGTGGCTCGCAGCTCTGAGGATCAGTCTTAGGCTGGCAGCAATCATGTGCTCCAGGAATTCACTGACGACTGGGAAAAGGCAAACAGGCCGGTAGGCCTTCGGTGATTACTTATCCTTTCTTCCTCCTTTGTATAGCAGTCTCAAGTCTGTGATACTCCACTTGCTTGGGAAGTGCCCCCTATCCAGACACTCATTGAGGATTTCCAGGAGCTCCTCCTCAATGTAGAGGGCACTATTCTTGAGGATTGCAGCATCTATTTTGTCAAGTCTCTCAAGCTCTGCCGATCCTCTGCTTCTCCAAAGCCAAACGAAGGTCCCATAGATCCCATGGTGGGCATAGGTCAGTACCTGGTGGGTATGCTGTCCTCATTATCCTGGGACGGATCATCCCTGGGATATGTTTAGTCGATATACAACCTACCATTATCTTCTGGGATGGCCGCCTGGGCAGCTACGACTTTAATAGCCGACATTACTTCCTGCTTTTTAGCCTTGCCCAGTGTCACCCTGTATGGCATACACTAGGGATTTTTTTCTGATTCCTGTACGATGTACTTGTCCTAGAATCGTAGGGTCCAGTCCACAATGCGCCCAGCCATGGTTGGAACAGAATATGACACTTCTGTAGCTGAGTGCCCCATCTAATGTAACATGCCACCTGATCTGCCATGGTGAATTTCTTCAGTTTCATCATGTCAAGGTCAGGATTAACTATCTCTATTGTTGCCTTGGGCCTCCTCTCACCATTGCCCTGAGCGGCTACTCTTGAATCTATACAAAATCCAGCGACCACATTGTTTCGACTCCATGGCTTCTGTAGCACCATGATGTCAGCATCTCGGGTGACAGTTCCTAGCTCGTCCACGACCACTCGTCTTTGGCCCATATTGACCTACAATTCAGATCAGGCGGCATGTTAAGTTAGATTAGGCGGAAGAGTTATCGCTCTTGTTTCTTCATACATGCCGCCTTGACCCGCAAGTTTAGAGGAAAGGGTAGCAGCCTACATATTTCTGGTTTTCTTCATCAGCATTTCCATGTTCTTCAAATGTATCAGGCACTCCCGACTGCCCGTAAGATGTTTATCCTTCCCTGCTCTGTTCTCCATTTTACAATTCCTGCAACATGGGGTCATCCCCTTCTGCCTCTCCAGACACTCCTGTCTGGTTTGCTTTGTCCCCGGTCTCCATACACCATCTGCACACTGTCTTTTGTGCAGGTCCTTATGAGGTGGCCATACTCCAGGACCATTATTATATCTCTGACCTCCAGAATCTTTTTGCTTATGAAGGCCTACTGGTTCTTATTGAAATTTATCTTTGCTTTCAGGTATTCCCTGATCTCTTCAGCGATCTTAGCAGCCCTGTCAGGTAGTCATTCCTCTTCATCACTAAGGGGTGGTGGGGTCTCTTTTATTGGCCTTTTTCTCTTTGGTCTATTTTGGAAGGGGCTGACCTTTGATCCAGCCACTTCCACTGGCCCTGTGACGTCTTCGTTGAGATCTATGTCTCTTCCTTATTCGCCATCACCGAAGACGTGCTTCTGCACGCAGGGTTCTAAGTTTTCTCCATCCTGCTTCAGCGCCATTTTGTTCTTCTCCTCCTTCTTTCCTTTGAAGATTCCCTCATCCAATCTTATTTTGGCATCACAGGTAACCATTTCTGTAAGTAACTCTTTTATAGCTAGGAACCCTGTAGCCCCATCTCCTTTGTTCGCCTTACCCAGGGATCACCACCGGAGGTAGACATCAGATTTTACCCCATTATATATATGTGTATAGTATATATATATGTATATACTATATATACATAGATAGTATATATATGTATATATGCATATAATATATATATATATATATATATATATATATATATATATATATATATATATATATATATATATATATATATATAAATATTTTTAATATGCTCTATGACTTGTTCTAGATTACTAATGAACATGGTTTCCAATGGCGGATTATTCTTGATCCAGTTGAAAAGCAGGATAATACTATGTAAGTGGACGATTATTGAATTGTTAAACTGATATTAACTATATCACAATAACAAATATATTCATCGTGTAAACATAAAATTATTTTTTTAGGAATTCCAGAGAGGATCCTGTTGATTCAATTGAATTAAAACATATTACTACAGAAAAGGATATTAGACATTGGAAAATGAAATTTAAACAAAGATTTAAAAAGCCTGCAGTTAACTTCTCTGGTACATTTTTTAGTATATATTATGTAGCTCAAAATTTCCCAAAATGCTATATTTCTCTCTCTCTCTCTCTCTCTCTATATATATATATATATATATATATATATATATATTTATAAACACACTCACATATTCAACGTATAGTACGCCAAAGATAATGGCAGTATAAACTCTCCTTTCATAGTGCTTTTATGGAAGAAAACAATTTTTTAAAAATTATAATGATAATGATGGAGATATTGTTGATCATAGATGTAATTGAAGAGATGATGATTTGGGGTGCAGCCATGAAAGAAATGCATGGTAAGGTATAATAATGCTTTAATGTACGCAGACGTTTCGGTCTAAGTTGTAGGCCTTCATCAGGGCAAGAAAAACAAGATATAACCATGATAGAAAAAGTGAAGAATGAATATAATAGGAATAACATGGGGGAATATGAAACAATAAAATTGTATACATAGAAATACATGAAAAATGAAGTACAGTGGAACTTCCCCAAACGGACACTTCCGACAACTTGTCATCTCTCATAACCGGTCAGTTTTATTTTCCCTGGTGTGATACCATTTACTTCGCAATATTTTCAACTTTTATTAACCAGACCATCTAATAAACGGACATGGTCAAAAATTTAGTCCTTTTTGTTTCGAAAAATTCTCTCTTAAGTGGACAGTAAGGTAATAAAAGACATTATTTCTTTGAAAGGCAGATGAATATAGCTAATACGGCCAGCTAAGGTAATTGCTTAGAATTTTTTTTCACAAAACAGCTAAGTGGGTGCCTCCATTTTGTATGCAAACAAATCATTACTGTTTCAAAAAACAATTTACTTTCCCCATCCAGCCTGTTTTTACAATTTTTATCCAGTTGCCACATCATCTTAGGTTCATCCCGTGTGCTAGTGTATTGTGATAATAATAATACATATAGTTTTTTTTAATAATAATATCATATCATGTTTGAATGGCATAAAAAACTGTTATTAAAACTGGAACAATTTAAAAATGGCACCAAAAATAAAGGATTTTAACTTTAAAAGAATAAGTTGATTATATAAAAGTTAGTGAAAAAGATAAAGCAAACATCCAGGCTCTTGCTTCTCGCTTCAAAGTTGGAAAAACACAAGTGGTCGACACTTTAAAAAACAAAAATTAATTTTGCAGCGAGGTGAGCAGGGAAATATTGATTCAGAAATAACTTGTTTGAAAACAGGAGACTTTGAAATTGTCAAGTTGGTGTATTAGTTAGTGGTTTTGTTGAGAAAGGACAACTATCATACTGATTAGTGGATCTTAAATAAGATAAAATTTGTTGGAAGTTGCCCAAATTTAAAGCTTTCATCGGTTGGTTACACAAATTTAAAGCTAGAGACGAAATAGATACAAAACTTCAAGTGGAGAAGGAGCATCAGTAGACACCGAAGTGGTTAGTGACTGCTCTGCAAAAATTTAACAGTTATGATACTTATTTGGCCAAAGATATTTTTAACTGTGATGAAAGGACTTTGTTTTTTATAACACTGCCAAATAAAACAATGGCGTATTAGATTTTTATTTAATATAGTAATTGCATTAATCGAAAAAACAAAAATTATGGTGCTTAGAAAGAAAACACCTATAAACTCGCCAAAGCATTATGCAGTGGGAAAGTATAAAAAAATCTAATACAAAGATTTAAAAAGCATGTTGTTAGCTTCTCTGGTACAGTTTTTTTTTTCATTCAAGTTCATTTATGCTTATATTTTTGTGTATCCTATTGTTAATTTTTATTAATGTTTCTTTATTTCATTTTTCATACTTCATGGATACACTTACTATACACATACTTTCATATCTCATACTACTTAATTTTTCATTTATTTCTACTTATATCATTTTATTGTTTCATATTCCCCCATATAATTCCTTGCCCTGATGAAGGCCTACAACTTAGGTCAAAAATTCCGCACAGGTTAAAGCATTATTATACCTTAACATGTAGTTCTTTCATTACTGCATCCCCAACCATCTTCTCTTTGACTATAATATTAATATAAAATATTATATATATATATATACAAATATAAAAGAGCAAAAACTCATATATATATATATATATATATATATATATATATATATATATATATATATATGGTCTACAAAGTGGATGAAAAATTGAATTCTATAATATCTACTTTAAACACTTCTTAATGCATGGGTGAAGGTAGGGTGTACATTTGCATTTATTTAGTCTTTTCTACATTTATCATGTGACTTAATCTTGATATTGACTGCTCCAATGGCTTAAAAGCTACCCTTAACCTTATTTAAGGGCATCCCATGAGGTCTAGATCATCTACAGTGAATCCAAAGACCTGTTCTGTTTCGTTTAGTAATGTCTGTTTTGACTTAATACCTGAATCACTAATAGCTTTCTCAAGAAAGAAGTTAAGCACTAGAAATACATGGCTGTCCTGCATGGACATGTAGGGCTAAGTTTTAATACATTGGGTGGATTTAAATCGGTCTCAGGCAAGGTTACTATTGAGGAGTTTGGTGGTCAGGAGAGGGCTTGTTAACAAGTAAGTATGCTATTTAGTATGGAGAGAGTTGGTTAACTGAAAGGAAGTACGCTATTTGGTATGGAGAGAGCTGTAACTATTTTTATTATTATTTTCTTCCATTAATCATTACCAATTTGATTATATATATATATATATATATATATATATATATATATATATATATATATACTGGCCAAAAAAGAACAAAGACCTGTACGAAGGCATTGAAGACCTAGAGACCTCGATGAGGAAAAGGAGATTGAAATTTTATGGCCACATGAAGAGGATGGACAAGAATAGATTGAACAAGCAGATCTTTGACAGAGTGATAAAACTTAAAAACATCAAAGGATATTCCAAGCAGATAAAGGAAGAAATAGAGAAACTGGGGATCTGAGAAGAGGTCTACAAGGACAGAGAGAAATTTAGAAGGATGATAGATGGAAAGGTCCTTGCGGTGGTGAGGAGGAGAAGAGGGGAAGGAAGGTGGACAGAGGAGCGTAGAAGGGAAATGGGGGAAAAGATGAAGAAGGTGTGGGCTGAAAGAAAGATGAAAGCCATGAAGTGATATATGCGTGGTCCTTTGTCACGATAAATAATATGAATAAATAAATATATATATATTAATATGTATTGATATTGGACAATATTATCGTTATAGAATTTAAACAGACCAGGTGCGAACAAAAGAAATAAGGGACGAGCAGGTAGAGAAGGGTAACTGACAGGCGATGACAGATGTCACCACATAAGTGATAAGGGATAAGTTAATTTAAAAAACCTACCGAGAAGTTAACACTGTAACAATGCCAAAAGCTGGAACATCTAATCAATTTTAAGAACTGATCCCCTTAGGCTTGGCTGGCCTCAAGGAAAATGTGGAAAAGGTATGATTAAATTATACTAGTTGGATAATGGTTCGCAGATACCGGCTGTCAGGACAAGGGGTGGAGCCATCCGATGAAATCTCAGAATTTGCTCCCTCTATAAAACTAGTCGACCAATGAACATCGTTTTCGACCCCCTCTTAGGCAAAATAAGAGAGAAAGGGGGAAAGAAGCAAAGAGGTGAAAAGGAGATACTTCTGAACGGATCGAGGCTGAGGGAGGACTGCTTTACTGAGACCGGCTGATGCAAGACGAGCTCCTCTGAACCCTGACCTTGCCTGATGCAAGCCTACAACCATCGCCTTCAAGCCTTCGCCTGAGGAACCATCAACACCAATTAGTACAGATAAGAGATTTATGTTAAAACAATTAATGGCTAAGTCTAGGCTGAATCATTCCATGGTTAACTTTTTATTGTAATAGTTTGTTGTTTTAATTTTGAGGAATAAAGATAAATGTTAGCAAGGAGGTTGTTCTTTAGTAACCATGCCCATATTTAATTTCTATATATTTCATTAAGATAGCAGTAACGCTGATTAACATTAGTATTAAACTTAAAAGTAGGAACATTATCTTGGTTAATTATTAAATAATGGTAACCACAAACCAGGTCTTTGGAAAGGTATCCAATTTAGAGGACAAGGTAAGAAATTCAAAAGTATTCATAAGCTTACTTAATTTTGGGATAATCATCATCAATGATTGCCCAATGGCATCCCTATATATATATATATATATATATATATATATATATATATATATATATATATATATATATATATATATATATATAGACTAATGTATTAGAGCTAAATAGATATCAAGCTCAACTCGAAACTAGAAACATAGCAATATATACATATGTACAATAACTATAGCCAAAAACGAATGCCTTACTATCAAATATATTGTAAACCAAGACTTTTGTTTTGTTTTTTTCAATAAAAGGTTTGTGATTTCATTCTAAATTAGGGATTAATAAATTATTTGCCATTTCTATAATTTTGTTTTTATTGAAAACTAGTTTCAAATGTTACGCATTCATCTTCAGTTCTAAAAACACACAAAAATTCAAAAATAAGCAATTCAAAATACAGTTTGGTATTATTATACATATTAAATTAAATGTAATATAAATTAGTATTATAAAACATTTATGAATTATGAATTTAATTAAGGCAAGAGATCAAATGCATGTTGGTATTCACCAAGGTTTAAGTAGATTATATCAAACAGAAAAGGTTGCATTGGTTTGTTCTCGCACTGAACTAGTAATGGAAATGACTGTATGGAAGAACAGTGGGGTGTTTAGGGGTCGGGGTTTTTCCAGTAATTCCGGTGAGTAATTGTTTTTTCTGTTATGGATGGGAATAAATTTAAGATTGGACTATTGGAGATATTTATTTGTTCATTTAAGCAAAAGTCTGGATTGGATTTGAAAGATTTTATTATTTCAAGTGCTTCATACATATTTAATTTGAGATTGTTTTCAACGTGATGTATTAATTTAACTCCTGAGTCTTTTATGAATTTATGTTTGTTTTCATTTAAATGAATTGCAAAGTTGGAATTCTCTGTCTTATTATTATATGCATGTATATGTTCCTTTTATCTCTGATTTAGTGATTTCCCAGTTTTTCCCGTGTATTTGGCTGCACGATTACAATTTAATCCGTATACTCTGCTTTTTAGGAAAGGGTCTATTTTGTCTTTAGGAGAAGGGAAATATGAGGATAGGGTTTTTCTATTTTAAATGCATGGCTCGATCCTATTTTTTCAATTTATTTCCGACTGGTGGATCTTAAATTTATTCCCATCCATAACAGAAAAAACAATTATTCACCTGAATTACTGGAAAAAACACCGACCCCTAAACCGCACCATTTGCCTATAAACACCCCACCGTTCTTCTATTAGTAAGTAATTTGTATTAATATATGTATTTTTTTTTCAGTTGAATGTAGTAAAGAAGAAACCATTCTGTGTGAAACACCATGTCAATTAAATGTTAAATTACAAAGTGTCATAAAAACTTTATTAACTGTACATAATTCTTGCTTATCTGCTAAATATCCATCGAAAATTATCACGGTAAGTAATTTGAAATAAATCAATCAATGTCTTGCGTTCCTCACTTCAGAGTTTATATTTTATATTTTCCTTTTCTTTTAATGTTTTAACTACATTACAATATCGTAATCTTTCAATTTGTTTCCCATCCATTGGTAGGGAGGGAATAATATCTATTGTTTAGACACTGGGTTTCTGATACAACTCACTTGAGGGATTTACAGTTTTGTAGTCATAGAATATCAGTGGCCTTAATTCAGAAATGTTAGTTTAAATTGCTTTTTCCATGCATTTTCCTCCCCAAAACAGTGATGATAAAGTAAAATGTGAATTTTATGAGAAGCTGAAGTTGATATATGATAAATTACCATGACACTGTCGCTAATAATTAAAATATTTAAAGTAATAAGAAATGTCAGTGCAAATGTAAGAAGAGAAAAAGTATATTATTCAACAATTGGTAAAGAAATTTTTTAGGAATATTGTCATGAAAATGGATTTTTTCTAATAAAATTAGCTAAAAACCTAATAATCAAAAGCTCTACTTTTAAAAACAAATATATTTATAAATATGCATGGATGTAACCAGATTCACAACCCGAAATCAAATTTATCATAAGGTAAATATACCGGTAATAGACAGTTTTCAATTCATATTAATAATAGCCTTTATACGCCATTTAGAGAGTGAAAATGCTAGTAGGTTTGCAGCTAGGACCCTCACGGGGGTGATGCCTGAATTACACTTGATGCCATGTGGCAATGGTGATCGCTTGGCATTTGATTTTTTAATGGTGCAACACTTAGTGTTTGTCTCAAAGAGATTCCCTTATCACTTTTCTTTAGGAGGTAAGTTCAATATTTTATTCATCACGTTGAATAACTTTAAGTCATTGGACTGCTTTTTGGCATTTCTTAGTTAAAAACTGTGCAAAATTTGTTTTTGTTGTGTTTATTATTATTATTTCGAATGGGTCTCCTAAGGACCACGAAGTTCAACTTTTCCGCTTAGAGAGGGACTTGATGTTTGCCCAGTATTCACGCATTCTCTGGCTGTGTTTCTCCCTTCTCTCCTTTATCCAGAGGGCGCCTGTTTTCTTACGAGGTGGTCTATCTTGAAACCTCTTTTGTTTGATTATTCTGCTGAGAGATGATCGGGTTCTGATGCCGTCATCCGTTATCCCCAGTTCCTGCAAGTCTTTCTTCACTACTGTCTGCCATCTTCCTGTTCTTCCAGTAGTTAAAAAGCTGGTTGGTCATCCTTGTTGGGTTCGTCCTCGTGATATGTCCATAGAAAGCCAGATGTCTTTTTTTGGCCACGTCTGTGATTTTTTCAGTATAACTATATAGTTCCTGGTTTAGTTGTCTCCTGTACTCTCCATCTACTTTGATTGGTCCTAGTATCTTTCTCAGGATCTTCCTCTCCTGGACCTCCAATTTGTCCAACAATCCTTTCCTATTTATATTCTTATAATTAATGAGGTATTTCTAGTTACATTGCTTACCAAGTTAAGTAGTTACAATTATTTTTTTGCATATTATTTGTTAACTGTCTAAATTTGAAATAACTTGCTTTATTATATTTTATTAATTGTAGGAAATGTAATGCTGAACCACTTTTTCTCAGTGAAAAACTATTTCTACCTTCCAGTAAATGATTCTTTTTAAAAATATTTTAGTGTTCATTTAACTTAGTTTTATCACAACATTAAAAGAAAATTGTTATATTAAGTCTATATATGTTGCTCCTAGTATATGATTAAATTATGTTTGTTTTTATTTTTATTTTAGATAGAAGACTTCTCATCTCATGTAACAACAGTTCACAAACTACCTGACGACTGTGGTTTTTTAATCTTGACAAAATCATTTATCATTTTTACCAACAAGCTTTTGAATACTATTAAAATAGTTTCCCGTAAGCTCTCTGTATGCAAAGAAGAAACAAATATTGATCTTCTAAATGCTGTAAGTATTATGCCTGTTACCTTATTAGAGATTTTATGATTTATATCTAAACTGACAAATAAGCATTACCTTTGGGTGAATTGAGTTGCAAATTGAGACCTATGCCATTTGATAGTGCTAGTCGTGATTAGGGTCTGAGCAATTTTTAGGGTGCAATTGACCGGGGATATAGGAAATATAGGGTTTCAAAATTAACATTGGTAACCCATGAGAAATGTTCTAAAAGTTTCTTTTAAACATATTTGAATCCTTTTTTATGGTTAATACTCTTACCTTGTAATTATAGAAGACAAAAACAAGTATTTTGGAAGAAAATCAGAGGAAGATTGAAAATCGGATAACTAGTGATGCAATGTGTAATCAGAAAACATTGCATGACTCATGCAGATACTCTGTTCATGTTGGGCTCACTTAACAAAGTTTCATTGAAACAGAAGGCATGTGGCGCAATCCATGTTCCAGGCTCCTGGTCAAGATAGCCTGACTTTTGAAACGGATATTGAATCATGTTCCTGAAGCTAGGCACTCAGAACTAGAAGATTGTGAAAGCCTGCAATAGGATGAACCTGTCACGATACCAAATGTTGACGTCTGATAGGAAATGCC
The DNA here is from genome assembly GCA_948150685.1 of Rhaphigaster nebulosa. NCBI lineage: Eukaryota > Metazoa > Arthropoda > Insecta > Hemiptera > Pentatomidae > Rhaphigaster > Rhaphigaster nebulosa. The sequence continues at coordinate 114,455,270 of OX411307.1, read as the reverse complement.
ATATCAGTTATGAAAGGAATAAATGTCTTGTACAGCCTGAAGAAGTGTACATCCAGTAGTTTAAAATAAAGCCAATAAATAAATGTTTAACTGAACATGCTGATACTGCAAACATCAAATAGTTTGCAGGAAAGAGTGCAAACATTAGCAAGTCTGACCTGATAAAGTTCTACTAAAACGTCATCTGGCCATCTGCAAACCAAAAAAAACGTCTTCCTTCTCCTTGTTTTGTGGTCTGATAACAAAGAAGGCTGAGTTGATCAAGAGGTTAATTCCAGGTGGATATACGGGGAAGATTTAGCTACTAGATCTGCACTTCTTCAGGTCATACAAGGCATTCTTTCATTTCATCACTGATACAGTGATTCTTGAATTGGACATCAACATTTGGCATCACGACTGGTTCATGGCTTAAGTTTTCACAATCTTCTAGTTTTGTGCTCCTTGCCTCAGGAACATGATTTGATATGCATTTCACAAGTCAGGCTATCTTGATTAGGAGATTGGAACATGGATTGCGTCACATGACACCTGCTTCAAGTGTGATTCAATTACTTTTGTTAAGTATGCCTATTGTGAGCAAAGTATCTGCATGAATCATGCATTGATTTCTGAATTACACATTATATCACTAGTTATCCGATTTTCAAATAACAATCTCCTTCTGATTTTCTCCAAAAATGCTTGTTTTTAACTTCTATAATTACAATGTAAGAGTATTAACCATAAAAAAGGATTCAAATATGTTTAAAAGAAACTTTAAAACATCTTTCATAGGTGCCAATGTTAACTTTGAAACCCTATATCTCATTTAACGCTGGTCCATTGCACCCGAAATTTTGCTCAGGTCCTTATCACGACTAGCACTATCAAATAGCATAGGTCTCAGTTTGCAACTCAATTCACCTAAACATAACGTTTACTTGTTAGATATGGAGATTAATTTAATAAATTTAATGAATTATATTTTTTTACTTTTTCAATAAGAATTGTAATAATCATAAATATCAACAATAAAATATATTAATAATGTAATGGGTATATAGTGAGAACGTTTGACACAGCAGATTATAATCGCACAACTGACATGACTAGAGAGGTCATGTAAAATGGATTTGTCACTGCTGCAATTATTTTCAACATTTTTATTTCTTCTTTATATTTTTTTGAAAACCATGTAGGTAATGAATTTTTATTTACAGATAACATAGGGCAACAAAAAAAAATTGTTTTCTGCAGCTTGAGTTTATGTAGTCAATTTCGATACATTATGATTATGAAGTACTCATCATATAATTAGTTTGTTTGGACTGACTCCAGTTCTCGAGATATACAGTGCAATTAAAAGTATAGTATATGTTGAGAAGATCACTCGTTAAATTCTCCACTACGTTGCACAACAATACTGAGGCTTCGTTAATGAAATCATAGGTGGTGTGCATGTTCATGAAAACATTCTAGAGGAGTCATGTTTACCATCTACCTCCGTTCAGTCTATTTAAAAAAGCTGAAGGCGATTCACGTGCCACATTTGCTACTTTTGCTAATTTATTTTATTTTATTGATCGTTATTGTTCTGAAAAAAGTATGAGTTCTTTACACAAATGTTTTGTTAATAATACCGACCATTTCTTCTACATATGTGGTAAATATTGCCAAGAGAAACAACGAAGAAATATAAATGATTTTGTAAAACAAGCTTATCAAGCATATTTTCGAAAACAACTTGGCCAACAAGACAAACATTGGGTCCCACTTCCATTTGGAATACCGATGACATGGACAGAGCCAATAAAAAACCATCTTGATGATTGCTAATTTTGTGTTACGAATGTAAAAGTTATGAAATGATACAAAAAACGCTCTTGGGTTTATACAAACATATAATCTGCTAAGCCACCAATACTAAGTTCGGAATTTGTGTTAGTGCATAATGGAAATAAATTAGCTTCGATCCCGATAGGTCAGGTCATTCAACTAAACAGGAAGAATATCAAAATATCAAACTTGCTTTAAAGAAAATTTTATTTGTTCAACATCAGCGGTCAGTGTATGTAGATTTAAAAATGGTAAAATTTTTATTAATTATGTAAAATGGATACACTAAATATCCACGTTTTCTTTGTCTGTGGGGCAGTCGTGCAAAAAATGAACACTAGCCGTCAAGAATAAGTATGACTGTAGGAAAAGCTAACATCGTTCATGAATCATTGATAAGTCAAGAAAAAATCATTCTTCTGCCACTGCATATTAAACTTGGGCTTATGAAACAGTTTGCAAAAGCTTTAGATAAGAATGGCGATTGCTTCAAATATGGTCTCAGTACAGAATAATTAAAAGCAGGCATCTTTGATGGACCACAAATCCGTACTCTTATGAACAATGATGATTTCCTAAATCATATGACTCAGGTTGAACTGGAAGCATGGACAAAGCTTTGTATCAGTTGTCAAGAATTGTTTGGGGAGTCGTAAAGTTGAAAATGATACCGAAATCATTGACGAAATGCTTTAAAATTTTGAGAAACTGGGAACTAATATGAGCATCAAATTACATTATTTGCATAGCCATTAGATGAATTTCCTGACAAATTGAGTGATTACAGTGAAGAACAAGGGGAATGGTTCCACCAGGACATCAAGATAACAGAGGAAAGATATCAAGGCCGGTGGGATTGCATATGATGGCAGACTACTGCTGGACCTTTCAAAGGGACTCTCCTGACCAAAAATACAATAGACAATCACATACAAAACATTTTTCTTAATTCATATTTGTGTTTTTCAATATTTTATTATTAATTTTATTGTTTATTTTATAATTTATATGAATCAATTTTATATTATTGTAATATAACAAACTGTTTATTATGCAGGTTGTAAATGGTATGAGTAACAAACATGTGGTAGCTAATTCAACATTTAATTTGCAACAATTAGTTCCCGGTATATATATTTTAAATTATCCTCTTATTTGGTAGTAATTTAAGTTGTGTTTTTTTCTCATAAATAGGGTTAAAACTCAATGTTGATTTGCGCTATTTAAAATTCAACCGAACCATTAGTAAAAGCTTTACATTTCCTACAGGTATTAGTCGTCATTGATTAATAGTGGTGACTAAATTAGTATTAGTCGAGATGATTTCTTTTAAGATCTGGAATGGTGTCGAATCAATCTTATTAGGATAAATGTGCTGCTACTTCAGAATAGAAGTTGTAATGTTTGTCTCTTCAAGGCTTTGCTGAGGTTTATAATTCATGATTCATTAAATTACATAAATTCATTTTGTATAAATAAGTTTCTTTAGAGTGTATCTTTCTTTAAATGTGCCATAGAAATTAATTTTGGTACTTTTTATTTTAGGAATTTATTCAAGAATCCTTATTGGAAGAATATATCCTTAAAGAAAATGAAAGAACTCTGAAAATGTTTTGTGTTGACTATTCAAGAGATAAATTTGTTATTATTACAAATCAAGCATTTTATAGACTTCAGCTAAAGTAAGTTTAATGTTAGCTTTATATGTGTGTGTGTGTATAATTTTGTGTATATGTTGCAAAAATAATTTTGAATAATGATGAGAGATTCCTTATGTACAGTGGACTATCGCTGATCCAAACCTTGCTAATCTGAACCGTTTTATAATTCGAACCACCCCTTAAAAAAATTGAAGGTTTGATGTGAAGTTTATACATACATTCAGTAAAACCGTCTGTATTATAAACAGCTTACGTGCTGTGTGGCTTAAAAAAAAAAAAGTTGAACCAAAAAAGGTTTTAGAAATTACAAAAATTATTGTTTTCCAAGAATCGTTTTATTAGCTTTTAACCCCACTCCACCACCTCAGGTACTTCTTAGTAACTTTTCCCCCTATTGCCCATTCAGTTATAAAAAAAAAAAAAATTGAAATGCCAATATTCTATATGTAATTTGTGTTAAACTGTTTCCTTAATTTCAAATGAGCACTTTAAAAAGGAAGCATCTCACATTAACTTTGGAGAAGAAACTAACAATAATTAATCGCCTTGAGAGAGATGAGCCCATAACAAAATTAGCAGTGGAATTAAATCTTGGCAAGTCCATTATCTCTGATATTTAAAAAAAATAAAGAATTTTTTTTTTAATTTTGTTATTTCCATGGAACAAGGTCTAAGTGCTAGACGAATGTAAAATTTAGATATTTGCTGTTGATTTACAAAGCATTTTACTCATCATTATGAAGCAGATGCAGACAGATGCCTTGAAAAAGATGCTTTCAGCTTCCAAACGAATAAAAATTTGAGACCATTTCTCAAAAAAATAAATTTCTAAACAATGATTTACTATTGTAAAAATATTTGTTTCATTTATTTCAGTTTTTAAATTGGCTTATTATTAATTAAGTTACCTTTTTTTTCCTATTCATTAATTTAAATATTTCACTAATTCAAACCCCCTTAATTTTAATTAGTTCGGATTAGCGAGAGCCTGCTGTACTTATTTTCATACTTAAATGAATGCCAAGAATACAAAATAATGGTGAGAGGAGGAAATATCTAATATTCGTATGTAATCCATCTAAACTCCTGGACAAAAGTATCGTATCACTTATGCTTTATTTCTAAAATCATACTGCAGTCAAATACAGATAATTTTTATTTATTTACAGATAAATTAGATATGGTGAACTTACTAATGTAAATACGAGTTAATACCATTTTATTTTAATTCCAGACAAGATTAATTCCCTGAATACATTTCATATTTTTCACTAGGTGATTCATTTCTCTTTCATTAATCATGTAATTTTTTTAAAGTGGTTTTTATTCATTCACAATGAATAGACAAACCACTTTACAAAATTTTTCGGAGGAAATGGTGATTCACCTAAATATGCTGCATGAAGGGGGAATTGTGAGATGCCTTGGCATTAACCAGTAAACAGTATCCAGGACAGTAAAGTGGTACTGAGGGACAGGCAATTACATATGCCAGGTCGTCCACGCTCTAAAACAGGATGCGACAACTGTATTTTCAATTACATGTTTTATGAAACTGGTTCTCTGCTGCCAATGAAGTTAGAAATTTAATTGTAGAAGTCTAAGGTGTCCATGTTTCTCAAAGAACGGTTACAAGGAGGCCAAATGAAGTTGGTATGAAGATCAGCAACAGAACAGGTCTCTTTTTTGTTAGGGCAGATAAAGTTCAGAGTCTTCTTCAGTTTGCCAGGGAACTTATTGATTTTTCAAATTAAGGCTGGTCCTGTGTATTGTTCTCAGATGAGTCAAGATTCTCTTTAAACTCACCTGATGGGAGGGAGAGAGTGTGAAGAAAACCTGGTGAAAGATTCACTGTGCAATGTGTCTCATAGAGTGAGTTACCATGGGCTTGTACTGAGGCCAATGCAGAGATATACATTGCTGATACAATCACTACAAATGCCGTCAGATATATTGAAGGCATCCTTCAAAAATATGTGGTACCATTTGCACCATTTATTGGAGATGGTTTTATGTTACTCCACAATAATGTGAGGCCTCACACTGCTCAAGTCTGAGTACTTTAAGGAAGCTGGAATTAAGGTGATGCGTTTTCCACTATGAAGTTTAGATCTCAACCCAAGTGAGCATTCCTGGGATATGATGGGAGGATGTGTGAAAAACTGTCAGATTCTCCTGAAGACTCTCGAAGAACTCAAGATAGCCCAAAGAGAAGAGTGGGGCAACATACCCCAAGCATCTCAACAAAATTAAATTTTTTCAATGTCTAGGCAATTGAATGCAGTTATCAAAGTGAGAGGAGGAACCATAGAATACGTCTAGTGAACTGCTGTTATATTTAACTTGTAATTTTTATTTTTAAGTAAATTTTATTTTGACAAGCAAATAGCCATTTTTATTTGTTTTTAGCCATCTGTTTTCCTTGTACTTGGTGGCTCCCAATGCTTCTGACCCATAGGTGAGCATTGGGTGTACCAGGGCCTTGTATTGGTTAATTTTAGTGCTGGAGGGAATAAATCTGCTTTTAAAGTACTTCGCCAAGACAAAGAAGCACATGTTGGAAGCATTGATCCACCTAATGATTTCTTGTACTTTGTTGTTCTGCGAGTTCATCTTGGACCTCAAATATATGAAGGACTCTGCGTTCTGAAATTTGTAGGGACCAATGTTGAGAAATCCAGCATGGTTTCCATTACCACCAACTATCATTTGATTTTTTTTATATGTACATTGAGACCAAATTCCGTGGCTGCTGTTTCGAAAGCGATGAATGACTCTTTTAACACCCACTCAGACCTTGCAACAATTTTCGAAGCCATCGCCATACTCTAGTAACTGTAACGTCTGGAAAATATGGTACCACTTGTCTGTATTTTTGATTGACGAACAGCCTTTTCTCATGCCATGTTGAACAGAAGGCATGCTAGGGTATCTCCATATCTTACTTCGCTGCTGGTTTGAAATACTTAAGACAAGTCTGAACTCATGCGGACTGTGCATTTAGAATTTTTCATTGTCAAAATATATTATTTTATTATATATATATATATATCTATATATATATATATATATATATATATATATATATATATATATATTATTTTGTTTAGTTATGTAAAATAAGTTTATAATTCAAACTGAACACGTGAACTTTAAACCTTAGTGTAAGAAGTTCAGTGACATTTTTTCATTATCAAACAGAAATACAACCTTTATAATTATTCAGATTCATTCTCAATTCTGAATTATCATATGCTAACCAAATGCAATATTTTATGGTTCCAATTTTGTTTTAAATTTAATAAATTAAATTGACAAAAAGCTCCTTGAATCTTATAGTTCACAGCCTTGAAATCCTTGAATTTTGTCATACTATATTGCTGGACACCTTGAAACATGGAAAGATAAAACCAAGGATTATAAAAATCTATCATTCTTTAATGCCTTAATGGCTATGAATTGTATCATGAATTCAAATTGGACTTTCAATTACATACATTGCAACAGACTTATTTCTTGTTGTTTCTTAGTGCGTGGTTTCAACAAAGATTCTCCATTTTTTTGTTGGCTAATTTATTAATTTTTCAACATTAAATTACTTATTATTGGTTAGTCTGTATTAATAATTCTGTAATTTTACAATGTTTTATAGTTTATAACTACATTAGCTTTTTTTTAAATCATGGAATTTTAAAATTTGTTGTACCTTTGTGAAGTCTATTAGAAATGAATAAAAACTTGTAATTTAAAGGGAGAAGTTGGTCGGGGGGTGCGGTCAAAGAATTACACTACCATAAGCGAAATTATATATTTTGTGCTGACGTTTCGGCCTAAGTTTTAGGCCATCTTCAGGGCAGAGAGGCGTGTGGTCGAGCGCCAACTCAATAGGCGCTCGACCACATGCCTCTCTGCCCTGAAGATGACCTAAAACTTAGGCCGAAACGTCAGCACAAAATATATAATTTCGCTTATGGTAGTGTAATTCTTTGACCGCACCCCCCGACCAACTTCTCCCTTTAAATATAAATATACGGTCAACAATAACTCCCTCCATTAAACAATTGTAATCTTTAAATAAAAATTTGATCTGATTTATGCATATACTTTTGCTTTGTAACATGTTTGACCTTTTTAAACATTCATTAGCTCTTGAAGATAAATGATATTTTAATTTTCAGAATTGATCCACACAAGTTAGTTTTGAAAAATCTTCTAGCTAAAGAAAACATCCAATATGCTGAAAAACTAAGTTTAATATTTAATCTGGACCTGCAAAAACTAATTTGTGAGGCAGGCGATATCCAGTTATCAAAAGGATTTGTCAAAGAAGCAATTCATCTGTATAATTTAACAAGAGTAATTTTTTTAATTAACTTACATAGTAGATGTGAAGAGTTACATTTATTTAAATTTGGCAAAAATAAAATTGCCATTGTTTTTTAAAAACATTATTTTTCTTTACGAAATGGAAGTACTGTAATAAATATTGCATTGGTGTATTTATTATTTTTTAATATAAATTTCAATATTTTTTATTAACAAGCTCAATGGCATTACTACTAATTAAAAATAAAAAAGTTTTTCAATATTGATTATTTTATCATAAATAAATTAAAAAAATTAAGATTTATTTTAAATATTTCAGTACACAGTTTAATTTTACTAATGAGGAAGTGATAGCTGATGAAACTATTTAATATATTACTGCATTGTTCGTTGTTATTATAGCCATAAAATATACTCATAAGAATGAAAAAATGACACCATATAAAATTTAGATTTCTGCCATTTAATGCCAAATAACAGTAAATAAATAATCCAGAGTGCATAGTTGGATTTATTTTGTCCAAAATTCATATCACAATTAGTATCACTGTAATTATTGATTTTATTCCTGTTCAATCAATCTCATTATTAGCCTTTCTGAAAGGTAATTTTCTTCTTAATAAAATATTTGTATTATTTAAATACCTGGATACTTTTTATGTTCAATGATAAGTTTTATTAAGAAAGAGAATATTATTATTATTTGCATTCTATGAAGTAACTTAATTCCTACCTATCTATTTTTCTTGACTAAGAGTATAACTGGTTAAGTCATCAACATTTCCATATTGCTTATTTTATTTTTATTCCATATGAAGCAAGAAAAGTGAACGTTTATTTATTTTCTTTTTTTATTAAAAATTGGACACATACCACTAACTTAATGGTGTTTCCACTTAGGCACCACTATTGAAGCCAGGCTGAGGCAGTCAAATTCCAACCCATGGACACATATACTATGCATTTCCTCAATCTAGATTTTAAATCTGAGGAGGAGGATCTTTTTATTTTACTTTTATGTTATTATTATATTGTCTTTTGTGTATCTATGATTAGAAACATGTAGGAAAAATTTACATGGTAGAAGTACCCACAGAGGGTTTAAATTGTGTCTGAAAGATACCATTTAAAAAAAAAAATTACTTTGTGAACTACTTGTATCCATTTTTTCTTATTTAACCACTGATATTCTAAGGTTTTCCAAAAATCGTTGTGTCCTGTGGTTGAGGACATCTTTGTGTTATGAGTAGCGGACTACTCACTCATAAAATCTCATTGGAAAGGGTTCTCTAGCTCAGGGTGGATAAGGGGTGTTTAGAACATGGAAATGGCAATGATAACAGAACACTTTAAAAAAATCACTTTTGGATAATTTTACCTTTGCAGCATAATTGAGAATTGTTATTTAGTCTTCGACTGATACACAAATCTAGTAGATGTCCTTAGCTGATTCTAGATAGCCATAATTCATAGATCTAAACAAAATATTTATAAGCAATTATTTAATATGTATAAAATATATTCTTAGAGCTTATGATTCATTATTTTTTGGAATTTAATTTTAGCCTCTTGATACATTTTAGGTTCAATATTTAGTATAATGATATTAATATATGTAATTGGATACAGTTAAACTGTTTTTAATTTTTTTTTTTTTATTGTACCAGTTTGGTGGAACTCATCTTATTTTGATGCTTGCTGTACTTGGTCTCATGCCTGAGCTTTTTGATGCTTTAAGAACCTGTCAGTATGCTCAATCTTATAAACTTCATTTTATGAACTTGAAACTTCTTGTATTCTTGCATCAAATGTTGACTAACTATTCCAAGAAACTGCATAATATGTTTAGGTAATTGTTTTACATGGGTATTAAACAATTAATTTATCTATTAATGATTTTTTTTTTATTTTAGCAATAGTATTTGTTTTATCTATAATTGTTGTTTTTTTAAACTTTGTAGAGAGCTCCTTCTTCAATCAGGTTATGATGAGGCCTTAGCTGTTAGTGTTTTAACTCAAGCTGGTCTCTGTGAGGAACTTCTTTACTTAACTAAGAAGAAAGGATTACATCCTATAACTATGAGTGTAGTTATGCATTTTGTTCGACATAACCATTCTGTGAATATATCCAGTAGGTCTTTTTGTTATTTTGATTTGGTTTTTTAATTGAAATTTTAATATCTAACTTAAATGATAGACGATTCAATTTTTATTTGATATTTGATTGATATATCAATTGATATTTGATTACAGATATTTCTGGATTTTGGTATCTCATTAGTGATCGCTCATTTTGTGACACACTGTTAATCAAACCAAATTTTGTTTTATATCATCAGAAACTTCTTCTGAGCTCTTTGCCATTTTTAAATACAGATATTCTTTTAGTAAGTTAATGTTAATATATATTTTATTCTTACAATGTTACATTATGTATATCAAAAAGTGTTTTTTGTTTGTTTATTTTGTTTTTAAGTTAATGTAACTTAAAATTTATGAAATAAAAATTCTTTTTCATTGATGCCTAATGGTGCAAATTAATAATTTTATGATTTTGCATGTTTATTTCTTTCAAATGTTTTATAATAGAATTTCTGATCCCGTGAATTACGGTGGTTTTAGTTCTGGTAAGAATATTTTACCAGTTTTTAGTAATTATTAATTTAGTGATTAAAATCATCAAATTTTCATTGATAAAATAATTAAATCATTGATTATTTTTCTGTTTTTCCCTTTACAAGAAATAAATTAAGTACACATTTAAAGTTTCATTGCTAGAAATATATCAATAAATAATTCTGTAATAAAAGATTAATTTATTAGTATAGCTACACACATTTATGGTTTTAACAGCTGTGTGCACCAAAAAGTTTATATCCAAAATATAAGCATAATCTTGTGAGAAGTTGTACTATTAAATTTAAGAGCATAGGTTTATTATTACTGTAATTGCATGGGTTTTACTTAGTTTTCCTTGGATTAATGGAGTGTTTTTAGCCCATATTTATGTGAAATTAGGGTATTGCAATTAATTGTTGCAAAAATATAGTGCTTTTTTAAGTAAATGCAACTATCCTATCTTAATTAAATGGTTAATCATTATTTATTTATTTTATTTCACTTGAAATAAAATTATTTTGTGTATATTTGTTTATATCTATGTATATTTTTTTTCTCAGAATTTGGAAGCATTATATAATCCATTCAGTGTGTCTTTGAGGTCATGGATTACTAATTTAGTACAGGTAAATTTCTAGGTTACTGTTAAATTAAATATGTATAATTAAATCGATTTATTATTCATTTTGGAACCTTAGTTGCTGCCCTAGTGTGAAGAGCATAGGCTAATCATGAAATCGCAAAGTCAAAAGCTTGGGGCTTCTCTGTTTTATTATTTCTTGTACTAATTTTGATGCTTAGGCATCTATTTTTTATTAGGCATTTATAAAAAGTGTTATTTTAAGTTATGAAATAGTTGAGGGTCACTGGAAAAGATGAATAAGGGATAGATTAGAGAGCAATAGAAGGTTTATAGCAAACAAAAGCAAAAGATAAAAAAAAGAGCAGATATCATATGAGTAATGTAGTGATGATAGTAATATGTTTAAAGCTAAAATGAAATAGAAAAAAAATGTTACGTGTATTATGTCTAGCAATAGATTGATAAGTATGCTGTGTATGTAGCAACACAAGATATTTGGGCAGCATTGATATAAATAAAGCATTTCTCTCTCTGCCTAGCTAGATAGACTATTTTATTTAGTTTTTGTGAACAACCTCATAATTATATTGAATAATCAATGGTTGACCGTAGAACTTATGAAGGAATGAGATGGTCCGGGAGGTGATCAAAAATTGGAACACAAATAGTAAAAACTATTTATTAAGGATCCGACGTTTCGACCCACTTTGCAGGTCTTCTTCAGGGCTGAATAAACAAGATACTAAAATAACAATAAAGCAATGGTATATACAGTGAATGAATTAATAAATAAAAAAGATTTAGTGGGCAAAACAATAAAAAAATGAAAACAGTGATGACTTTGTAAAATGAAACTGGCAGTGACAACAACTAAAAATAAATTAGTGAATATTAATACATTAATAAAACTGGCTATATAATAATAAAAATAGGTAAACCAAAAGAGAAATTACATTAACTAAAAATTAAGAACAATGCTAAATAAGTAAAAAAGGGAATACAAATAAATAAACAGGCAAACTATAGTACCTTGAAGCTATAAGGGAGGAAGAATGACTTACCAAAAAGCAAAGTAATTAAGGAGGCGGTGTAGGAGTAGTAATTATAATGTAATTATTAGTTATATATAGAAGGCAGTGGAGAGGGGTTTTCATTATAAGTGCCATCTGTTGGGGATGTAATGAACAAAAACTATGTACAGAGGCATACTGATAGAAAGTTTTCAGTATTTTAAAAAATGCTTAAAAATGAGTAAAGTAATAAAGGAGTGGGGTTGGCTGAAGTTATGAAGATAAAAGAGATGGGAGTTGTCAAAATAATGAGGGTTAATCCTAAAAAGAAGTATTGAAAATAGAAGAGAAAAAAAATCTAAAGTAACAAATATAAATAATAAATTAAAATAAAAATCAATATATATAGAATGGGAAAGGAGAAAATAAAAATATAAATTGAACAAAATTCATGAATAAAGAGATTGAGGTAAAGTGCCATCTGTAAGAGTTTAATGAACAAAAAGTAAGTATATACAAAAGAATGATTAAGTAATAAGGATAGAAATTTTTTTTCCTCTACATTGCCCTTACAAAACTGGTTAAATTAAAGCTATAATTATAGGTATAATAACAGGAGGAAAATTTTTAACAATAACCTATTTAAAAAAATAAAAATAAGGATACAAAATTGTGATATAATAAACATAAAGTGAGACAATCAAATAGTAAAGAAAATGGATGAGTAGAAAGTATTTTTGGTACCAGATTAAAATAATTGCATAGGTAAAAAATTGAATAAGTAATTTAAATGTTATTATAAAATTTAATAACAAGTTTACCTTTTGCAATATATTACACTTTAATAGTAAGTAACCCTTAATTATTAATAATTTGCATTGTTAAATTAATAAATAACAAGTTTTCCCAAGAACCTTAAAATTAATGTTGCTAGAAACTTAATCCATCGGTGTCTTTCCTTATCAGATCCTCAATATCATCAAACTAACATTCAACACATCAAAGAAATTTTACTTTCCAATAGCTTCCCATCCAACATCATTCAAAAACTTTTTGACTCTAATAACAACCCTACTACCTTAACCCTTCCTTCCCTTAATTCTTCACAATCTACTTCCAAACTTTTTCTTTACAGATCTCTTCCTTATATCCCTATTCTTTCTGATAATATTAAAAAATTCCTACAATCTTCTATACCTACCTTACATCTTGGCCTTAAATCCCATAATAAACTTTCTTACCTTTTTACCAACTTGAAAGATCCTATCCCTCTCAAACACCGCTCTAATGTAGTTTACCGGATTCCGTGCTCCACCCCCAATTGTAATTCTTCTTATATAGGCGAAACCAAAAACCATCTAAAATCTCGCATTTCCCAACACAAAACATCCATCACCTCCCGCAACCAGTCTGCCTCCAAATTATCAGAACATGCCTTGACCCTCAACCATTCCTTCAACTTCGATCAATCCTCTATCCTGGCTACAGTTCCCAACCATGAAAAAAGACTTATTTCGGAATCAGTTTACATACACCTTGAACTGAACCCAGTTAATCATAAAATAGACAAAAATTGTATTTCCCTTACTTACTGACATATTTTAAATCTTATTAAAAAACAATAATAGCCCTATCGTTATCTATTTTTATTCTGTCTTATTATTACTTTCCTACAGTTAGTTTTTTTTTTTTTTTTTTCCACTGATTACCCTTGGGAAAACTTGTTATTTATTAATTTAACAATGCAAATTATTAATAATTAAGGGTTACTTACTATTAAAGTGTAATATATTGCAAAAGGTAAACTTGTTATTAAATTTTATAATAACATTTAAATTACTTATTCAATTTTTTACCTATGCAATTATTTTAATCTGGTACCAAAAATACTTTCTACTCATCCATTTTCTTTACTATTTGATTGTCTCACTTTATGTTTATTATATCACAATTTTGTATCCTTATTTTTATTTTTTTAAATAGGTTATTGTTAAAAATTTTCCTCCTGTTATTATACCTATAATTATAGCTTTAATTTAACCAGTTTTGTAAGGGCAATGTAGAGGAAAAAAAATTTCTATCCTTATTACTTAATCATTCTTTTGTATATACTTACTTTTTGTTCATTAAACTCTTACAGATGGCACTTTACCTCAATCTCTTTATTCATGAATTTTGTTCAATTTATATTTTTATTTTCTCCTTGCCCATTTTATATATTTATTTTTATTTTAATTTATTATTTATATTTGTTACTTTAGATTTTTTTTCTCTTCTATTTTCAATACTTCTTTTTAGGATTAACCCTCATTATTTTGACAACTCCCATCTCTTTTATCTTCATTACTACAGCCAACCCCACTCCTTTATTACTTTACTCATTTTTAAGCATTTTTTAAAATACTGAAAACTTTCTATCAGTATGCCTCTGTACATAGTTTTTGTTCATTACATCCCCAACAGATGGCACTTATAATGAAAACCCCTCTCCACTGCCTTCTATATATAACTAATAATTACATTATAATTACTACTCCTACACCGTCTCCTTAATTACTTTGCTTTTTGCTAAGTCATTCTTCTTCCCTTATAGCTTCAAGGTACTATAGTTTGCCTGTTTATTTATTTGTATTCTCTTTTGGTTTACCTATTTTTATTATTATATAGCCAGTTTTATTAATGTATTAATATTCACTAATTTATTTTTAGTTGTTGTCACCACCAGTTTCATTTTTTTATTTTTTGCCCACTAAATCTTTTTTATTTATTAATTCATTCACTGTATATACCATTGCTTTATTGTTATTTTTGTATCTTGTTTATTCAGCCCTGAAGAAGACCTGCAAAGTGGGTCGAAATGTCGGATCCTTAATAAATAGTTTTTACTATTTGTGTTCCAATTTTTGATCGCCTCCCGGATTATCTCATTCCTTCATAATTATGTTTTAATGATATTGGTATGATTTATGAGTTAAGGTATGAATGCTATTAATTTATTTTTATTTTTTCAGGGTGATGTACCACTTCAAGTCTGGATTCAAACTTATATTTTAATATGCACCTATCTTTCACTTAGAGAAAATAACATTAAAATTGATACTATCAGCAAAATCTCATTGGGTCAAGAATGGAAATTTATTAATTTGAAGGTTTGATAATTTTTTTATGTATTTCTCATTAATTACAATAACATCATATTTCTTATATTTTAATATTCACATATCTTTTATTAGGATAAAATAAAATTAGCATTGATAGTATCAGCGAAATCTCATTGTATCAAGAGTTGAAATACATTTATTTGAACTTCTGATGATATTTTTTTTTTTATGTATTGCTCATCAATTATAATAACATCATATGTTTTGAAACATGGTCTCACGAGCAGCTGAAATGCACTCTGTAGCTCATGTTGTCATAATGCAGGAACTGTAAGGAAAAGACCTGAAATAAATTCTAGGAATATCATAGTAATAACCTAAGACAAGCATCAGTTTGGGCTCATAGATTGTAAATTAATTTCAGCTAGTCTGCTTACAGTTAATATTAATTACAACTCTACAAGTGCATGCCTTAATGTTATTATTATACTGAAATTTACCATTAATGATGCATTTATTCTATTTTTTGTATGTCACTATTAATTTATTTTTTTCTAACATATTAATTCAATCCATTTCAGTCACCTTTTGTTTAATCTTATGTAACTTGATGATTCCTTCTGAAATCATACAACCCCACACAATCAAGTATTCGTCTCCTCCCTCCCCCAAACTGAGTTTTTTTGACAACAGATCTCATTCAGTTTTTGAGAAGGGAAACAGAATGTAAAAAAAGGAAGAAGAAGAATATTGTTAAAATGTAAAACTTGATAAGTTCCACGGACGTTTGAAATAAAGCAAAACAAAAAATCTAATTTTCTTACAGTTTCTCAACGAAAAATGTTTAAATTAAAAAAAAAAAAAGGTAAAAAACTCTTCATAAAATTGATTAAATAAAATGAAAATATTAAGAGGCAATTTATTTATTTTATTTATTTATTTTCCTTTATAAATATTAACTTTAAAGTTTAAGTCCATCCATTATTCAAGTTAAGTATATCTGAAAAAATGTTGATTACAAAACTGACTTCAAATTCCGTGTTCAACTGGCCAGAAACAATGTAATACATAATTTGAGGCGTTTTAAAAACTATTGATTGTTTTAACAAAAATAAATGTGTGTACTCAAGATTTTTTTTCATTTGCTGAGAACTTTCACGAAGCATTATTTAAATACTATTAGTAATCAACTAAGCAGCAATATGCTTAGTTGGAATAAAAAAAGAGATTTCGTTAAAATTAAATGCTTCAAGGAAGGAACAACATTCATTCTGTCAATGAAGTTTTAAGAAAACGTTTAATAATTCCAGTTACAATAAAAATGTCACAAAAATAAAACATACTAACCATTTGTTTAAGAAATGGTTACTGGAAAAACTCAAATTGAAAACGGGATAAAGTTATCATAGTAATTTAACATTGATAAATCCACTACTTCAGAAATTAAAAAATTTGCAGACTTTAGGGATTTCTTAGTCAATTCGAATACACTATAATGAAATTGTGATAATTTTGAGAATCCTTCTCAAATAGTACCTACTAAATAGTAACAAGGTTTAAATGAGAAATTTTATGTAGACTTTAATTTGTAAATTTGTGGATGTAATCTTCCAAATTTGTTCTTTATGGTCAACAATTCCAAATTTTTCTGGTCATATCATCATCATCATCATCATCCTTAGTGCGACAATCCATTACTGAATCTTGGCTGCCTCAAGAATCTTCTTCCATCTCTCCCTATCTCGTGCGTCCTTCCACCAACTCTGGATTCCCAGAGCTCTGGCATCACCACTCACACAATCGAGCCATCTCAGTTTTGGTCTTCCGATTTTCCTCTTACCAATTGGTTCGACATTGAATGCTTTTTTCGGGACTACATTATCATCCATCCGTAATTTTAAAGTCATATAGGACCAGAAACTTATGAACTTCTTCGACTAGTTTTTCTATTGCCATCTTGAAGGGAATCAGAGACCGCACTGTCACTGTCAAAAAGTAAACCAAACTATTCTAGTACCTCGGTGCAGTGATGTTCGGACTGTTCCATTCTGTTGTAGGAGATTATTCCCCACCATGCATTTGCCAACACTAGGCTGGCATGCACACCGGGCACGGTGCGGTCGTGTGGCCCGGCCTTAAGTTGTAGGTTTTCATCAGGATGACTATTCTATTGTTCGGGAAAAAGTGACATTATTGTTATGACCTATATGTTATTAAGTTTTTAAAATTATGTATAAACTTTCAGCTTGGAGTTCATGAAAATAAAATTAGTGCTGGCTTTAATCATGCTACTGTAGTGATAGACGGAAATGCCTATGCTTGGGGTTGTACTTCCTTCAGTTGTTTAGGTAAGTTATCAGAAAAATAATTGATTTTATTGTTTTGCACTTAAAATTCGCAATACATGGACCATTTTTTAAAACTGTGATTTTTTCATTTTCAAATGATTTTCTTTTGTAACTTTAGATTAAATTTTGTACTATTACTTTTTTCGATTGATCATGATTTCTGAAAATTTTACTATATAAATCTTTTTTTTTTATATCTGTTCTTATATTATTTTTTTCTGTCTGTTTTAACTGTCCTACTTTTGAAAAAAAAAAAAAATCATACCTTGCAGCATCCTGGACATTAAATTTTAGACAGTTGTTTTTCCTAAGGTTTAGAACAGAGTCCAGCTTCACGAGGATAGCTGATTATTTACTTGAATAAAGAATTAGCAATACTATCTCATAATCCTAAATTTTGGTTGGGAGGAAACATTTATGCATGACCTCCATTTACTTAATTATTCCATTTACTATCATAACAGCAACCATTCATGTATGCCTTGCCTGAATTTTGTTGAATATTATACTTGATGAAGACAGCACTTTTGGTATTTATAATTTTCCTTGTTATTTTCAATATGGAATACTACCAACATTTATGTTTATGTTTCATCTCTAAAATTTACAAGATAGTTTTCAACTATGCACAAGTTGTTTATATATATTTCCACTCCAATCGATGAAAGTTAATTTGTTTTTTCACTGCCACCTAGACCAACCTTATATGTATTCCGGGAGAAGGCCTATCGGTCGGACTTTTTAGCTAAAAACTTGTAAATATCTTGTTTATTCTGCAATAAATATTTCTCTCAGTTCTATTTTAGTGTCTCCAAAGTAATTGTTATCTATAGGCCTTACAATCATGTTGTGGTTTTAAATCTATTATCAGTTGTTTAAAAAAATGAGAAAAACCAATATTATACAGACTGATCTATTGCTGTTTAATTTCAAAAATAAAAAATAAATTAATTATGTTTTGCTGTATTTATAAAAGTGGAAATTCACAAATTATGTAATAAATACAAATTACTTTATTACATACATTTCCAATAATGTTAAATGATGATTTTATTTGTCAGTAATATAGGATTGTTCATTTCTATGTTAAAAAACGGAAAAAAATACAATAAAGCATTATGCTCTTATAAGCAATTATTACATACAAGATAAAAAATGGTTTAATAACAAAATATTTATTACTTATACTACTTATTAAATTAATTTTGCAGAATCAAATAATTTATTACTAATTCCAACAAAATATATTATATAGTATATTAAATATATTAATACATATATTATATAATATATTCAATATATTAATGTATAATGTATAAATATATTTTACTTATAAGCAGAGTGTGTGTGTTTGTGTGCGTGCGTGTGTTGTACTTCCTTCAGTTGTTTAGGTAAGTTATCAGAAAAATAATTGATTTTATTGTTTTGCACTTAAAAATCGCAATTCAGTGCCTGCGTGTATAATCCAAAATCCCAAAACTGATGGAGGAAGGCTATCATCATACAACCTTCAATAATAAATAGGCATAAAAAAATTATTTTATTAAGATGTACATGGGTAATTAAATAAATAATAAATTATATATAATAGCAATAAATTAAAAAGCTGAGAGATCAATTCTAATTTCTACTTAAATTTAAATTAAAAGTTAGTTACACCAGTCTGCAGGTCACAAGTTTTTTCTTCTATTTACAGTTAAACACAGAACAACTCAAGTAAGGGCATTTACCCCTCCCTCAAATTGTAAGGGATGAGTTGCAGATAGAATAATTTGACCCCAAAAAGTCAACAGAATTTTCTTTTTCCTGATAATAACGAAAAAGTGTAATAGCCGTCTAACGGAGGGCATAGGGGCTGGCAGAAGGTTAAAAAATACGAGTGTTTTTAATTCACTAATTTCACAAAATTTCTGAATATCTGTTATATTCTCATTTTATATTATGTTATAGATTCACCTTAAATGGTAAACTTTTGATCCATTTATAATTGTATATACTTAAACAAATTAAATTTTAAGTAATTTTATTTGTTGTGTCTTTTGATTTTAGGTAATGGGCCTACTAATCGCTCAGTATCTGGACCGGCATTTATTGAAACATTCTTTAACATTGGAGTAAGGGTATTTTCAATCTCTTGCGGAAGAAATCATACCCTATCAATCACTGACAATGGGGTAACAACAATTTTATTTACTTGCCAAGTTTTTTTATATTACATCACTTTGTGTATAGTCATACCTACTGTTAAAAAAATAATATTTTTACTAATTTGTGTGTCATTTTCTTAAGGGTGATCATTACAATTAGATTAATCATTCTGTTGGTAGATACTAATTTTAATTTCTCTTACACCTGCTTCCCACCATTTATTCCCATGGCATAATTCCTAAATAAAAACTGTTTTTGTCTTGATAACTCAATTAACACTATTGGGAATTTTGTTTTATTTATGACAGAAAACCCTAGACTTCTGTACACCTCCAACGATGACCCTTTTGCTTATGATAATAAGTATCTGGGTATCTCTTAATGATTTTGTGGTCTAGATTTTTTGTATTTCCATTTTTTAACTATTATGACGTATTAAATTAATCATTTATGAAGGACTAAGTTTTCTGATTAAACTATTCACAATGTTTGGTTGATGCTTTTTTTTTTTACCACAGTTGGCATTTGGAAGAGGGGCGAACACTTCTGATGGCACAGCCTCTAGAGCTGCTGAACTTTATCTTTAGTCTATTTACCTGTTGGTCTATTATTTATTTTGTCTATTTTTTGATTGAAGAAATATGTGCATGAAATTAATGACACGATAAATAAAAATAAAATAAAAAAATCATAACAAATTAGTGTTATTGATTTTCGCCTCATGTATCAAACAAAGAAATTACAGATAAAAATTTAAAATGGCATTAAATTAAAAGAACTCTTTAGGAATGAAGTGATCGAACACATTCATGAATAATATCAACTGTTTTTCCGAGTTATGAAGTACAATGTAACTTCACAATATATGCACTG
This sequence comes from Rhaphigaster nebulosa, assembly GCA_948150685.1. Classification (NCBI taxonomy): domain Eukaryota; kingdom Metazoa; phylum Arthropoda; class Insecta; order Hemiptera; family Pentatomidae; genus Rhaphigaster; species Rhaphigaster nebulosa. The sequence goes on along the minus strand of OX411307.1, from coordinate 114,434,783 downwards.
CATTAACAAAAATTGCCATGTATTGAGAATACTGATTAGGAAAGGGAGTATATTTTGATGGAAAGTAATAATTAAACAGCAATAAATGATTTTTTTATATAAACAAATATTATTGTTAGTTTATGGGAATGCTGATACGATGAAGGATTTATTAGGTACTGAAAGGGACAGAGCATCATGTTTGAACCCTGCTGAAGATTAGTGGACCATGATGGAGGGGAGTCTGAAAACAGTTCCAGACGAGGTCGTCATCCCTTCTGGTCCCACCCAAAATGTTCCTGATTAAGTTGTCCATCTATAAATATATGTGTCCACTATCTAGTCGAAACTATCCTAGGTCCACGAAAACTTACTTATTCTGTTTTTTCAAGACATAGGCAAGAACTTAATCAACACAATATTTACAAGTGGTCTATAGCATTAGCACCTATAACTCCCTTAATAATCTTTTTTTATAAAACTAAATAGAATAGCTGTTAATATTTTTTTTTATAAAACAAATTAAATATTAATAATCTCATTGTGATTACATTTAAAGATGTTAAAAAAAAAAAAAAATAAATACAAATGTTTTAAACTAAGGTACTTTCAACTTTAACAGTTGGTAAAATTGCAAATTCAGGACTGTGAAATTTTTAATTGATGTAAAATTATAGGTTATAGAATTTTACTCTAAAATTTGATAAATGTATTACTATAACTTCATGATTGTTTATCTTTAAAGGTTTATTCTTGGGGTAACAACAAGTATGGACAATTAGGAAATGCTCATGTTGTTCAATCTTCCTACCCTTCATTAATAGAAGCTTTAATGGAGTATAATATTATTCAGATAGTTGCTGGTCAATACCATAGTGTAGCTTTGGATGACAAGGAGAGGTACTGGTCTTTAAAAAATAAATTAGTTTAAATACAGCTGCTTGACTCACCTCATAATGTATATGTTTTAATTATGTTGCAGAGTTTTAACGTGGGGTTGGGGCGTACATGGCCAACTAGGTCATGGTAATATAGAAGACTGTTTTACTCCAAAAATTGTTACATCATTAATGAATGAAGTAATAATATTAAGGACAAATATTTTTTGTTTTTATAAATATATACTTTTTTTTAACAATAAATAGTTAAAGCTTAATTAAGTAATAGATATGTTATTGTAATTATGAATTTGTTCACTTTATAGGGAATACAATGGTGTGATGCTGGACAAGCTCATACATTATTTTTGAGCAAAAATGGCAGTGTTTGGGCTTGTGGCTCTAATACATTTGGACAGTTAGGTACAGGCAGAAATAAAAAATCATCAGTTCCTTTAAAAATATGTGCTCTAACTGAAAAAATCAGATTTATATCTTCCGGTTATTTTCACAATGTATGTTAAGTATATTTTGTTATTTATATGATAAGCTAAGCATGTTTTGTTATTTTCATGGTATTTGTTCAATTTTTTTTTATTTTTATAATGCTTGTTTTAAAAACTCCAATAAGTAAAATATTAACCAATTATGAAGGAAAAAAAATTGGTTTTGTGTTAAAATTGCTTAATTGAGAATATTTTCTGATTTGTTATTTTACGATTCATGATGGATACCTATGAATTTTTAATTGATAAGTTTATGTTTTAACTTAGTAATTAATATTTCAATTTACCTTTGAGATTTTTTTTTAAATTTGATAAACTGGGTTTGCTCATCGTTCAGGGTTTCATTATTTGGCTTGTTTTTCTCTTATAGATATTATTTTTTTTAATTTTTAATATGTATGCATAATTTTTCCTGTACAAAAAATGTTTTTTTGTTTTAGTTTGCTATAACATATAGCAACAAAATTTTTAGTTGGGGAAGTAGTCCCAATTTACTTCGTACTGCAGCACATTCAGCTAAAAGGAAAATGAAGGCATCTTCTGTGAGTTTTTTCCGTTATTTTCAAAAATGCATATCGTTATTGATTTATTTTATATCCTATGTCCTTTTAATTATTTTTCTTTTGAAAGGAGGAAAAAAAAGAATCCACCACAATAGATGATACTATTGATTTTCTGATTCCAAAAATAGTGGATACATCTCTTATAGAAGGCAGCATTGTCAAGGTTGGATTTCGACTATTTTTTTTTTTATGCACAATTTCTATAATGCTATTTTGTTTCTCTGCATAATATATTTTTATCTTTGCATAAAAAGAATAGGAAATCACTAAATTGAAAAATCAGTCTCTTCAAATTAACCTTGTATCCCAATTCTTCTTTTTCTTTTTTCTCCTCTTTCAGCTCAGAAAGGTCTCGACCCATTGGTCCCAGTCATCTCAGTCTTTCCACAGAGTCCAGGTTTCTCATAGCTCCCAGTAGCTAACTCCTCTTTTTTCCTAACCAAGTATGTTATCAGTCCACGTCTTCCAGGGATAACCCCCTTGTGGTATTGTCTTTTGTCTCCCATTATTAGAACATGAACTGCATGCTCTCTAGGGTATCTAAAACAGTGTATCCCCTAGTTCATTCTCTAAATCGTTCACTACTGATGTGATCCCTCCTGTTTCACCAGCTACTCCTCTGAGATATTTCATCTCTGGTACATTATTCATGATTTATTAATTTAAGCTGCGTTATACCATTCTGTGTTTCTTTCCTCACTGCACCCCCCAACCATCTTCTCATTAAATCAATAATTTTTGGCAATCTGACTTATAATGCTGCATATAAATAATTGGCATGTGGGTGTATTTGTTTATTGTCATAAATTTGTGATAACATTTCTCTTTTAATAGAGTTTATAAACTGAGTCTTATGCTGAATGAACCAAATATCGGGATTAGGCTTTCAAAAAAATGATATTTTAATAGTTAAATGAGATAATGCGAGTGTTGAAGTTATTGCAGCTGCATTTAGAACTGAAGTATCTTGCTTGTGCTCAGGCATTGTCTTTAATCATTATTGTAGTGATTAACAATGAATCTGGTATTGATTATTTTATTTTGAACACTACAGTTTTCAAACATACTTCACAGCCATTAATAAAACATAGATAGATAAAAAAGTTACAAATTTTATCAGTTTTTAAATATACTGACTGCTAAATTTTCTTAATTTTATTTTTTCTATTGATTTTTCATCATATTAACGCTAAGAAAGGACCGTTCCATTTATTTTTAATTTGGTACATTCCATACCTAAGTATATGTATCTCACTTATAAACTTTTACAATTTGATTTTAAAAATTAGATAAATTAATTGCAAAAATTAAGTATTAGAACATAAATCTCATGTAGTGCGCGCATCTCATAACTTCCATTTTCACCACCCAGTTATAATAATTCATTTTAAAAAAATAATTTTAAAGGATTGACATAAACACTACTTGAAATATTTTTAGCAGCATGCACTTCTTTACCTCTTTTCTCACAAAAGTAAAATAAAATAGTTTTTTAAACAATTCTGTGGACTATATATTTTTGGTTAGTTTATTTGAAAATAAGTGTTAAAAGTTTCCATTAAATAATATTAATAGAAATTATTAACTACAACAGTCACTTACTTTTATGAATTTTTCATTACTCTCCAAAACCTTCTATAATTTTTTATGCTAGATTTTTTTTTAATCTACAGCTTTCTATTCTATTCATATTATACTTCTATATTACTTACTACTCCTATTTCTGGAAATTTGTTTTCAACCTGGCAAAATATTTTTTCTTTTTTCTCCTTTTGTTAATTATCAAATTCTTTCATAGTTAATATTTATCCATTTTTTTATTGCTGCTAACAATGAAAGATGGTTAATTATTTCAAATAAACAAAATTAAAGGTACTTTAGAGGAAGCTATTTCGAAAATTTGCCATTTAAGCCCTGCCAGGCTATTTCAGTGAGGATAAGACCTAGTTGATATCAAAGATCATTTAATTGTACATTGATATAATGAGTTAAATCAAAATCGTTTGAGCCTTTTTCGAGAAAATTGTAAAATGTGTAAAATCGATGATATAATGTGGCACTTCTGATAAGTCGATTTTGGTGAAAAAGTTGGTGTAATATCACAGGCTTATAACTACCTTAAATACATAATTTCAATTTCATACAACTTTTCGCTTTTGAGCTAGACTTACTACACATACATGCACGCGCACGCATGCACACGCACATGCACACGCGCACACACACACACACACACACACACACACACACAAACCATTTTTAAAGACTTGGTTATTTGGACTCAGTGGACCTATTTCCGTTGAAAACTCTAATTTAAAATTTTTCATGATCACAATACTCCCCCTTACTATTTATTTCATATATAGGTAAGTGAATGTAAAAATATATATCAATTATTTACTGTTTAGAAGTTTCCATTATCATGACTGGTGATGGTACTGTTTTGGGGGAGAACTAGTCCATGCCTTTTCGTCCTTTTTGCCAACCCCTGACAGCTACCTAGAGGTTGCCGTCCCATACTAACTATAGTCATGTCAAAATTCATTTCTTGGAACCACTGTTTAATAAATATTAAATGCCTCAGGTGGGAATCGAACCCACATCATTCCAGACTGGGCACTCTGGGACCCCAACATGCTCGGCCATCATGCCCTCAATTATCATGCAATTGGATATTCTCCCTCTAGAGATCTGATCCGGCCCTTATCCCCTCCACCACTGCTGAAATCTCACTAGGGGTGCTAGGCTTCCGTCTCTGCCGTAAATCAACTGCAATACTTCTCATTATTTTTACACTCAATCATTTTCTTGAATTTTAAATGGCTATAAATAGTTTATAGATGCATATTTATTTGTCTGCCTCAAACAGTGGCTTATTATTTCTTATTCTATTAAAAAAAAAATCTAACTTATTCCTACTATTTAAAACCAATTTTATATCACTGACAATGCCCTAAATATTCACCGACAAAATTAATTGGATTTAATGAGAAAATTCATTGTAATATGAAATATGAAAAAATAATGAGAAGTATTGCAGTTGATTTATGGCAAAAGCGGGAGCCTAGCACCTCTATTGTGATTTCTCAATTGAAAGGACCAGATCTTTTCTGTAGATGGATTTGGTCTTCTTCCACTACCAGGGTCTTATAGATACTGCTACACTACTTTAGATTAAATGATCTATATACAATATTAGCTGCTCCATTAGCAGGATCAACAAACAGTAGGAAGTGCCAATATTTTACCTGTTATATGTTAAAAACTTCTAAAATATCCTGATCAGGTTTTGTCAAGTATCACTTGCTGTAAAATTGTTTTTTATGGTCTTATCTTTTAGCGTGATGTGAGTGCAGGAGTGTCTATTTATAGCCTACTTTACTATCTGGTATAAATCATTTATGTGTTGAGAATAATTTTCTCAGAAATTTAATATTTTATTCTCTTTACATTTTAAAGGTAGTTGCTGGAAGTGAGCATAATGTTGTACTTACAGACACTGGTAATTTGTACACATGGGGAAGAAATATGGATGGCCAATTAGGTATTAAAACATCATCTATTACAGAACGTCGTACCCAAAACATCTTATCACCAACACCTATTTTGTTTGGTAAGCCTTGTATTTCATATTTTTTTTTAGATTTTATTTGTAATTTACTGCTTATTTTTTTTCTTACCTGTTAATTTCTTTTTTTACAAGCCATAGAAAACTGTATTACACTGTAGTGCAATGCAATGTGCAATGTGCATACCTTAATATTTAGCATCCAAATTAAATTTAAAATTCATGTTTGTCATACTTCACTTAAAAAGATTCATTTTCTTTTTATTTATTATTTATTATTAATATTTATTTTTATAATTTTATTTACAGCAATTATAAAAATGAAGTTACTTCTAGAAATAATTAATTTTCAAATTATGTTCACGTCATTTTTAAAAAAGTATTTAATTGTTTCTGATATTTATTGATCTTATTTTCATTTCTAATATTTAATCTCACTATAATGACTCCCATTTTATTTTTTAAGCCCATATCCAATAGCCAACATTGCAAATTATCAAATTCGCCTAACGAATGTGATAGATAACACACTTGTAATCATATCTCAGAAATTTCTAGTATTTGTTTTGCAAAAGCCCATTTATTTTTGGAAGCACCCAAACCTCTATTTGAACTCTCCTTATTTAAATAATTTTTATCAGTTATTATTCTAACTAATATATTAAAAAGTTGCACTTTTTTTTTAATTTATAAATTAAAAAACGGAATTTAACTGCAAATTACTACAGCTTCGATCAAAATAAAACCAAATTTCTTTTAGTATCATTTTTTGAAGTGTGCAGATCAATCTCGATTAAAATCATTATTTTTTTTCTGAAATACACTTTTTCTATCTCATAAATTTTCTTTGTATAATAGTTCATGTACCTAGTCATTTTTGTTTTCTTTTTTTATTTCAAAAGCAACTTTTTGTCTCAATTTGTATGGTTTCTCATTGGTATTTTATTATATTTTCTATTAGATATTTTTCATCTGTGCATTTTATAAACTATGTACTCCCTTTAATTCACTCACAGATAATTAAAAGCAAGAATCATGAACCCTATTTTTTAATTTTTACTTATTTTTTAGATGTTCAAATTATGGATGTTGCTTGTGGTTATGACTTTACCGTATGTATTGACTCCAAAAAAAAAGTTTGGTCTTGGGGTGCTAATCATTTCTCAGCGGTAAGGATTTTTAAAATTCTATTTATATATGTATTATTTTTGTGTATATATAGTTATTTAAATACATATATTGTAATTGTAATTATGCCTAATTAATATGTGTAATTAATATGTGTAATTATGCCTTATTAATATATATTACTTGTTGAGATCACTAGGAACTATTCTTCCTTCAGTATGATTGGGATAGCACTATTTCCAAGAGCTTTAAATATTCTCGGTGAAGGGGAGAGGGCATTCATTTAGGTAGCCATCATTGTATAAACTTCCCAACACTTTTTTTTTTTTTTATGTTTTTTCTTATCTAACTTTTTTTAGCTTATATTTACTTATAACTTCTTAGAAATAATCATTACTTGACAAAGCACACATGTTGGGTCCAGAGGAGCCATCCCTATCATGCACAGTTGGCTCTGAAGATAATTGTGGCCAGTTGCTAGGTAGAAACATGCCATGCCTCCTCAACTTGAAAGTTCCGGGAAGATGTCCTCTCTGAGCAATCTCTGATATTTCTTTCCCCTTGCAAAGCTCTGCTTCATTTGAGATCTAGCTTTGCTGCTGAGTTAGTGTTTATTAAATGTCAAGCTGAATCATAGCATGTGGGTAATGACGGATGTGAGTTTTTGGCTTCCTGTGCCTAGTTTATCCCCATCCCAATGAAAATTTATTTGTCAAATTTTCATTGGTCTCTGTCCACACTATGTATATTTCTAAATATGCTGATCCCATGAAGTTACAAATAGGCAACTAGTTCAAATACTTTTCATAGGCTTTTGGAAGAAAAAAGTAGCTGAGTTTTGCGCTAATTTTTAATTGCCTCATTACTTATTGCAGTGTATAATTATTCATTAGTTTAATATTACCATCTGAAAGCATAGTTTGAATTATTCTCAATAAAAAAAATACTTTCTATACTGTGAAAGTAATCATCTCTTATTGTAACTTTATTACTTCTTCTATCGGCACAACAGGTGCATGAAGCTGCCCTTGGCCTGCTCAACATCTGCCAACCATCTTCATCTGCACCATCTTCTTTTCTACATGATCTAACCCTTGGCTTGAAGGATTTCCTACTCTCATTCACCTTCCTATGGAATGCCCTGGTTTCATTTTGTCTCCTGTGCACCTGCATTTCCTCTAGCTGCTTCCTTTCCCAATCCTTCTTCTTCCTACGATGCAGTCGTTTCTCCTCCCTTCTTATATTCCTAAATTCCTCAGAGGCCCGTCTCGTATGACGCTTCTGGACCATGTTTTTATAGGCCTCATTTTTGGTGTCTGTGGCAGCTGCACACTCTACGTCAAACCAAGGGGATCTCACTACTCGCTCTTCTAGGCCTATTATTTCCTTTGCCGCTTCTTTTACTACTGTAAAGAAGATATCCCACTGCTCGTTTGCTGTACACTCTGGCATGCTTACATTTACCACCATTATATCTAACTTCTGGCGATAACATTCCCCAATTTCCGGCGCCTTCAGCTTGGATGTCGCCATCCTCTCTGTCCTCTTTCCCCTGGTTTTTCGGGCTTCCTGGCTCTGATTCTGAACACCACCAGATAATGGTCTGTGTCCGTGTTAGCGCCTCAATAGGATCTACAACTCATTAAGTTAGACTTGTGCCTTCTACTGATCAGAATATGATCTATCTGATTCACAGTATTTCTATCTGGGGAGCGCCATGTTCCTTTATGAATTTTCTTTCCTGGAAATAGCGAACTTCCAACAGCCAAATCCTTAGATGCAGCAAAGTTAATAAGCATTCAGCCATTCTCATTTGTTTCCTTGAGGAGACTATGCATTCCTGTAGTTGGTCTGAAGACCTGCTCTTTACCAATCTTTGCCTTAAAATCCCCCATGATCACCTTTATATTGCTCTTGGGCCAGCTATTGAGGGTGTTATCCAACTCATCAGAAAACGATTTCTACTCATCATCTGGCGACACTTCGATGGGAGAGTAGGAACTGAGGATAGTATAATTATAGACTTTGCCTTTTAATCGCAAGACGCAAATCCGTGAGCTCACTGGTTTAATATCTATAACCTGATTTCTGGCTCTTTCTCTCACCACAAAGCCCATTCCAGACGCATGTTGATGTTCGTGGCAGCTGTAATAAATGGTATGGAGTCGCTTTTCCAGTAGGCCTTTCCCTTTCCTCAAGTAGGCCTGTAAGTTATGCCTCACTTCTTGCAGAGCAACCAAGTATAGTTTGTAATTGTTAATCTGTAGTAGGAGTTCCCGAAGTGACCCCAGTCTATATAAGGATAAAATGTTCCATTGCCCTAAAGTGAAGTCCTTGTGACGAAGCATGGGTCATTTCCGTGAATTTAGTCCTGCTAATTCTTGTTGAGGTCTCTTTGCGGGAATTTTTTTTATGGGGTTGGGTTGCAAGCCTAATGCCCAAGCCTCCTGCTTTATCGGGGCTTGGGACAGGCAATGGTATATAGTAAGCTAACTCCACAGGCGCAGTTTATAAATAACCAACTATTGTTTATTTATTGTAAAATATTTTATTTTTTATTTTAGGGAAATCAAAATGCCTTGGCCAGTCTTGAAGGAGAAATTGTCATTGTAAATAATAAAAACCGAGTTATAAAATTTCCTCATCATACATCAAATGTTCAACCATTGCCAACTTTATTAGAGATCCCCATTGAAGAAGTAAGCTCTAGTTTAATATTTTTCATAAGTGAATTTTTATGCTAGAGTAATGCATCCAGGGATCGTTAAAATTTTGTTTTATAATACATTTTTTATTCTGAAAAAAAAAAGTTTTAGCCATGTATTATTTTACTTTGTCATCAGATGTTTTTCGAAAAAAAAAATATAACACAATTTTCCTATTTTTACTTTCCTTACCACCTAGCCTTTTATATATTTTCATGATTAAGATAATAGTGTTATAATTTTGAGCCATTTAGTTACATATAACTAAAGGCCAATAACCTGCTTCATTTTAGGAACTCAAAAGAAAAGATCTCAAGCCTATTATACCCTCTATTCTTCAAAGTAATAATTGGCGGTACAGAATGCATTATGCTATTGAAACATTGGAAAAACATTATTTTAATCCTACATTTATAAAGCAGGTATGTTTTCAAAGCATTATAATATTAATTAAATCATATTTTTTTTAAAATTGATTCTTTACTCGTTTTGTTTGTTTTTTGTGGAATTTTATTAAAATTGTTTATACTAATAATCTGAGTCTTAAATGTATTAATTTAATGTTTAAAATATGTTTTATATAAGTGTTATTATGCTAAAATATAACTATTATGTTTAGTGTTTTCAATTATTTTTGATTTACTGGTGATAATATAAATTTTATATCTCCATTCCTGTTTCGTTGGGGTGTAATGGCGATCTCCAAATATTCGTTCTGCTTTATTTTTTTCTAATATCTGATTTATTTTTTGTTTTCTCACAATTTCAACAATTTGAGGTATATTTTGAATTGTATGTTTTTGTATCCAATTAATACATTAAAGATTTTTCCACTCCTTTTCAATTTTTCCTCAGGATTCCATTATCACTGGAATTTCATGATGTTCTAACAAATCAAATGATATTATTTTCTTGTTCATCTTATTGAAAAATTCCTCAATATCTGTTTTAACATCTCAGCGTGAAATCCTTTTGAAGTATGGATATAGTATGTTTTCATCTAGATATTGTTAATTTATTAATCTTAGATTTGGCATTAGTATGATTTATACTTCTGTTATTGTGATTTGTTAAATTTACCACAATTCTTTTCTGTAAATTCTTCTACTCTGGCATTAAGATTAATCTTATTTTTTAATAACATTTTTTTTTTAATGCAGAAAAATGACATTATGTTATTCTTATGGAGGTATTTTAAGTGAATTTTAATAGTTATATACTTTCTCACTTTCAACACAGGCTTATTCTGACAATAAAATTATTTTAGTATTGAATTTATAAAAATTTAATCATTTTTTTATAATTACCATACATACAAAAAGGTTTACTTACGTCATGTTTACCATTATTGATTATTATCGAATGGTCTTTAATGTTTGATATTTTAAGTATTATTTTACCTTTTTTGGAATGCTATCAATGTACTGGTTCTCATCAAGTCATGTAAATCTAAAGACTTGTAATATTAGTTCGCTTTTTACATAGTAAATATAGTTTTAAATTCTAATCAATAAATAAATTAAATTTTACTTATAGTTACATTCTAAACATTTTAATTTGTTCTGTATTACTTTATCAAAGGACATTTCACTGACATTGCATTGTAATGTAGAACCTAAATATAATTATAGTACTTGTACATTCTCCAAAACATTTGTGGCCACTTGATTCATGGCCGTCTTACCAAAACCACATGATTTAATGAGTAACCTGGTGATGATATAAGATTAAAAAATTTGTGGGGATTGTTTTAAAGGTTTTGAGAAATTTGTTATCTGATTTTAGTTAATGCATACACATTGAGATTTTAACCACTTCTACTCCTTTTCTTGATGTAGAGATCCTTATTATTAGTATTTTATTAGTATTTTTTAAGGAGCTGATTCAGAATTTACGATTTGACTTTCGATGGCACTTGAATATCACCAATTTTGCTACTACTACAGATTTCATCAATATGCATCCAATTTTCTGAGATGGCAATTAATAATTTGCCATCTGATTTTCAATACAAACACACACCATACCACTATATATAATCACCATATATATTTATATATATTTCACTATATATATTTCACCATGTAATAATATATATAATATATATAATCTCATTTTAATAATTTATTACATTATAAGAAATTATATATGGGAACAGTTTTTAATGTAACTCCTGTTAAGTTCGATTTTTCAGCTGGTTTAGATTTTAATAGGCATCTTGATTTCAAACCTGCCATTAGTTTTCTTCTATCATATCTGCCATATTCGTCAGTTGGGTCACTTGGCTAAGATACACTATTTCACCACTAACAGACAGTTTTTGGTAATAGTGTCCTTGAGGTCTACTCTGTTACTGCATCTTTAGCGGCCCATACACAATCAGTTAACCGGTCCGGCTTTCTGAAGCCTGGTCAGATGAAAAACTCACCGGTCTATAAAACTGACCGTATGTGGCCGCTCGTCAGGTTTTCTTACAGGCTCATCAGTTTTTCCTTTATTTTGTCAGTTATGTTAGTGGAGTATGCAGTTTGACAATGAAATTGATACGGAGCTAGACAATTACTTATACTACGATACTTATTAATATTTTTTTTAGTCCTACCTAAGAATTATGTAATTATTCTAAATAAGATAACGAAATAATAATATGGATAAAGGAACAAATATTATTAATAACTTACATTAAAATAATATATAATTAAAAAGAACAGATAAATAAAATATCGTGAAGATGGGGCAGAAGCCCGAAACGTCAATGGCACTATGTTATGATTATTTTATATTATAAAATAATTAAAGAAAGAATTTTTCTTCACAACCTATATAATAGTTTGATTCGTTTTTTATAGAATTATAATTATAGGTTTTGGTATACTATGAAAATTGATTGGATTTTTTAAAAATAAGACTGCTGGATGAACTCAAAATATGTTTTTTTTTTTAATTTTTAAAAAACAACAATAAAAATGTTCATTAAATTAGTAACTTTTATAGGAAACAAAGTAAAAATATCCTAGTTCTTAAGTGGTATTGTTTTATTAGGGAATTGACATTTTTTTTTTCATGAGAGTGGTAATACATACAACACACCTGAAAATAAAAATTAATCCACTTTTTGCAATCCAAAATGAAATCTTCACTGGGCTAAGTAAGGAAAATATTCTCAAACATGCTTTATAGTATTATATTTAGCTTATTCAAAAGTTCAAAGATTCACAGAGCTGAATATTGTTTTGATTGCTCATCCACATCCTTACTTACATATTCTTGGTAATTTAAAAAGGACATGTAGGGACAAAATAACTATAGATCGAATCTAAGTCATGATAAAAATGATTTTTATATGGCACTTAAGCGACAATGAAAAATGTGAAAAAATTATTCATACTCATTCACTAATGCTAAAAACATGGCATAAGTTTGAATATGTATAGATTAATTATAAGGATTTTAGAATGAAAACAAAACACTATTTCATTGCGATTTCTCATCAATTTTCACAATTTGTTAAGCTTACATTAGTGATTGTAACTTGAAGTAAACTTGTGCAATATTTTTTAATTATATATATATGTATATATATATATGTATATATATATATATATATATATATATATATATATATATATATATATATATATATATATATTTTTATATTTATATATATTGTTAACAGTTGAGTGTAAATCCTGAAGATTAGGCAAAAGAACATCGAAACGTTGTGGTGATGAATTATTTTAATTAAATTAAAAGGAAGAAATTTTGTTCACAATTACCTTAAAGAACTTCATATATTTAATCTTCCATAATAAACTAAATTGTAAATTAAAATTATTCAATAAATAACCATACAGATTGAATTGAGGGTCAGCTGCGCATGATGGTTCTCCAAGAGTTGACCGTGACTCTTCAAGCTTCTCCTGGTCTAATAAAAATAATAAATTTTTAAAATAAAAAAGGGATGGTGTATATATTGAATCTGCTGAAGCCCCCGATTTTTTAAAATTCTTTATGAAAAGAAGATCGTATATTGTTAATTTTTTTTGTAACTGAATCTCGATTACTATTCGGATCAATTATTTTCACTTTTTCAGTGAGGAGATCGTATGCTTGATTTTTTTTTTTAATTTATTAGTGTAATCTAGATGTTTTAAATCCCACAACGCGGGAAGAGATCTGTAACTTTCAATGAAAAAAATCATGTTCTCCTTCTTCGTTGTAGCCATGACAGAACCATTGTAGCTATAACAGAATTATTTCTAGCTGTAAGAGGAGGTATGGAAAACGTGATGAACTGAAGTCTCAAAGCTCAGGCCAAAAAAGCTGGATGGACAGACAAAAAGCCTGTGCAGTAGCTTCAGTTAAGGTTCAAAAATGAATCAGACAGAAAGCCGGTTCGGATGACTGATCGTGCATGGGCTCAGTTCAGTCCAAGCATCCGACTACCTCACGAAAAAACTCATGGGTAGCTTCATTTATTGTTCAGAAATGACCGGTTAACTGATCATGTATGGGCCACTTAAGTCCTCTCAGCTACTCCTCGTCTGGAGCAGAGTAAGGATCACCTAGTTTAGCACTAGGAGAAGATGAAACCTTTCCTCAACCCCTTGGTTTCTCCGTTCCAATATGTAAGAACAAGAAAACCTCACTATATTCTTATAGTCCAGTATCCAGGGCTCATAAACATTTAATTTTCCAGACAAAGTTTGAAAAATTTATAAAATATATATATTATATGCAGATTTCCTCAGGAACCTCGGAAAATAGTCTTGCCTATATCAGATGAAGGATTTTTTTTAAATTTAATGATTTATAAAAAAATGAGTTTTTTAATTCAGTTCTTTGCATATATCTCCGCTTCTAAGGGTCAGAGAGAACTCAAAAAAAGTCAAGTTATTCATCATGGAATAAGCTACGTATGAAATATTGTAAAACTGTAATTTAATTGTTTATAACAAGTAAATTACAAAAAACTTTTGTACAAACAAATAATGCCCTTGACTCCAAATTTTAAAGTAATGTAGACAAAAATTCTCTGAATCAATCATGATAAAACTATACAATATGATTTGATGCCCAAAAATTGTTTCATTGCAAAATTATAATCACTTTTCTTAAAAGTAATTTATAAAAAAAAAATTCGAACCTGTATTTCAAAAGTTTAAATGCTTTTAGGACAGTTTCACTTTGGTCAAGAAATCATAAATAATCAATATTTTGACAATTTCAAAAATAAATTGAAAATTGAAAATTTTCAAATTGTTTTATGGATAATTAAAATTTTGCAACTTAAACTAAAGCTAATATTTCAACGAATTTTACATCAAGTCTCTTGCAATAGGTAAGGCGCTCAAGGCGCTTGCAATAGGTAATCAAAGTTAAGCAACGTTGAGCGTGGTTAGCACTTGGATGGGTGACCGCCTACCGGGGAAAATCCACAAAGCCTGCCACTACCCCCTCCCTAGGTATGTGAGACCCGTCAGTCTACTGGAGGCAACTCACACAGACCAGGCTTATGAGTGATGACCCTACCCCGTGTACCTAAATTGTGAATCGTGTTGTGGTCTTCCAGGATGTCAAATAACCGCCCAGAGGTTTGGTCCATGGACGGTCTGCTTCGGGGAAAGAAATATAGATCCTTGTGCGTCTGCTGACCTCTAACAGCCATAATCTGTGGGTCTAGACTGATTTGTGAATGTCCTTGAACCCGAGAGAGTTGGTGGGAAGGACACTGCCGAATTGGCCCCAAAGGGACTAGTTATGGAGCAATGGGCAGCCTGCCGCTGCACCATGGAAACCATAGTTCGCAGCAACGTGAGGTTGAGTGACCTTTTCCAGACTGTCTGAGCTCCCGCAAGCAATAAAATGTTTGTAAGAAGACCACATTGCGCGACCAAAGGTCTGCATGGTCTATAGTGCCAAAAGAAAATATATATATTACATGTTGTAGCTAGTTCTATGGTAAACAATTTGAAGTTTTTTGAGCTCTCTCTGACCCCTATAAGCGAAGATTTACGCGAAAAACTGAATTAAAAAAAATCATTTTTTATATAAATCGTTAAATAAATAAAAAGTCCATCATCAGATGTGGACAAGACTACTTTTTCTGGATTTCTGCACATAATATATATTTTCCAGATTTTCCAACTTTGTCTGGAAAACTATGCCATGGATACCGCACTATTGATATTCTCAACCTGAGTTTCTGCCTCCCCTCTTTCCTCCTCTAAATTGAATAAATAAGATCCCAATCCACTGATTTATAATTATTATTCATGTTACTCTCTTTTCAAATCCCATGGCCATCTCTATGCATTAAGTGTCCTTTCCAGCTTCTTTTAAACACTGCTTATTTCTTCATCTCCTTAATCATCAATTCTCCAACTACATGTTCCAATATTTAATCAGATACTTCTGGTCCACAATTGACAAGTATTTGTTTGTAAATGAAGCCTGCCATCATCCCGTAATAAAAATATATTTTTTTGTTTCATTTCAATTTTTTTAATTTTCAAATTAAAAGTATAATTTTTAATGGGATACAAAAAAAATTTATGTGTGTGAAATTTCATATTAAATAGAAAGTAAGGCCATGTATTTTGTCAAATTAGTTGAAAAATTTTTTACTTAGGCTGTGTATATTTCATTTTGATAAAAAAAAAAAAAAAAATGTAAATGATATTGAGTGTTTGTTTATTTATCCTGTGAGTATTTTGCTCATCTCCCATAATTGATGCGATGTTTCATAATTTTTTGACAAATTTATTTAAATAAAATAGAGTATCTAATTTTTCTTATGAGAACATCAAATATATTGTATCAAACATTTATACTAATTGAACGGGCTAAGTTCCTACTTCTGATTCACCAAAAGGTTTTGAATCTGTAATTTTACTTAATCTATGTTATTTTTATTTTCATTTCATTCTTGAATAACATTTCAGTAAGTTTCATTAGGAGCATAAAACTAAATTCCTTTTAGGAAGTTATTGTTGATGTTTATTTTATTATTATTTGATATAAGTTCATAAGAAAGTGTTCACGGATGACAACAGCACTCTTTAGTACAATCATCTTTATGTATAATGCCATACTCCCTCTTTTTTAATTAAATCATAATCATTTTATTCTGAAATGGTGTTATAAGTAATTATATTTGATTAAATTTAGTTTAATTTATGTACATAACGATTGAGTTTCATTAGGTGTTAGTTTTATGGAAAAAAACAATATTTTTTTATTCATTCTTACAAGTAATTCTCTCCTAGCCTTAGTATCCAAGCTGTCTCTGTCAGAACATACATCTTAATTAACGGAGCTCCTGAGGGTTGGTGGCAATAGGATGCTCTTTTTATTTTGTAAGTATAATTGAGATTAATATCAATATACTTTTAAAAATTACCCTCAATTTTTTTTAATTTACTAAAAAAAAAAAAATGTATTCAAGAGAATCTTATGCTGAGATCTGAGTGTTTATATGAAATACATGAACATGAACCGATTCAATAAGGAGGCCCAGAACCAATAGCAGATTATTGCACCAAAGATGATGATATTGAACAATTTTATGTTTAAAATTTTCAATTGAATTAAACAAACCGCGTATATATCTGTATTTCCAGGATTTTAGAAAAAACAAAACATATTTCTTGGTAACATTAGACAAAAAATTAGAACACATTCATGCTGTTCAAAAATTATACTTAAAAAGGGCTTATGATTCTATTAATCATCTGAAGTTTTATAATATTTTGATTGAAATGGGAATTTTGAAGGAATGGGGATAATTTATTCAGTCCTGAAGAAGACCTGCAAAGTGGATCGAAACGTCAGTTCCTTAATAAATAGTTTTTACTATTTGTGTTCCACTTTTTGATTATCCAATAAAACAAAAAATATTTAATAGTGGCGGAGAAATACCCATCTGTATTTGGCTACACCAATGATTTAGTGTTGTTGTTAGTGGAAGATGCTGATACTATTAAACTAAATACTATAACATTAATGGATATAAATGAAGGATCAGGTCTTGAAATATTTACAAATAAAAATAAAATATATGGCCAACAGTAAAACTTGTGATGACTATGGTGATATAGATTTAAAGGAAAATACAGTAAACTCCTGTTCAAAGATGGGGATAAATTCTGCATTACAGGAAATCCCATTATTGGGGACATACAATGGGCATTATATACATATATGTTATTTTTTTATTTTATTTTATTTTCCACTCTACACTGCCTAGAAGGCAATACGGGTGTTTGCAGGAGTGTGATGTTATGCATTTCTGCTTAACAAAACACTGCTGCAAGTAAATCTCAGTAGCTGTGCACAGCCAGCTCTTCGGTACATCAATTTGGCCACCATCTTCATCTTCTTCCCCTCCTGGGTCTTCTGTCCGGCGGCCTTCCTGGCAAAGTTCCTTCTCTCCTTCCCAAGAAAAAGTGTGTTGGACCCAATATCGTCTTCCAACCACCCACAAAGTTTTTGAAATGAGGATAATTCATTTCGGTCATCAGCTGAGGGAATTCGCTCTCCGTCAGAATATAGAGCCCTGTCTCCCTCAGTAGTTTGGCCCTCAGTGCCTCATAGGCAGTGCATGCTGTGACGATATGTTCGGCGGTTTCCGGTATACTACAACTGGGGCATAGGGGATCGATATCTATTCCATGTTTAAAAATCTTCGATCTGAAACTCCCATGCCCCGTGAGAATCTGCGAGATCCAGTAATCCGGGAGAACCCATGTTGCTTCCAGTCGCGATCCGACGGTGGGAAAGTACTTGCTCAAGGTAGCCCCTTTAGTGGTAGTCAACCACCGCCGGTTCCATTCTTCTACTGTATCCTCCCGAAGGATTCTCTTCCAACTGCCAGGGTCTGTATATATACCATTATTTTATTCTTATTTTTGTATCTTGTTTATTCAGCCCTGAAGAAAACCTGAAAAGTGGGTCGAAACGTTGGTTCCTTAATAAATAGTTTTTACTATTTATAATACATATATTGTATATATATACACCTCATAAGTGGTCAATGAGCCCTAGCGGTCCAATTTATGCAAGTTCAAATATGTCACTAAATTTTAACTGTCATTGGTCGTGAAATTTGATTCAATTTGAAGTATTACTTCAATATGAATAGACTGTTAATTAAACTATTTCAAATAAGATTTCTTTTGATAAAGAAGTTGGCTCAGAATATAATTAAATGAATTATAATGATATCATTATTACAGAATATTCTCCAACTCTATTAGAATCACACGTAAATCGTGTAATAACTGCTGGAAGAAATATTAGTGATAAGAGATTTGCTGATATGAATGAGGCAGGTATCGTTGAATTAGTAAATTATTCTCATTTCATTAGTGATGAGGAAAACTCATTCTAGGCTTTAAATGAACCAGAGCAACCCTTTAATTTAGCAGATAATATATAAAGGCTTAGAAATAGCCAAAGCACTAGAAACATATTTTATGAAAATATACCCTTCAAAAGAGCGCTTTATGGAATTTAAAAGAAAATTTAAAGATTGTCTATCCCCATACTTTCAATCTATAAATGATCTGAAGGAAGAATTGTTTTTAATAACCATTATAACAAAGACAAAACTATTGACTATTCAAATAATGAATTGGAACAACCAATATTGAGAAGACGGCGTCATTGTAACTTATTTGTTGATACTTCTTGTAGCATAGAAATGTCAATTAATGAAGTAATCGAAATTAAAAATTGAATTAAATTATTTTTCTCTCATATTTTCAAATGTGTATATGTATTATTATACTTTTTATATATTCACTCTTTTCTAAATTTTTGGCTTCACTTTTCATATATAAACAAACTGCAAGTGAATATTTTCTCACTTCTAAGCAAAAAATCTGAAATTATTTGAAAACTTTAACTTTATTTTGTACGTTATACAAGACTGTTTATCACATTTCATGAATTCTAGGCGTCTTATACAAATTCACATTATGCAGGAGTCTACTGTAATTTTAAATATACTGGGAAGCTGAAGTATATAGGTATCTACAATTTAAAGAAAAAGTAGAACTAGTGATATAACTATGGTGATGTAAACCTGTACCAGTAAAATTCATGGAGGGTTGTTGATATGAATTCAGAATTTGATAAGGGAGTGCTGAATCTTGACCAATGGCTGTATCTAGAGGTAATGTGGTCAGCTTCACGCTCAACCACTGGCTTTCCACTCCAAACTATTCAAGTGTCCTCTTTTATAGAGGCTGATCATGCTGAATCTGGTCTTCCGGCTCAGAAATTAGAACAGAAAATAAATCATTATCTATTCCTGAGACTTAAACATGAGTCCCAAAATATATAGGTATAAGGGCATAAACTATATAACCTGGATGATTAAGAAGCATCCAGCTTCTTAATCACAGTGATTGAAATAGTTCAGCCATGCTGGATAATGAATGAATCATTAAAAAATTGGTTTACAATAACTGACTAGGATATGCCCTGCCCATTACATAATAGATATAAAATAATATTAGTGGAATCATTTCAGTTAGGATTTGATGGGAAAAGATCAAATGTTCTTTGGTGCTTTCATTCAATATTATCTTCACTAAGTCTAATTATTTTGTCATTGGTTCCAGGTTATCAGAGTATTTATCCAATATTTTGAATCTCCTTATGATTTAATATTTTATTTCTTTAATAAGCACAACTGAAAACACGTTGTGACATACTTAAATTCAAGAAGTCAATAGGGAAATTATAAGTACTTCTATGTTTCACCCTCCACTGTTTTTATTTTTTATCACTTTCTTGTTCCTTACCATCCTTGTTTTTGCTAAGTTAGTTGGTCAACTTCTGTAATTTTTCATCAATTGTCAATATGTTTATCTCATATACAATTCAACTTAATGTTTTTACTTATTGATGCACCCTACTAAGTATTATTATTTCCCTTGTTTCTTTTATCTTCTAATGGCTTCTAGAGATTGCTAATTTCTTCGGTTGTCACTGCTTCATAGTCACATCCTTGTTTTATGGCTTTGATCACACTATACCTCTAGCTTCAACATTTTTAATTTAGCATGGTAAATAACATATGTAGTAATTTACCAATGAAATATAGAGATACGTTAGTGCATGTGTAATGTTAAATTAGTTTTACTTTGGATTGTTAAAAATTATTTTTTTAGATTAAAGATTATAGTTATAAGATTATACAAAAAAAACACACACACACATACACATATAGATTTTAATTTTCATTTATGTTTATTAAATTTTATTAAAGTGTTAGATCATATATATTTGTAAAATCTAATGGTATGTTTATTACACTGCTTATATTATTTCCCTTATCATATTTATTTCTGTAAACTATTTTCCAGTAACACTTGTTTTTATTATATATTCAATATCAGTATTATTTCTTCTTTATAAACCAATTGGTTTATGGCAGCTCTAGAAAAATATTAATTTAAAAAAAATTAATTTTGAAATTTAGCTAATTTAATTAATTTAGTTTGCAAAAAAGATTTTTTTTTTAATTATTATAATTGCAGACCACTCTTGATTTTCAAATAGGCCTAATTATATTTTGTGCGGGTTGGAAAAATTTATTATTGTGAAAAAGTATTTAAAGGTTTCAACTTAACAGTTTCCATTTCCAATTTTAATATCTTCTAATCCTTATAAATATTTAATACATTTATATTTGTGAGTTTCAATGTAAACATTTGCATAAATCAAATTTAAAATAAAGTAAAAGTATTAAATAAAAACAATTTAATGCATAGCTAAAAATCAATTTTTAATCAATAAATTATAAATTCTTGTATTTAAACCATTTTAGTGATTTAAATTGTACAAATATGTGTAAATATGATTTGTGTGTGTATATATATATATATATATATATATATATATATATATATATATATATATATATATATATATATAACCAGCTGATGGATAAAATAATTTACAATTAAAATAAAGGATGGTAAAATAGAATATCAATGAAAAGCACTCCGATATATATATATTTTTTTATATATATATATTTTATATTATATATTATATATATATATATATATATATATATATATATATATATATATATATATATATATATATATATATATATTAATTGTAAATTAGTTTATCCATCAGCTAGTTATGGTTTCAATTGAATTTGAAAAGAATAGTAAAAATTTTTTGTAATCTCTTGTAATAACTAATTGTCATCCAGTCCTTTTTTTGTTTCATGCCTAAGACATAGGGCCTAATTTAGAAGCTTGTTGCTTAGATACATACCTTAAAATATGTACCTATATTTGTGTGTTTGTGTGTGTACATTTATTCCTTGTAATCATCATTATTTTTTTCAGCTTTGGCAGAATATTTCTGTTAAAAATTCTTTTGGTTTCATACATCTTATAATAATCAATGCTTTATATCAAAATCCTGAAGTGTAATTTGTTGGTTAATTTATTTATTTCTTTCATTTTATTATTCTAATAAAAAATAATTTAAATTCAAATTGTACTGAATGTAATGTTCGAGTCATTTTGAAGTATTAATTAAGACTTAAGAGTTAATTAAATTAATTAATGAATCCTTAGAATATTTTGTAAACAGTTAATGAACTCTTTAAACATCTAGTAAAAAATATCTGCCCAATATATTTTTTTATTGCAACTAATGGTATAATCTAGTCCTAACTCTCTGATTTTGCCGGTAAACTTGATATAGGTGTTTTTTTAAAGTGAAGATCTATACATCTTGCAAATAATTTTTATAGGCTAAGCATAATATATCCGCCATTATTTTTTTAATGCATAATACTGTTTTAATTGAAAACTATACTCACTACTAATCTATATTTGAAGTAATGTTTTACTTATTTTTGTTTTAATTTATTGTTAAATTTCTAAAAATCTTCGGAAGGACTTTAAGTATTCTAAGTATTATCCGGTGTTTTCTCGAAAATTTTCAGTCCTTCTCAAACTCCGGTTGTGGCTCAAAGTCACTCTTATGTTCATTAAATGTACTAAAAATATTTTGTTATTATAAGTTTCTTTTAACCCAAAATATTTGAAAAGGAGTTTTATGAACTGGAAAAAAAAAAAATTAACTACAATGGGAGTTAGCTTCATGTATAATTAACTCATATTAATGTCCAACTATTCAATGTTAAGCTTGTTTGAACAAGGAATTTTTACTTATTGTGCTGATTTACTAAAACCATTTGGGTGTCAGAATATTAATGCATGGCACAGAGGCCATCACGCATGCTCGGCACCAAAATGAAGAAAAACTTGAGGCTATAAATTATCAAATGGTGTATCATCATCATGAGTGGCGTAACAACCCGTCACCAGTTTGCCAAGTCTAGGCCTCCTCCAAAAGCCTCTGCCAGTCGGCTCGGTCTGTTGCAGCAGCTCTCCAGTTGTGGGTACCAAGAAGTACCTGTGCGTCAGCCGCGATGGAGTCCACCCATCTTGCATTTGGATGGCCCACTCTTCATTTGCCATGGAGCTCATTTGTTAGTATCTTCTTGGGTATCTCGCCATCTCTCATCCTCACCACCCATCGAAGTCTCCCGAGCTTGATGAACTTGACCAGGTCAACATCATTATACAGCTCTGCATTACCCAGAAAGCTCTGCATTCTTTCTTCTTCTCCATGTGTTTTTCTCTCGAACCGGGTTGAAAATTCTTCTTAATATTTTTCTTTCAAATGCCAGAAGCCTGGCTTCATCAGCTCTAATGAAGGCCCACGTCTCACCCATATGTGAGAACTGGGCGTTCCAAGATCTTATAAAGGCTGATCTTGGTCCTGTTTGAGAGACACCTGCTCCTAAAATGTTTGATCAGACCGAAGTAGCTCCGGTTGGCAGCAGCTATCATTCTGTTGATTTCCGTTCTTGATTTGGGCATTCATCTCTGAACCCAGGTATACAAAACTTTGCTCAGTCTCAAAACTGTAAGGTCCAACTCCAAACAATCCTGCATTAGCCCCTGCTCCCCCTATTCTCAAATGATTCGTTGATAGTTAGGCCAAGTTTTATAGCTTCTGCCTCCAGGGCAAGGAACACTTCTCTGAGGGCATGCTCAGATCTGGTAGCAATGTCTAAGTCGTCAGTAAACCCCAACAACTGAACCATACTATTGAACAGTGTAGCGCGTGTTTGAATACCTTGAATCAGTGCACTGCTCGCTCCACCGTGAAATTAAAAAGGAGGCATATCAGGGCATCTCCCTGTTAAACTGTTACACCACAGTTTATGTTAATTATAGGTTCGGAGAGGTCAGCTCCAATGTGAACTACACTGTTCGAATAGTTAGAATAGTCATCCACTTCAGACGGATCAACTTCTTGGGTGTATTCATTTCTTCTAATGCCTGATAGAACTCCCGGTTAGGTTGCCCTATCGTATGCAGCTTTGAAGTCCAGGAAAAGGTCCTCCAAGGTCCTCCAGGGCCTCGACTGTGGTTGATCTACCCCTCCTGAACCCAATCTGGTGCACACTTATCTCTCTTTCAGCATGGTGGGAGGGGGCGAGTCTCACAAAAAGGATGTTTGATAACATCTTGTAGGCACTTGATAGAAGAATGATACCTCGATAATTGTCACACTTCATCTGTTCACCTTTCTTATGAAGTGGACAAATAACATCTTGTCACACAAAAAAATCTTGTCTCACAAAAAGGATGTTTGATAACATCTTGTAGGCACTTGATAGAAGAATGATACCTCGATAATTGTCACACTTCATCTGTTCACCTTTCTTATGAAGTGGACAAATAACATCTTGTCTCCAAGATTCAGGCATTCTTTCTTCTTCACACACTGTAAGGATGAGGTTATGAAGATCCTTCATGAGTCCCTCACCTCAGTATCGCAGCATCTCTGCCTGTAGACCGTCTATTCCCGGTGTCTTGTTGTTCTTTAACCTCATGATGGCTGCCTCGACTTCTTCCTCATCCGGTGGCTCCAAATCATTTGGAAAGTCTTCGACCCTCGAACCTGAAGTGGGTCCCTCTTCTGTATCCTCTTTGTAAAGGATAGTCTCCAGGATATCCTGCTTTACCGTTAGTAGGTTTCCATCTACGTCTTTGCATGAAGTTACTTTTGGTTTGAAGATAGATTTCCCTTCGTTTACTTTCTGGAAGAAAAGCCGACTTTCATGGAGTATTCTGTGGCTCTCAACATCCTTCATTATTTTATTTTCCCATGTTCTCTTTCTATGATGTATGTTCTTTTGTTCTCTCCTTCTGCTTCTGCATTCCTCCTGGGATCGCCTGGCGTGACACTAGATCATCTTCCAGTTTGTGGTAGCTAAGCATTCATTATCAAACCACGCGGATCTAGCATTTCTCGGTTGAGGTCCAAGCGTCTCCTCGGCTGCTTGTTTGAGGGCCTCGACTATTCCTGCCCAATGGTCGTGCAATGTATCAGCTCTCCCTCTCAGTTCTTCTACCAGTCTATCTTCTAATCATTGCTGGTATTCTGCACTCTGTGCATTATTCTTCAGCTTCGATACATCATATTTCTTTGGGACCAGACCTGTTACATTTTTCTTTGATATCCGCGAACCGATCCTGGCGATGCTGAAGAGATGATCTGAATCCACATTAGCTCCTCTGTAAACTCTTAACACCAATGAGATTGGATCTATGACGTGAGCTTATCAAAATGTGGGAAATTTGTTTAGTAATGGCTCAATTTGGAGATCTCAGGGTGGCTTTATGGATTTTCTTCCCAGGAAATAATGTACTACCGAAGACCAGACCATGTGCTGCAGAGAAGTCGATGAGCCTTTATCCATTCTCATTCATATTTTCATGCAAGCTTAAGGCTCTTATTGTTGGACGATATATAGTTTCTTGGCCATCTTGAGCATTGAGGTCTCCTAGGACAATCTTGGTATCACTTTCGGGACAGTTTTTAAAGGCATCTCCTGATATATCATAGAACCTATCCTTATCCTCGTCCGATGCACCATCTGTTGGAGCGTGGCAGTTTATGAGAGAAAAATTGAAAAACTTTCCCTTGATATGCTGATAGCATAAGCGAGGGGAGATAGGCATGAACTTTAGGACAAGCTGTTGTGCTCTTCCTCTGACCATAAATTGTGTACCAAACATGTGGTGTTTCTCATGGCAGCTATAGTATGGTATAGAGTGTGGTGTCTCTTTTTAAGCAAACCACATCCAAGCCAGCGAACTTCCTGGATTGCTGCAATGTCAGCTTGATAGTTATCAATTTCTGTAAGGAGGGGCTGAAGGGCTCCTAGTCTATGCAAAGATAAAACGTTCTAATAGATAAGGCGTATGTCATTATTGCGGTTCCTTGGTCTATTCCTGAAAATCAGCGGGCTTCTATGCTTTGTAGAGGTTTCGTGATTATTTAGTTTGAAGGGAGCAGGTTATTAGTCCGCTGCCCCCGAGTCAGGTGGAGGGGTTGTCTTTTCAGAGTGCCCTGACGCAATCCCCCATCCTGGATGGCTACCCAGGGGAGTGTACTGTAAGTGACCTTTCTCTGTAGTTAAGGGTGCTGTTGTGTGTTGTGAATTGAGTACTGTGTGCGTGTTAGTGTAAATGTTCCCCCAACCTGGAGGACCAGTGGCTGATTGCGGCCTGATAGTTGGGCAATGGGGCCACCACTTCCTTACACCTGACAAATGATGTGTATAAGTGAAAATTGTATAAGGAAACATTCCATTATCCATATTACTCTAATAATGTATCTTATTATTTAAATAATCACTCTCCTTCAAAAGGACTGCAACTACACATCATACACTTATTTTCACTGGTTAGGTTGCACATGATCATAGTGAGAATTTAAAAAATCGTACAGTGTTGTGAATATTTTTACCTTAGGTGATAACTTAAATATATAGCATTAGGTAGTTTATTATCATCAAAACTTCAGTTCTGTTTGAATTATTTTTTTTCTTCACATTCATTTATGATTTTTCAATTCTTATAGATGTGAAGAGACTAAGAATACCAAACATTGGAACATTTTTGTACTATGTATTGAATTCTTGAAAAGAAGCTTATTCTCAGACTTGTGGCACATCATTTCTTTATAAATTACAAAGAAGCATATAATAGTGTCGAAAGGGAATAGCTGTTCAAGTTCTGGAGGAACTTGAAATATGCAAGAATTTGGCTTGTCTGGTCATGTGTAATACAGTGTATTCAGGGTGCATTGGTACTATTATATCTGATAAATATAATTGGAAGATTTCAAAAACAAAGCCTTAAGTTTCTAAATAATCAGTAAATAACTAACCAGTCAACGGTTCGCCAATTCAGGCATCATCAGGAATGAAAAAGACAAGATCATATACTACTTTACTATTACAATAATGAAAGAATAGCCACATTCTAAAAAGTATTTAACATCCAGCTTTATCTGTGTTATTATAATGATTTAATTTTATTTTAGAGTACATAATTTAATTTTGTTACACTGTTTCTAGTATCAACAGTATTTTCTGCTCTTTTACACTGTATCATTTTTAGAATATTTTTTTTTTCTGTAGATTATTTTCCACATGTAACACTTTCACCTTCTCAAAATTAAACGTAAAGCTATTTTAGAGGATATGAACAACTCCTAAGGCTGTCTTCGTTTTCATAATTATTATTATATATTACTCACTATAATTAAAATATTCAATTTTTTAATTTATGTTCTTAGGTACATGTAGGTCATATTTATAGATATGAATGAAAAATTATTTTGATTTAGGGATATGTTGTCTCCTGACAATAATTGCTTAATTTTTTATCAAATTAAAGGTTTATTATTCGGACTGTATTTACAAACAAAGAATTGTCAATTGTAAATCAAGCATAGACGAATGTAAATTTATTTACCTATAAATCATTATTGTTAGCATGAAGAAATATTGTTTGCATGCATGCAGCATATTGATAATTAAAGAGATGAAGGAATAAGGAAGCTTGTTTCTGAGGCTCAGGTTCGTTATGGATTGTTGAGCAAATTAACATTAATTATCAGGAATAAGTTGTATTTAAAGAAAGCTGTGAAGGAGACTTTTCAGACAGAATTGATTAGGAATTACAAAAGGAGGTAGCGTAAATAATTAATGATTTGCTCAAGTATACAAATTGACAGGTTGGAGTAACTTTTATGCAAAAAGTCAACTCATGAATGCAAATTAAGCAGATCAAGAATATGGGATGGTTTTTAGAAGGCAAAATCTAGAAAATATTGCTGTCAGAAAGCAGAATAAAGTAAACTTAACTCGGCACACCAAGGAGCGATATGAAATCACCTGGAAATTCCCAAATTGAATTCTACAGAATAATTCATTAATCTTCTCAGTCTCATCTTCAGCTCTTGAGACTAGGCAAATGTAGTCAAAGTGGGAGAAAACAAGGTGGATATTTCTTTCAGACCTGTTCACTACATGGATTAAAAATGACAGAGGTTTTCTTGATTGTCTATACTTCCACTTCTGCGAATTTTTTATATTAAACAAGATATTCAATTTTTATTATCTTTAACCTAACAAGGGGAGGACCACCATCACCACTTTCAATGAAAATTTCTTTGGTGATACTAGGTTGAAAAATATTACACATGTGCCAGAGGGTTCTTACCAATGTGCCCTAGCAGCCGAGAAATTTTTTTTTTGTGTCATTTCAATGATTTTTTATATTATTGTTTTCTGCCTTTGATCTGTATGAATTTCAAGGTTCTCATATGCCTAATTGATTTGTTTTATTATTTAAAATAAGAAAAAAATATTGCAGTATTAAATGAGCTTAAATGTACAAAAAATTACAAGAACCAAAAGACGTTTTCAGTAAAGTAGACCAAATAAAATATTTTAGGAAAAAGCTTGTCAGATTCGCATTTAGCGTCCTTTAAAACCTGAAATATGAAATTTCATAGAAATCAAAAAACAGAAATTTTTTCTTGATTTTTCTGTAGGATTTTTTTTTTCCTTCCAATGTCCTGTGTTCACTTAAGCCAATTTAGCCAATTTATAATAATGTTCAATTTAGCCAAATTCAACATTATTACAACCGTTGAAAAGCTGAATTTCTACCCTATATCAATAACTTTTAGATTTTATGCCTTTATAAGGGAGAAAATGTCGTGTGAACTAAATAGCAAATCCTTAAACATTTAATTTTATATCTCCGGTTCTGATTTGTTTACAGATGTCGGGTTTGTTTCATTTTATGTAATTTATAGAACCCTAAACCACTCCAAAGTTTCATATGGATCAATGGAGTGAGTGGAGCTTAATGAGTGGTAAGCTCATTTAATACAACCAGCAATATTTTTTTCTTATTTTACAGAATAAAATAAATCGATTGGTATATGAGAACCTTGAAATTCATGCAGATGAAAGGCAGAAAAAATCGTTGAAATTATATAAAATATTTTTTTTAGGCTCCTAAGGTGCATTGGCAAGAATCCTCAGACATATGTCTAACATTTTTCAATCTTTGTATCACCAAAAAAAGTTTTATTGAAATCGGGAATGCCATGTCCAAACATGAGACTGAATAAATAAATAATTTTGACTGAAATGAATAAGTGTTAAATCTTACATTATCCTGTTTAACCAAAATAAATATATCAATAATACTTGTTGCATTTCATATTATTTTAAAACTAATTTTTAAAAAAATTTAATTTAATTTATTAAAGATTAACTATTGTTATCTCTGCATATGTGTAAAGTATTATTTGTATTATACTTTTCTTTAGAAATCAATTGTTTCTGCCTTTTATATATTTGTTTAAAAATTTATATTATTTTTATATGCTTCATTCTGAACCCTATAAGCAGATTTGGGCAAATTTTATTTGGAGTAATCAAAAAATCATCTCTAAAACAAATAAATTTATTTTTTATTTAGAAAAAAATATTATTTAAGGTTTTATTTTGTTCTTTTATTTTTTTTTTTTGATGAATAACAAATGAACAAAATTAAATCTTATATATTTTATGTTTTTGATGAAATGTACTGAGAATTAAATTTAATATCTAAATGTTATCTGAAGGCAATCAATTTACTAACATATCAATAAAAAATTGCTTAGTAATAAATGAGCAATAAATAACTTATTATTCGTTTTCTAAATAAAAGAAAATGATTAAACAAATATAAAATTAATCATATAGATAAGGAATAATAATTATTTGAATAACGAATAGTGAATAAAAATATATTCGTTATTAAATACATTTTTATTTGAATAATAGCTCATAATGCTATTCAAATGTCTGCTTATAAATTATTTGTTATAGTTTCCAATTTTCGCTGTTAATTAACTAATATTATTGGAAATAAAGGTTGAAAATAAGATATTTTAAATTCTTTATTTTGTTTTTTTACTATGATACAAATTATTATTATTTTGCATTTGGGCTATTAAATCAAGCATTACCAATTATAACTAAAATAATTTTAGCATTAACACTGCATCTTTAATTTTTTATTTCAGTGTGTTGATGTTGGTGAATACGATGCTTCTGCAAAATTATATCAAGTTTCAGGATCATTATCTACTTCACTGATGTTAATTTTACAGTCATTAAAAGATGGGTGTAAATCAGATTCATTTATCAAAAGTGTTGTGTCATATTATATTTCTGTTGCTGTAAATGATACTGATAAACTTCAAGTCCTATTAATAGATGTAAGTTTTTATTTGAATGACCTTTATTTATTTGTTTTACGAATTTAGTTTATTTTAGAATTTTTCATTATTAAATTGTTTGTTTCTAAATGTGTTGTGCTTTTTTAAATATTTCTTATGAATAATGGGATTTGGGGGAGTAATTGAATTTGGTGTTGAATCAGTGTCTGGTCAGTTTGTTGAAGTCCAATTTGTGTATGATTTTAATGAAGCTTAGTAGGTAGTTATTGTGCAATCCACTCTGTCAATGGCCAAGTATCTCCTTTCAGTATTACTGTCCTAATTAATAAGGATCTTGGGTGGTCATATTAAGGGAAAACATGTTGTGTGACTAAACAGCTATTCTTGTTTGTCTGCTGTTCATATATTATTTTGATCTTAGTTTAATTTATTAAGTCTTTTTGAATACAATTTTTTATCTGTGTTTCATGAGTATTTGTGATAATTCATGATTTGTTATTTTGTGTGTATCCGAATTGAATTGTGTAATTTGGAATAAATTTGGGTTGGGGAATTTATTACTTATTTTTCACTTTCCATCCCATATTTATGTAGGAATATTATATTTAAATAAAATACTGTGTATAAGCCTACTTTTATCTGCTTATCTGGCATGCTCATCTGACAACTCATTTCCTAAGTGGCCTTTCACTTATTTTATTTTTATGTCATATAGTATGTTCATCATCCACAACAGAGCACCACTCTTCGCACAGGAACTAAGGATAATCCCTCGCACCAACCCTGGCACCCTCGCCCTTAGCCCCTGGTCTGTCCACATTAGAGCTCTAACCATCACACTCTCCAAATGTATCTCTCTGCCTTATTCAGTAATTTTAAACATCATGATTAACGGAACATCTTCTGACCAAGATATTGTTCTGAATTCAATGTCATCTGAATTTTTTGAATAGGAGGCATATGTGAATCCTAATCAGTATGGTGAATTCCATCATTTGTATGAGGATTAGAAGAAATTTTATTAAGAATTTGAGATAGCTTACTTTCAGTGTCTCTGAATTGTTTTCACAGAATCGGAAAACAACATACAAAAACAAAATCCTAGAACATTAGGAATATTTTAATTAGGAACCAACCACAGATCTCCTCATTTGTCTTATTGCTTCCAGTTAGTTTTGTTTAATTAAAATATAGTCAATTGATGTTTATATGACAGTGTAGGGTGTTATAATTTTTATCTAACTAACGAATAAGAAATACATTTTTATCTATTATTCGTTAGTTGTTTACAATTTATTTATTCATTATTCAACAGATAATCCGAATCATCCATTATCTATTATTCGTTATTTATATTAATTATCTCATTTGATAAAAAAAAAATAAATAAAAATAAACACCATGTTTAATCTATTTAGTTCCTCACAAAAATTATAACACCTCCCCAACAGCCATTCACCCCACTAAAAAATTGTCCAACTTACAAAACAAAATTGTCCTTCACTTTTTCCTCTCATATCTTCCTATAAATAGTCAGAAAATCATTTGAACTACGAAAACCCATTCATTTATACACAAGATATAATAGGAAAAGCGAATAAAAAGTCAGACAATTTTCATACTCGTTTTTCTTTTTAATCTACCTTTAAATAGTCGGAAAATTATTTGAACTACAAAAATCCATTCATCTGTTCACAAAATGTAAGAGGAAAAACGAATGCAAAGTTGGATCAAATAATTATAATGCAATTATTCAAGTTTTTATTTGAACAAATCGAATAATGAATAAAAAGATTACTATATTTTAAATAAATATATAAAAAATTAAATTAAGTAGAATCAAAATTATAACTTGAACATCAAAATAAAATAATAGTAGCACAAAAATTAAATATTTAAGAGAATATTATTTGCTATTTTATTAGGAAAATGATACAAATTTTAATATTTGTAAAGTACATAATTATATGAACAATTAAAGAAATTCAATTATGATTGGTTGTTGTGAAAATGAGATAATTCACATCATGCGGATGTCAACTGAATATAAAAAGGTTTTTATAAATCTCGATGTTTTCAGGTCTGGAGGTGCGAGGGTTCAGGGTTATAAAATTGGCGAAGCAATTCCTTGGTTGGTGCTAGGTTAGGGGCGAAGGGAAGTGTGAGGGATGAGGCTTCGTTATGGCCAGGTCTTTGGAAAAATGTGTTTATTTTTTTCTTGGTTCGAGGCTCTTGGGGCATAATGCGGTGCTTCGTTGTGGACGAGGCCTTACCTTAATAGAATGTAAATTCTTTAGAATCATTCTGTTCATAAAAGTAATTTGTCATGCTTTGAAAATATTAAGATCCCCCTTTATAAAAAGCATTGGTATGCTCCAGAAGGATCTTTTTACATAGAATTGAGACATGGTTGATAGAACAGAATATCAATCATTATTTATTTGCCTGTTATCTCCATGGCACTTCATTTATTTTGTTTGGTTAAGGTCTACCTTCTCTTCTGTTGTTTCTTTCGGCTTCAGATGTACCTCCCTACTAATCTCAATGATAAAAGCCCTCAATATAAAACAGTATTGAAGATTATATCAAACCATTTGTCCATGTTATTGGCTATGATTTCCTTTTTATCCATGACAACATAAAAACTGGTCACCTAGTACCATACAAATTTCATTATTAGCAACCTTGAGTGTCTATTTCAGAACCCTGATCACGATCCTACTGACCATCTTTAAGAAGAGCTGCGTGCACTTTTGAAGCTGATTACTCCAACATAAGAGCAGGATGAAAATAATTGAATGCATAAAATTCATTTTAATTTTTTTTTTTTTTTAGATTTTGTGGTTTTCCTTTTCCACGCATTAAAGTTTATATGTGCCAAAAGTATTTGAAAATGGTTAGAATTAGGAGTAATATGGTGGGGAATACTGAAAAATTTATGGTTAAAGTTTTTTTTGTTCCCAATAATTTTCAACACTAAATTTTGAGGGCAATATGTATAAATGAGCAATATCAAATCCAAAATCAATAAACTATTAATTCATTCTCAGACAAAAAATGGAGTACATGGTAGAGAAGAAGAGTTTTGTGGATGAATGTAAAGCTAATGGCAGAGTGGAAATAAGACAAGGTAAACAGTATTCTTAATGGGAATAAAATCAACTGAGGTCTTAACAAGACCCCTAGGAATATTAAGAAGAAATAGAGAAATATAGTTCACACTTCTGAAGATTCCAACATCATAATACTTGCATGACTATGTTAGGTTTTGTCCTTCTGCGAGTCCTAATAGAATAATCACAGCAAATAGCATTAAAGACTAGCAAGAAACTATTATTGTTCTTGAAGTAAATATAAAGATCCTACTAAAACATAATGCACAGAAATCAGGAAAAGGCAGGGAATAATAATAAGATAATCAAGATTTAATAATGAGAAATCAGAAGAGTTTAAATGTTTTAATTATCTTGTCATTGTCTAAATAAATATGCTAACATTGTAAAATATATTTAGACATTCTCAATTGAATAGCTACTAAGATAGCAGTTTGAACATTAGTGTTTATTTCTATCTTAACATACTCTGTCCCAACCTTTATTTGACGAACACAAATGTTACGAGCTACACTGATCACAAAAAATTATATAAACATAATAGGTATTAGTAATGTTCATAAACATAATAATGTTCATAAATACCATTATTATTAATCATTAATACTGACTTATATATACAATTTTTCAATAAATAAACTTTATGATATGTATAGAATAATCTATGTTGTAAATGTCATACTTTGTTTAAATAACTGTAATTATGATAAAGTTTGTTTACCTGAAAATTATTTGTTTTTTTATTCAGACATTGTATAAATGATTTGGTTTTTATGGTTTCCTTTTTTCTTTTCTTTTTTCTCATTGCAGAATAGAATTTTAATTAAAAATTTTATTTTTAGGTAGTCAAATTTTGGATTCAAAATGGTTTGCCTGTTTCTCATTTGGAAGATGTATTTTATACTTTTTGGAACAGTACTGTTGTACATTTTAGTAAATTATTTTTCAGGTGGTTAATTTTATATATTTTTTAAATGATTATTATTGTTAGCTTTTATTTATTTATATTTTAGAACTCTTATCAATATTCTTTGTAATTTAATAATAACGGTAAAAAATATAATTTTTAGCTTTAGGTGCCAAAAGGTATATATAGCTTTCATTTATTTTTGTCATTACTTTAATTGTCAACGTTTAATACAGGCCTAGCCAACATATGGCTCCCCACGCTAAATTGTGCGGCCTATTTCTATTGAAACTTTTGTTTCCCATTGTATGCATGCAAAAAATATGAAATTAATTAAAATTAGCATGTGTCATTGTTATGATGCGCAAGTACAACTACTTTCTCCTGTTCTAAATTGGATATCCATGAATGCCAAATGTTACTGAAATAATTTTAAAAATTAAGTGAAAGAAAGGATATGTAAATATCTCA
Source organism: Rhaphigaster nebulosa (assembly GCA_948150685.1). Lineage (NCBI taxonomy): Eukaryota > Metazoa > Arthropoda > Insecta > Hemiptera > Pentatomidae > Rhaphigaster > Rhaphigaster nebulosa. The sequence goes on along the minus strand of OX411307.1, from coordinate 114,400,310 downwards.
TTAATTAAGACTCGAGAGTTATTGAGTCATTGTATAACAATACAGTTTTATTCGTTTTTTTATTTGTAATATATTTTTTAAAAGCATGTTCATCTAAAGTGTAGCCCGCTGTAATGTTAAATGTCATCAAAGCTGCCTTGAAACCATTTAGGTAGGGCGGGCCTAATTTAACTCCTATATTTGTTTTATTTATTTTTTATTGTTGGTAAGACCAAATTAAATTTTGCATTTTATTCACTTAACTTTTCTTAATAACTCTTAGTTATGTTTGGATGATGTGATTTATCATTTATAACCATATTAACGTGCAATAAATATGAATAATATTTCAATATAAATTATAAAGTAATTTATCCTACATGGGTAATAAGTTCATTTTTCATGGTAAGTATTGCAAATCTGGAAGATTTTGAACCTAATAAAAATAGCTTGTTCAGACACAAATATGATCAAGCAAGGAAGTTGGTACCTCCTAGTGGCTAATTAACCTTTCCTGATCAAATTTTAAGTATGGATTTGAAAAAAATTTTCAACTTTTTTTTTTGTTACTTGCTATCTAAAAGTTTCCTCAGAATTTTTTTTAAAATTTTTCGATCTTCCTATGCTTATGATAAGCATGTGATTTCTGATCTTTTTATTCAGCGTGCTCATTGAGCTAAACCTCCTAAATTGTAGTTATTTAATCCTCTCAATCCTTACTGGGATAATAGGAAATTTTCAAGTTGTTTTACAATAAGTTGGCTAAAATTGAAAATCACTTCAAGGAACAAAAGACTTATTGCAGGATGTTATCCTTTTAAATCCATTATCATCAAACCAATATTTTTGCTCAGAAGAGCACAACAGAATGTTAAAGCTGATTTCTTAATATGAGGCATGAGTATGAGGCACAGTTTGGATTAACACCCTAATCAAGTAATAAGCGCATCTTGCCTTATTTGTGTGCATTACAGAATAGAATTTTACAAATGTCCCTGTGTTTACAGAGTGTGCCCTCTTTAATCTATCCCATGTGGCAAGCTGCTTCACTCTAGTGATCTGAAAATTTTCTCTTATTCTTAGACATAATTGTTTTTTAAAATATCACATTTTCTTAATAACTCCTCCTTTGTTTTTGTCATTTTGTGTTTTTATTGATATTCTCAAAAGAAATTTACCATTATGTTCATTACAAAATTTTAATGAGGATATTAATTGATCTGTAAACTGTAGGAACTGATTTATCTTTTAATCAATTCATACTAGCTTGGATTATAATAACTGCTGCATGGTAATATTATTGTGATATCAGGGTCCTACTTCATAATACAAAAGTACAAGTACAAGCGGGAAAAGTACTGAAACTAATGTTACAGACTACTTATAGCCATTAGATAATAATAATTTTATTCAATTTTTTTTTAATTTACTGTTTTTTAATATGAATATTTTAAATGTTATCATGTTTCAACATTTCACAGTGTAAGTCATAGGCATAGTAAGTTATAAGTCCACTTGTACTTTACTTTATAGGCACATAATGTTTATAATAAAGTACAAAAGTGCTAGTACTAGATGTCCTATGACTTACTATGCCTATGACTTTAATTGTGAAATGTTGAAACTCGATAACATTTAAAATGATTATATAAAAAAAAAAATTGAATGAAATTATTATCATCTAATGACCAGAAGTAACCTGTAATCTCTAAGAACGAACCTTTCCACTTGTGCTTGTACTTCATTATGAAATAGGGCCCTGATCCCTACATTTTTTAAATTCCATATATGTGTTTATTTTTTATAATTTTGAAAGTACATTTTATTTATATAACAATATATTCTATTTCAGGGTTGATTCGAAATATAGTTACTTTAACTTTAACTTTTCTACTAAATTCAAATTAAAAGTGATGGAATCCATGATTACTGAAAAAGGTATGTTACCTAATTAATTTATCTTTTATTGTATAGAAGTAATTTTCATGGTGTTTAGTTTATGTCCTCTGTCTATTGCTTCATGATTAATTTTTTTTCTATTTTAATACTAATAGTTTTAATTTTTGAAAAAAAAATTTACTTTATTTGTTCAATAGTCTTCGCAGTATTTTACAGCATTGTCCATAGGAGCTAAATATGAAAATAGAGCACAGTTTCTAATAGGAGTCTAAATGATGATGTATGTTTGGACCCATCGGCTATCCTTTTTTTTTTTTACTCAATAACCTGTGATTACTTCAAAATCATTAAAACCTTTGTTGCTCACTCCTTGCTCATCAGTGATTTTTATGGATTTGTCATCAGCACCATTCTGCATTTTATGTTAATCTGAAATGGGCAATCCTTCGCCTTTGATTTTACCACTAATGTTTGGTGATGATTGTGATTAGAACTTTTCCAACTGTATGGTTGCAACTTAACTGCTTTCCTTCCATTCAGCCTTTCCACTCTGACTCCCTTATTTGTGACATTGTTACTTTATGGGCATGCCACCTTTCAAAGCTAAAAAGAAAGTGTTTGGCTGTTTGCTGTTTATGGGTTCATGCTGACTCTATACCTCTTAGTATGCTGACTCTAGGCTCACAGCTGGTGATCCCTACCATCTCATTTAGTATCATTAGTATTAGCTTTTGGGGGAGATATTACACACAGTAAACATTGTCATTCCTTAGATCCTGGAATGATTTAGTTGCCACGATAGTTGTACCTAAGTAAAAAAGAAAAAAGGAAAAATTGTTATAAAATAAATCAACAACTGAGATTGATTCTAAAATCACGGTAGTTCATCAATATCGTCTGTCAACTATCCCAACATTCCACATGAACCATCAATAAAATTTCTAAAAGTATTTGTTAAAAACAAAATAAAAGCTGACAAACTGAAATAAAAGCGTAAAGAGGTTAAATGAAAAGTTAGGGAGAAAAAAACTTTAAATACAAAATAATAACTATCCTATTATGTAAAATTTGAATGTAAAACTGGCAAGTTGACAGTTTTACCAATATGTTAAAGTTTATTAAATAATAATTGAGACCAAGACTGATTTTTAAAATAGATTTACTGGCCTTGTGAAAAACTGAGCAAATAGAAATACAGTGGAACCTCGCATAATGAGCATAATTCGTTCCAGAATTTTACTCGTATTGCGAAACACTGGTTAAGCAAAACAATTTTTCCTAGATACATAATTTAATGTAAAATACGATGTTATCAAAAATGGCACTAAATTACTAGTTCAATTAGTATAAAATAAAATACTATTAGATGGATGTAGAACTGGCGAGGAAAATCCCGTGGACAAGTGAGTGACATGAAGGACTTATCCTTTCTGTCTCACTTGTAATGCGAAATGTCACTCGTTAAGGGAGCCATTTTTTACAATTTATTTTGCTCGTTATGAGAGGCACTCGTTCAGCGAGGTTCAACTATAGTACAATGTAGAAAAGTTCATGATGAATTATGCATTTAAAAGTGAAGCATTATGAAATTCTAAATTTATTCTGCATTGCTGTAAAGTTACAATATAAGCCCATATTATGGATATTTATGTTTTTACTTAATACAATAGATGTATATGTGAAAACAATATAATTACATTGATATGATTGTAATATATCCCCTCAGTTATTGGTTTATCCATTGTTACATATTGTATTAATTTCTTTTATTTATTTTTATTCTTTGTCTGTGATTTACTAAATTAGGACAATGTTACAATTTTTCATTGGATATAATATTTACCACATTGATACATCACATTTCCCTTATTATTTTATAGTAAAAAAAAGTGCTATCTCTAGTTGTTATTAATATAAACCCTATGGTGATGTTTTAGGAAATAATGTAGAGTGTATATTGGAGGGTTGTTCTACTGTAAATGATATATTAACTGCTTTGAAGAAAGTTGATGATTATGTTGACATAGTAAGTATTATTTTTTTTTATTTCTGTTTATTTTATGAAGTATTAAATCATATAAAATAGTAACTGAAATAATCCTGATTTTAAAATCTTACACTAATTATAAATTATTCCTAAAAAGTCACCTTTCTGTTTAGTTTTATTGCGTTAAAACATACAAACATTAATGAGCCAGTGTAGTTGAGTGGCTATAACACGGAAACAGTTATGTAAAGATCTTAAAATCGAAATCCAATCCAACTTGAACAGCTGGTCCCCATTGAAAGTTTGAAAATACTCCTTTAATTTGAAGAAGGCTATAGGTTTAAAAAAATATTTATATACTCCTTATCAAAATTAGCGCATCACTTCATTATTTCACCACAAATTCCATTTCTTTGAATAATGGGGTTATATTATTTTTAGGTATACTGTATAATTAATAATCAAACATTAGAAGCTGAAATTAAATACCAAAAACTGAGCTTTATTTAAAAAAAAAAAAAAAAAAAAAAACTAAAATCCTGAAAAGATAGAAAATTAAATTTACAGTTTCATCAGTATTTAGTGTTGCCTCCCTTGACCTTGAAACTGGGGGGTCAACCAGTAGAGAATTGTCGAGTATTTAACAAATCTATTTCAAATGGAATTAGACAAAAATTAATTACCTTTTGTAAACAAACCTTGAATTCTTCTGAATTATAAAGATCGAATAAACACAAAAAGATTTAGTTCATTTTATTTAACAGGATACACTACTATGAGTATAGATATATTAAATAAGCCAGCAATGGAAAAATAAGATATTTATTGGGTATAATTTTGCAATGAGGAGTGATGTAGCCTAATGAGCGGTACTGGCTCAAATATGTGATTGCCCACAAAATTTTGTCTTTAAACAAAACTGGGCATCTTTAACAGAGCGATAGGTTTGGTACATTTCTGGCTCCACTGAATCCTGAAATGAGTATTTGACATCAGGAAGTTACAGCACAATGGTAAGAGCATTGTCTTCTTCTTTGTTCCTCCCTTAGACGACTATGTCAGTAAAAAAAACAAACAAGAATTCAGTGGTTCTCTTGAGATCCTCCAAGCTTCCTCTACGACACTGGTTCTGGCCAAATTTTTGTGCGGGCATTATCATACTGATTTATGCTTTATACTTCAGTTTTGTTTTATGGGGTATCTAAATGTGCTCCAATATTGTTAGTGGGAATTCATTAGATAATTCAAGTGTGGAACTCTATACCCATTTTGTATAGTGTCTGTGAAATATGTAAAGTATAAAACTTTATATATAAAATATTTTATTGTTATTTATGGAAATATAAAAATCTTTTTTATATATTTAAGGGTAAATGTCTTAATTTTTTTATGAAAATAACATTTATTTTTAAACATGGAATTAAAATTCCAGGTAGATCTTGAGTACTTTTATTGTATTAAAAAAAAATCTATTTGAGAAGGATTTTCAAGTGTTTACAATAAATGAGTTTATGATTATAGTATTAAATAAATTCAAAATATTTTCTCATTTTGATTTTTCAGACCCTTGATGATCAATCTATGAAGACAATTACCTTCGAAAACTATTCTGAGTTTTCTAATCAAAATAAGAGTAGCTGATAGATGTATATATCTGTTATAGTAGAATCACAGATAGACTGTGAGTCTAAATCTTGTATCATATGTCAATATGTACATTATTATGTATCATTTGTAATTGTAATTACTGTAAATATAAAAAACATGAATAACTTTGTAATTATGTTTCTTTTCTTTCTCTCCGATCATATTTTTGGTGTCTAAAGATAATATACAATATATAAACGAGAAATGAGATATATATTTTTATTTATTTCCCCTGCACTACTGAAAAACATGGACGTCTTAAAACAGCTTAATGTAAAATACCATTCATATTATAATGATGTTACTAGGCTTATCACTGTTGATTAGGTTAATACGCATTAAGAATTTCTTGCATTTATTGATGAAAATTGTTCTTCATGTAATATTTAGTAATCCCATTTTTCAATGTCTAGACCGAGCTGTTTAGAGTACAAGGATTAATCGCCCCTTCTTTTCTCCTTAATATTTGCTGGTGTTGCTATTTCATTCAGGAGAGAATGTTCTCCTTTGACTGGTTATTTGACAGCTTGCCATTGCAGTAATTCACATCTATTCACTGTTTGTCACACTTTTCTAGGTTCTTTACTTTTGGTTATTTTTATGTTAGCGGGTACAGATATTTCTTTTTATCATAACATAATTCATGTATGGAAGGAAATAATTTAATTGCTTCAATGATGGAAATAAGTTTTATTATTATTAATGTGATTGATTAGCAAAATGTCTGATTGAAAAAAAATTATCAAAATATTTAAATTATCTCATTTTAATATTCGTCTGAGTTCTAGGCATATATATCCTTTTTGAAATAATTTTCCCTTGGTATGTCTTATCAGCTCAGTGGATAAGCAAGTAGCCTTGCAGGCAGCCTTGAAGATCGGGAATTCTACTTGAGCTTTTTAGTCTAATAATTCTATTTTTCCATTAGTACTTGGCAACAAGTGTATAAAATATTAAGAAGAGGGTCGATGTCGTAGTTGTTTCTTTTACTATCTCTAATCCCAAGAGAGTTAAAGAAAAGTCTCATTCCACTAACTTTGTCCATCAGTACCTCTCTCAAACACATACTCATTCTATGTTCTGTTTTACCTTATACGGCTTATTCTACCTGTCTCTAAATGAACTAGGGATGTTATGAAATGGTAAAATAATGTATTAGCTCTAACCGTTCTAGCTCTGCTATTGTACTAGTTTCACATAAGCACTCCAACTCCAAGTTTCAATTTCAACTGATTTGACACACACTTGTCATCTTATAATAGGTTCGCCTCTTACCCTTGAGACTGAGAACAGAGTGTTAAATTGCTTTATTCAGTTTGATAAATTATTTAATTACTCTTGTTGTTTTTTTTATTTTTTATTTGTACATTCATTTATCAAATTACGGCAGAGTATGGGCTCATTTTCTTATTTTTCTTTTGTTCATTTGTTTACATTTTTATTCTAGTTAGTCTGAGACTGTCCCTAAATATGTTTACATGATTAAATGGAATTATATACCACTGTATACATATATATAAGTACAAAAAACAAACAAATAAAAACAGTGCTTAACAAATATATTTTTTTCAAATCGATGAAACATAATTAGTCAGGGAAAGAATAAAATATTTATTTATACATATGTGTGTTTTAAGTATATATACATATTGAAACACGCATACCCACATTGTAAAACTTCAATTATCAAGCATTCAATTAACCGCGTTTCCAAATAATTCGACAAGCAGCAAAGAAGTAAAAAGTTCATTTGGCAAGCAGAAAAAAAATTTAAAAAGTTCTTTTTATGCTACAACCCATAAATATTTATACAATAATCTATTTACTCTAACTAATTTTCTCTTTAAAATAATATCTTAATAATGCTGTATTAAATTAAAATTGATTGATGACAATCAGTAAAGATGCCAATAGTCTCCTTGGCAATAATGACGTATGTTCTTATTCAATAATAGAAATGACATACTTTTGAACTAAAGAAATAAGCAAAGGTGTTTAAGCATTGGGCATCCTAGATATAAAAATAAAATTCTCAGGTAAATTAAAAAGTGACTTCAAAAATATCAGGAATTCTAAAAATGAAGAAAGGAAAGTTTTGTCATAAAGAAAACTAAAATTCATATCAGATTTGTTTTTCTAATTAATATACTTTCCTAAAGTAATATGCTTTTAAATGAACAAACTTATTAAAACAGTTTGAGCATATTAACAGTTTTTCAATAAACATTAATTTTAGAATAATACTATTTCTTTCAGTTATTTAAAATTAAACGGTTGTATATTTTATGCAACTGTGTTTGAAACTTTGAGGCATTTCCATTAGATTGTAAAGCATTATTTTAATTTATTTTCTGTTTTATTTGTATATCTATTGTATATGGTTTATTAATAAAATATTTATGTTTTCGTAATTTTGTTTTAAATACAAGTACCAAACTCTCTACTTCGCCACTGGTAATTGAGGTTATACTATTTATAAGCCCATTATAAATAAACTTATGGCCACCTTTTGTTTCTTTGTTTGTCTTCACACAAGTTTTTTATTCTTGGGTTTCAATAGGACAATTATATGAATTAAATAGATATAAAAAAAAAAAAATTAAGGTCATCTGAAATTTTTCTGAAAATTAAAGCATTACAAAGAAAGATTTTATACATCATAATTTATTTTCAACTCATTTAATTGAAGATGATTTAACACACATGCATGCAAGCGCACACATGCATACATACAATAAACAATTAATAAGCTTAGTAAATTTAATCTAGATCAAAACTGTGTGTTTGTACACCTTAATGAGCATACACCCCACATAATGATTAACAGAAAATTATCCATAAATGTGTATTAACCTGCATTCAAACAAACATGAACGTTATATTCTTTATTCTTTTAAATATAAAATAATTGTCTAATAAGCAGGAATATCAAGTTTAGACTTTTTTAAATATTTAAAAAATAAAATTAATTTTAAAATAAAAATTATTGTTCTTGCAAATAGGTAACTTGAGCAATACACAGATAACAAAGCAATTAATGACAATACTAATTAGGTATATAAAACAAAAATATATTATTAACATTACAAAACTAGTTTATTATTACTATTAAGTTATAACTCTCTTTTAAATATAACATGAAACATTTTGTATAAAATATATTATAAACAAATAAATGAAATATAATACATTATATACAACTTTATGACAAGATAGATAGAAAATTTGGTTTATTAAACCAATATATTACTAAAACCAATTGTATTGGTTGTAATACAAAAATACTGAAGTAGTATTTTAATTTAGTTTTCAAATAACATTCTTAACAATGCCTTTTATAAATATACATTTATTAAACTAAATGGTAATAAAAACAACTTAAAAGTAATCAACTTATAATAAAGTCATTAGAAGATCACCTGAACATCAAAGTAATATGATATGTTGTAAAGAGGTAATTCAACATATTTGCTAAAGTAGATAAATAGTTATACTTCATATAGACGAAAACTAGTCAGATTATAAAATGTATTTAACTTAAAGTCGTATATTTACACTTAACTTTCATTGGACATTAGTTAAAAAAAAATACGTACTTTTAACTAGCTATTTTTCGACTAATTATAATTATGAGATGCTCCAGTATACACTAGATAGTTTAATACAGAGAGTTCTCAAGTGGAAAGCATTTTGTTCAATATAATAGTTGTTTTAGATTTTTGTTGCATATAAGCAATCTAATAGTAAATTTGATTAAATAATTATATTAATTTTAAACAATTGCAAATCAAAAGGAAAAATAAGCCAAAACATGAGATTTAACATTCAATACATCAAGAACTCCCTGAAATAAACAATTGCATCAATATTAAATAAGGCATTCTTTCAAAACATTTTAATTGGAATTGATCTATTTTTATGGAATAACAGGATTCCTTTAACACAGCCTTAACTTAATATTTTGATTCCTTAATAGGATTAAAGAGCTCTAAATAAAAAACAAAATTCTTATTTTTATTGTATTATATATATATATATATATATATATTAAATAATCTCATAATTACAAAATTTAAAATAATACCATTCAGTTCTATTTATAGTTATGATTTGTTAACTTATGTTAGCTTTCCACCGTAGCTGTTGAGGCATACCGAAATTTAGAATCAGCATCTCCTCCATCACAGATATATTTTCCTAAAACATAGAGCAATTAATTTTTTAAGCTATACATCCTTTTATAACTATATTCTATATATAGATATATTCAATATTGAAGAGATACAATAAAAGATCGACACAAAACTTGAAGTTCATGATTCCTCCTGAATACTTATAATTTTCTTATAAATTAACAATAACTTCAGTTAAAAATTGTATTTTTTTAATATTGAGATTTACATACAATTTCCTATAAAATGATTGTTGATAGATCACTGAAAGTTACCTTAAATTAAAAAAAAAATGCTGACAACAGAATACAGTAAAATATAGTTATAACACTTCTGTTTATAACGATTTCCCAGCTATAACGCTCTTTTTTCTCACTATCGGTCCCAGTCGGTGGTTTTCCTATGAACTTTAATCATTATAACAATCCAATTTCCCGGTTATAATATTCCGAGTGAATTATTTCTTTGATAATTTTTCCATTTGAGTTTTGTTTTGTAAATAAGACACGTTGTATCGAAGTATTAAATATAGACTCGAAACAAAAAAGTAATGTGGTAGGAAACAATTGTCTAATTGATTCCACAAACGTAGTTCCTAGAAATGTTTAGTTTTTGTTTGGATGAGATGCTTCCATGAATTGAAAGGTTGTTAGTTTGCTTTTAGGTTCAAGAAAACATGTCATGAAAATCTTTTTCTATTAAAGAAATATATGTTTTAATTAAAGAGTTCAACAAATAAAATTTAAATTAATACGGTTTAGCCGCATCTAAAAACATAAGTGCTTCAAGATTTCGTACCATTTAAAAAAAAAACAGGGCAACGTTGTTTCTACACATCAAATCAATAGGAAAAAGATTAGATCTTGCATATTAATCTGAATAGATAAGAGATTTTTAAATATATTACAGATAATTCTTGAATTTTTTTTTTTTTTTTTCCGTACAATATGAAACTTTTGAACAATAAAATAAATTAGAAAATGCTGTTTTTTAAAATAAGGTATAACCTTACAATCGCAATGTATTATCATTGGCTTCTGCTGAAGTTACCCGAAGGTCGCCATACTGGCACCATTTGTGCTAATTAACTACTTTGTATTCAATTGTAACACTTATATTCATTGGAATTATTGAAATTATTACTCCTTTAATTAGATATTATTTAAAATTATTAGTGCAGTTGACTTAAGCTCACTACATTCGCCCAAGAGAAAAAGAAAACACCAAGGGATCCTTTTCAGTTGAGGTAAGGGCCTTAATGTAATTTCAATTATTACTACTTTAATTCGATATCAGCTGTCAATTTCCGCTTGCTATCCTACGCTCGCTCAAGAGATATACAATCACCCAAAAGTCCCTTTTCAGTTGAGGTTGGGTCCTTACCATAATTTAAATTATTACTACAACTTCCCCAGACCACCGGAAGTTGACAGCACTAATAATTTTAAATAATATCTAATTAAAGCAGTAATAAAATAATTTTAAAAATTGCTTGTATATGAATATTACAATTGAACACAAAGCAAGCACAAATGGCACGAGAGAGTGCTAGTACGGCGGAGCAACTGATAATGCGTCGTTATTGTAAAGTTGTACCGAAAATAATTTGTTTACTTAAAAAAAAAAATTGATTACTTTAAACCAGAAACATCAAAAATGTATATTTAAATGCTTGGTTTCATTTGTAGTTAAAATTAATTAAAAAAGAAAATTTACTATAATCATATCCTGGTTAAAGCACTCTTTCCCTGGGCCCTAGGAGAGATTTATAACAAAGTTTTACTGTATATCTAAGCCTTGATCATGAACATATAAAGGTATACTCATTAATTATAAATAAATATAATTTAATTTAATAAGTACTCCTTAACAAAACTCAATTCCAGAGGTTCCCAGGCTTAATGTCACTATATACCACTTTCAGCTTTCAGATAACTGGGCGTACCATTATGCAGACCACGTGGTTTTATGATATTAGTATTCGTTCGTGAAAGTTTGTATTCATAAAAAAAAAAAAATACAAACTGAAAACTGAACAAAAGTTTATTTAACAAATAAAACTATATACTATACATTAAATTTGCTTAGGAATATATACATTTGAAAATAAAGTTCAGTTATCCAAAATCAAAGGTTATAAATTTCACATATCAACAGCAAGAACCATTAGGATAAAGGAATTTGGGCATTTTTAAGAAAATCATCAATATTTTTCAGTAGGAAGCATGTTGCTTATTTGAAATCAAAGCATCAATGTTAGGCTTGATGGAGATCAACTTGATTCTAAGTCCTCTTAAATACTTAAGTGCCTTCTTTTGCTATGGCAACGATTGTAGATTATGTTTATTCATCTTGTAATGGATGCATTAATAATAGTTTCATCCATGATTTTTTTTTTTTTGTTCGCGTTCCTTGCATACCACTAGTGGTGCTCGTACCACAGTTTGGGAACCCATGCTCCATTCTGTTGCCATAGCAAATAAGCCTAATAATAATAATAAAGTTTTATTCTCAATTTTAAAAATTACAAAAACTTTGTGCAATCAAGTTCCGGATTTCACATCCTTTACATGATTAATAATTTTTAAAACAATAATTAAGTTTTACATCTTAACATTGTTCGTATTATAATAGTAGGAAAAAAATAAGCATTGATCTCTTATCAAACACTAATAAATAACTATTAATATATAATAAGAGATTTTAAAAATGGCAATAACAAAGAATAGGCTACATTTCAATTTATGTTTTAAACACCAAAATCAGCACTCATATTTCAACCAACGCAAAAAAATTAACAATCAGTAACACAAGATATAAAGAACTACATCGGTTATAAAATGAGGTATGCCTGTAAACACGTCTACATACAACTTTAATTCATTAAAATGTTACCTGATACAAATCTCTTCTTCACAAGTGATAACCGGTAACCATGACCAATTAATTGAAATTCTATTCCTGATAAAGTTGCTCCTTCACAATTAAACTGAGCAGCAATTGTTGCCAATGAGCTAGGACCATTTGAAACTTCAAAACGCCCGCGCAAGGACCCAACACCATGCTTGTCACAATGTAATGACAGTTCAGTAAACTTCCATATAGCTCGCTGAGTTTCTTGCACCCTAAGTAGAAATTAAAAAATGAAACACAGTGTTCATAAACAAACACATAATTTTTTTTTCCTGCAAAAGCTTAGGACAATTAAACCTTGATAAAAAAAGTAAATAAATATAATAAAATTATGAGCAAATGATTGAATATGTTTTAATATACCTGTAATTCTAAACCATATAATAATTAAAAAATAAACTTAATGTAGTATTTATTAAGGTATTATTATGATGCATAGGGTGTTTCATACTCCCTCCTCATCTCCCTATATTTCGAGAGTTTTGAGAATTTCTAAATGAAACTTGGTAGGTCTTAGTTAAGGTGAATGAAGTTTCTTTTGGTAGTGAAGTCAACTTTGCAACCTCTTACATTTCTTCTCTTAGCTCACTCAACTCTGGAATTTTCAATGGAAAGAAATATTTTCAATAAAGGATTCTCATAGAAAATCTAATTTTATATCAGTGATTATTCTGATTTGACGCATCCTGAAGGCTTCGATAGTCAACAACCATAATAAGGAGTCTTATTCGGTAGACAGTTGCCATGCTTCATACTCAATGCTCAGTCCATCCTGGCTTGAAATATTCCTAGTCGGCCAGTCGCTCTTGCTCTTCATACTATTCTGGGACAAGCAAAACGTGAAGGAGGTTCTCGAACCGGAAACCTTTCGGTCTAAACTGGTGGCTTGTGAGCTGTTCACAAAACACTCTGAAAGCGTGTAGAATGTCTACAAATTCTAAGTAATCGGTCATGTATTTAAGAAATCGTAAGTGCTCATTTAGAGACAACACTAGTGGCTTGTTCGTTTACAGATAACAAATCTACAGGGATTAGGGAAGTAAAGGGAGTCCTGAAAGGATCACACTCACTTAATACAACATCCATCGGCTATCCCATAACAAAACATATATTTACATCCTAGCCATTGTTGAAGCATATCCTCATAGAAGTATTAGAGAAATAGTCATTGACACTCAACTAAACATGACAATCGTCAACCGAATAAGACTGCTTATTATGGTTTCACTAAATTGTTTTAAAATTAAATTTTTTATGGGAATCCTTCATTAAAAATATCTCTTTCCATTGGAAATTTCAGAGTTAAGTGCGATGGAGAAGAACTGGAAGAGGTTATAAAATCGACTTCACCACCAAAAGAAACTTTATTCACCATAACTAAGAACTACCAAATTTCATTTCGAAACTCTCAAAATAAAGGAGGTGAGCAGGAAGTATGAAACACCCTGTATAAATTGAGACAACGCGTTCATATTAAATTGCAAATTATATCATGTATGAAAAAGTAAGTTGTATGATAGCAATTTTATACAGGGAGGACAATAAGTCCCCAAAGAACAACTATGTTTGGGACTAAATATAATTTTTTCTGGCTATATTTTAATCAATATTAAACAAAATTTAATGCAGCAAGTAGAATATACTTTTTTGAAGATTTTCTATGGTATTTATCTTCTCAAGAAGAAACATGTTCAAACTCAAGCTGACGGGATCACCCTTGTGTAGATTCTGTCACAATGAGGATGAAACAGCTTACCAATTATATGATTGTGTAACAGGTTCTCAAGATTGAGATTCCTGCTGTTCAGTCTGGACCACTTTACAGACCCAAAGTGGTGTGAGCTAATCAATCCAACAAATCTACTTAGATTTGTGGAGCAATCAAAAGTCATGTTCTGACTATAAACAAGCAGCATTGGCACACAATAGACCTGAATAGGTCGCGGTGCACTTATGCCATAAAAAAAAAAAAAATGCATCTATAAAAAATTCAGTATCCTTTCGAAATTGGAACAGAAATATATATTATTCTATTTATTAATAAACATTTTAAAACTGTGTTACTATTATGATCATTTTTAATAATTGTAAAAATATGGGTTTTGAGGGACAAAAAAATTAGTTTAAACTTAAATACATACTATATTTTATAATTTCAACATTATTTATCTATGTTTTTTTTTGGCAAAACACCAAGCAATAATGCGGATTTTGTAGACAGACATCACAAATATGTAAATACGTTACATTAGGAGGCTAGAAAAGGCTATTCTAGGAATGGAAATCTCTGCGAATGCAACACACTACCCGGCATCATTTTATGGGTCTTTAGTATTTTATGGTCAACAGAATTCTAGAAGTAAAAATATGTAAAAAGCTTAGTTATACTGCTAAAGCCGTTTATGAAGTTTTTAAGTCCAATTATTTTAAGTTTTATTTTTACGAATTGAAAAATGTCCTTTTCCAGCAGAAAATGTGGTCCTAGGGACCTCAAAAAGAAATAAATATAGTTAAAATAAATAAAATTAAAAAAATCTATTTATGGGATATATAAAAGTAATAAATTTATATAAATATGAAAAAATGAAAAACAAATGGCCCCACCAAAAAATATCAAAAACCTTACGGGGGCTGAACGTGTTATAAGTTGAATCTGAATTTGTAAAAAAAGAAAAAAAAAATCCAAATCGAACAAACAGTAGCTATTACACTTGAAATGTCCATAAAATTAAAGAAAACTAGTCTATTTTATAGATTTGTTTACAACGTTTTTCGACGTAATCTAAACAATCAATATTTTTCCTTTGGAAATACTGAAAATAGTTTTCTTTTTTTTTTTTAATAATAGTTCTTTCTTCTTAGCATAATGGTTACCAAGAGTATGTATTACCAGTGTGCTGCAGGCTTAGTTTGCATATTAGTAACACCACCATCAACAGGCACAGCAATAGTTAAATTCAGTAATGGTGAAGGAGAAGACATTGCATGTGAATTGTATTTATAGTCTATTTTCAAGTTAGTTTGGTTAACTTCTCGTTTCCAGTATGCAACTAGTTGTAATGGACAAGATTCAGCGCCCACTTTAGGTTTAATCTGAAATAATTTATTGATAAATAGTTCTTGTACAATAGCGTCAATAACATCATGAAAAAATATATATAATCATACCTGATATTTTAATATATCTACATTAAAATATGAAGCACTTGGGTTTTGTTCAGACTGACGACGCAATAAAGCAGTTAAGGCACTCATGTTGAATTCATATATACTTGCTTCCCTTATTGTTTGTACAGTATCACTAAAAAAATAATAAACTTTAAAAAATTGATGTTGTATAGAGCATAAAAAAGCTTAGGAAATAAAAATTTATATATTCCATGACTTAATATATGTTCAACAATGTAACTACTGAGAAAGGCACTGAAATGTCAGACATTATTGGGAGAACATGAAACAGCCTGAGCAGTTTCTGAAGGCCAACTGTAGAAAAAGCAACATTCTGCAACAGCAGGACAGGCCCACCGAGAGTTCTAACCAAGAGATATGACTATAAACTGGTTATTGCATTGTCAACATAATTATTCTATCACGACTTTGCTTTTCTTTTCTGAAAACACTGAGTTTGTTTTCACACCTGATTTATTTTGATAGTGATAGGTTAGGTTTTCCGGTATCTAAACAAAGCCAAAGTTAAAAATTCAAGTAATGGGACATGTGAGGTAGTGAGAATTTTAATGTTTAAAACATGTTTACATATGTAAAATTATTATTAACATGAAAGCTAACCCCAATAACACAATTTAACACCATGCTTTATCAAAATAAATGAAAAAATTTCTGCCAGATGCATCAACAAAGCCCGATTTCTTCATGGGACTGAGATTTCCCTTTTTTTGAAGAATGACCCATATATTTTAAATGTTTGATTTGGACAATGTAATTTTGTAAAAAATAAATGCTATATTAACAATATACTATGTTTGTGAGAGAGTATAAATATAAATGTATACTAGCTGGTACCAGGCGCGTTGCTGCCGCAGAAGAAATTAAGAAATAATGATAAAATAATAGAATGAAAAGGAAATGGAAATGAATAGAAAAAAATAATGATATTTATCCTCTTATTGATAATGAATACATTCATTGAAATAGAACTATATATAAAGAAGAGGCTTTAATGATATTCATTTTATTTTTTTTACTTTATTATTTAAGTGCTTCAGGATAGACAATATTTTTGGTTTTCCCGTCTTCGGCGAAGACAAATAAATGTGTAGGCTCTCTGACTCGCGAGCATGCAACATACAACTGGCCATGTGAAAAACATTGATTTTCTTAATTTAATCCACACACTTGAGTTATGGGCTTATAAGATCTCTAATTGGTCACCATTTTGAATGTTGAGTTCCGAGGTCCTGGGGTGATCTGTGATATTGGTGCCGAATCTCAAGAAAATTGGTCCAGTAGCTGCATACGGCGGATGGACGGATTTTTTTTTATTCGATATTTGGATTCTGCATATTTTGAGGGGGGTTACAAAAATTGTTGCCTTGGTCGATTACAAAGGTCTATTATTGAAAATAATAAGCCAAAAGCATTCATAGATATAGATTTTTTTTTTCCTTTTTTTTTTTAATGCCTTGTTATGCTGATTCCAAAACAACTTATGTTTCTCCTCTATCTTTATAAATGGCCGAGTTATGAACTTATAAGATCTTTAATCAGCATTTATACAGATTTTTTTTTTTAATGCCTTGTTAAGCTGATTCCAATACATCTTATATTTCCCCTCTATCTTTATAAATGGCCAAGTTATGGGCTTATAAGATCTCGAATCGGAGGACGGACGGAGCTTTTAAAGCTCGAATTCTCTTATTTCTACGTGCTGCACTGGTAGATCTACTGAGTGATGAACGTTTTGGAGGCATTTTATATGTGTGAGATTTAGTCCGAATAACATTTGCCATTTGCCATTGTCTATACTAACGTTTTAGCTTCTAAACATAACAGCTGTATACCGTCGTAACATATTTGTTACATCACTGCGATTTTTCCCATCCGATTACTAAATCAGTCAGTGAAAGAGTGGTATATTTCTATTATACTCATAATTCAATTAGCTTCTGTTTAAATGACAACCTGTGAGTGTGTGTATAAGAAATGTATAAAAAAAAAAAAAAAAAAAAATTAAAATTGAACGTCTTTCCATGGGAACTTGCGCTGAAAACATGGATACAATGTCCAATATGCTTTTATACATTGTTTTTATATTTTTAGTATTTTTGCTAATACTGGCCCAGCATAGATGATTTTGTTTTTGTTTTGTAAAGAATTGAATTATCTTTCAAATGAGTACCTATAGTTTTCCAGAAGATGTATAGTTTTTGAGTAATTCGGAAAAAAAAATTTTTAGGTTTTAGAAATAATTTTTTTTTTTTTAGAAATTATTTTTTTTTCAACCACTAAGATTACGATTTTTTCAAATTCAGCCTGCCTATAGCCTTTGCACAAGCGCCAGCAATGAGTTGATAAAATTTCATTGCAATCGGATGAATGGTATGGCAGTGCATAAAATACGAACAAACAAACCCATATTAATGTTTATATATAAGATATATATATATATATATATATATATATATATATATATATATATATATATATATATATATATATACAAATCTGTACCACTACAACCCGTGAAGGATCTTGGATTCAGTATTTGGTAAGGACTGTACTGTTTTTAAGCCAAAGGTTGTGCAAGGTAATTTGGCCGAGATCACGCTCAATCGCCAGGTTTTTCTCCCAATTAAGGGTACCCACTTTATAGAGGCTGGGTGAGCTCCAGGAGGGTCCCCTGACCCTGTAGGGTCGATCCATGGCTGATAACACAATAAATAATTATTTGCTACAGCCGGTCTCGAACCCGGGGCCGGGAGCATGGTAACACAGTGCCTTACCACTGAGCTACTCTGCTCCACATATATATATATTTTAATAAAGTTTATTAAAGTAAAATTATAATATAAGAAAATATTAAATAATACTTACATATTAATAAGCTGCTTATTTGGTAAAATGTTTTCAATGTTAGATGAATTATAAACCTTAAAAGACAATTGGGCCGGATTAGGGTTGCTGGTTAGAATACTAACAATTCCAGCAGGAAAAGATACCATCATATCACCACAAAGTTTAACTTGACATCTAAAATATATTAATAAGATATTGATATAAATTTACAGTATTATTATTTTTGAAAAAAGAACATATGCTTACTTGTCTTCATCAGTTCCCCTAAAATAAGAATGGATAATTTCATGGAATGCAACGGCAAGTGGAATGGTATCAGCAAGGCCAATAGTAAGAGGAGATGGCCCTCTAGAAGATCCCAAAGGAATACCAGAAGCCCTGAATTCTAAACTATCACCATGTGTTAAATTTCCAGGTAATGGACTTCTCACACCACCCTGAAACACATAATACACGCGCTATTGTAAATCTGAAAACTAACAGACAAAAAAATGTATTTAAAAATACAAACCAACATATCATAAAATATTCTATTTTAAGTATACTAAATAATAATTTGTCGAGGATTAGTAAGGGTTCAAATATAACAAAAAAATAAAATAAATAAAACAAGTTTTATTTTTTCATTATAACAGCCAACATTTTGGTCAAACTTTGTAGACGATCTTAAGGGCAATAGTAGACTACTTCTTTGTTTATTAGCTGGTATATGAAAGAAAAACGGCCTATTTAATTTTTTTAAATTATATTTTGGTCCTAGATGATCCCTAACAAATTATTATTTGGAATTAACATCACAGTCAACTATCCTTCACTTCTAACCTACCATTAGTAGAGATTTTTGTTATGGGTGCACACAATATAACTTTAAACAAAAAAAAAAATAACAATCCTTAAAAGAAACTAGGCTTACCTAATTAGTAATTTCCATGACAGTAGGAGGCATATACAGGATATACTAATAACAGGGTATTGTTTCATTGGTAGTATCATTTTACACATGAAACAATAGTACATGAAACTATTCAATAAAACATAGCATTTTTATGTTCCTTTATACTGCTTTTTAAAAAAGAAAAATATTTTTTAATCAAGAAATCAGTAATAGGTTTAGCTGCACCTGGCGTTTATTATGACAGTTTCTATTAATAAGCTATTTATTTAACAATTCATGTAACGTACTTCACTTCTCCTTGAAGGCGGCCTTGGAATAATAATCCCTGAAGCAGAGGTTGGCGTGGAACTTTGATTTGTTTTAGAGGGAGGACCTTGTATTTCTCCTACTTCACTAAAAAGATCTCCAATTTCTTAAATAAAAAATAATAAAAGCATAGTTAATAATTTAATAAATAAATAAAGTGTGGTTAATAAACATCAGAATTAATAATCAAAATTTACTTGTTTTTAAGTTAAGGTTTAAGGTTATTTAAACCTAAGGGACTATAAAATAATATTGAACAAAAGATTTATAACCAATATAACATATCATTTTTTATTAAAGATGCTAGCCATTTATGATTTTTTTAAGAACTAAAAGAATAATTGATAACATAGTCTAATAAATTTTAACCAGCTGAAATATTAATTAATATTTCAGCTGGTAGAATTATTTAAAAAAAAAAATTTAAAAATAATTAAATTACTAAACACGTTCGTTGTAGAATGTCATTCTGGAATGCTAAGTAGGCCTCGGATTAACATTTCTGAATGCTTTTGAGGAAGACAGCTTTAATGTAAACTGGTAGGGGCACTGTCAGCTGAAGCAAGTAGAAATTTATACCAGACCATCAGAAGCTGTCACTATTTAACGGTGAAGACCGTTTTTATTTAGGACTCTCCGTTCCAGAAATATTTGATGATGAATTTATGTGAAAAAAAAATTCACATTTTGTCATTAATATTTAATATTTTCTTCAACAATTTTCATATAAAAAATAAATGACAATTTTTTTATATATTTAGTTGGAAGAATCATTTTTATAATTTTTTTTTGGGGGGTGGAGGGCGGTTTATCTTAATCAAAATGGATTCTGATCCTGGTATGTATCTGTTTTATAAGTTTGATTGTTTTATATAATTTTAAATAATGTTTTTAAAAAAATTATATATTTTTGTAGAAAAGCTGATTCCGAATCTGGTACGTGCGATTATGTAATATGCAGTACAATGGTTATAAAACATTTTAAATTAATATGTTTGATTTAATTCGTTTTTTATTTTTTGTTATTTTGAATGATTCATTTTTTTTTTTTACTTTAGATTATAATTAGCACAGTACAACTTTACAAGAGGGGTGCGGTATCACCGGTACTCCCGATCTTACCCAAAGGTCGCCGGACTAGCATACTCTAGCGCCATTTGTGCTAACTAACTTGCTTTGCATTCAATTGTAACATTCGTATTCATTGCAATTATTAAAATTATTACTGCCTTAACTACATATTATTTAAAATTGTTAGTGCTGTCGACTTCCAGTGATCTGGGGAAGTTGTAGTAATAATTTTAATTACGGTAAGGACCCAACCTCAACTGAAAAGGAACTTTTGGGGTTTGTTTATCTCTTGAGGGAGCGTAAGTCGTCATCTGTGATTTATTTAAAGCAGTAAGGATCCATTGGAAAGGATTCATTGCTTTTTTTTTTTTTATTTCTTAGGCAAACGCAATGAGCGGAAGTCGCCAGCAGAAATAATTTAAAATAATATATAATTAAAGCAGTAATAATTTTAATAATTCCAATGAAAACGAATGTTACAATTGAATGCAAAGCAGTTAGTTACCACAAATGGCGCTAGAGTATGCTAGTCCGGCGACCTTCGGGTAAGATCAGGAGGAACAAATGATAACGCGCCCCTCTTGTAAAGTTGTACCAATAGCACTGTAAGTAGATAGTAAATAAAATAACAATAAATAAATATTGACATGGAGGGTAGAAAAACATAGAATTATTGGAAACACAAAAACTTAGGTACTCATAAGTTATATCATAAAAAAAATTAGGGTAAGAAACTGTTGAAGCCCTGTATGACAGCTAGTAAGATGGCAGGAGGAAATGGAAAGAGAATATTTAATTGATGGTTGCTACTTTTTCAGGAGCTTCTTGGCATGCCCTTAACAGATTAACTGCCTTAAGCTAACACTATTGAAGACCTGGAATAACCATACAAAGATAAGATAGCAGCATTAAAGCACAAAAATGATGCATTTCCATATTGATACATTCCAGGTGAGGTGTTTGAATATGGAGGGTGCTGAAGTTATAAAGTTTTCCAAAGATAATTTGAAATAAAGAAGTCATGTCCAGAAATTGGTATAAGAAAATAATTATTCATATCAATAAAAAGGATGACTGGCTGAATGTCGGCAATTATCATATCGCATTCCTCACTATAATAACATACAAAATAATGTAACTTATATAATATAAGCAAAAGTTATTACATGCAAAATGAATAATTGAACCTTATCAGTGTTGGTTCAATACAGGGAAATACACAACAGACTAAGTTTTCACCCTCTGTGACATTCTCAAGAGAAGTCAAGCGTATAACATTCAAACGCAATTCGTAGATTTTAAGCATGCTTACAAAAGCATAAAGCATACACAGCTTTGTTTCACTGAGGCAATAGCTGTGAAATATAGCAGAAAGGGGAGCTAGAAAAAAATGAAAAAGGTTTGTAGAAAAAAAAAAATTCAGTATTTAAAATGTTCAAAACTGAGGCAATAGCTAATATATATACAAGGAATAAAAGTTAATTATACTAACCAAACCTCTAACTTTACCTGAATATCTATTTGATGCTGGAGGTGTTGGACTTTGAAGAGGAGCATAAGGGTGATTACCAGTTGGGGTTGAAGCACTGGAACCAGTTGGACTTTGAACTAAATTCATATTAGTTAAGTCCGATGCTGTTTTCCTAAAAAAATATTTTTAAAATGATAATTAAATATATGGTATTCACAATACCATTAATAAGAACTAAAAACAGTTCTCAATTGGGCTCTCAATATTTCACCTCTTTTTAGCATAAACAATGGTGATAAGTTATTAAAAAAAAAATTTATAAAACAAGAACAGGAAAACCAAAGTTAAGATGGCTAGATTGTGTGAATGAAGACTCCATAAAAATCCTTGGTCATAGATACTGGAAAGCATTCACAAAAAGTAGAAATGACTGGTGGTTTTAAGCTGCAGGAGGCCCTTACTCACGCTATGTTGTAGCGTCGATTAAGAAGAATGGTGGATAGTTATACCAGTAGTTTTTATTAACAATAAATATACAGCCAAGCATTAATTCTCGGTTTCCTTCATTAGCACTGCCAAAAAATTTCACTTTGAAGAGTAGCAAAAACAATTATTTTTAGTAGGTAACACATTCATTTTTTAATCATTACCAAAAGCTAAGCCAATGGAATATCAGAAATTGACAAGCACATTTTAAGCTGCTAAGGTTCATAGTCAGGGAACTAGTGAGCAAAATGTCAACTTATTAATACAACAGTTATAAACTTGTTATATTATGGTTTTGCACAAATTTCTTTCACCTCTTAAATTTTTAAGATTTAAAAAAAAATCTGTGAAATTTTAAAATGTTAATGTATATCAGACCACTGTGAATAAACAGTTGTAAAACATAAGACTAATTCCACTGTGAGAAATATTATTATATAGCATATACAATGAAGTCAGTGATATTCATATCGTAGGCAGACAACTAAAACTGACCAAGTCAAATTTTGTTTACATTGAGATTTTATACTAAAACTGACCAAGTCAAATTTTGTTTACATTGAGATTTTATGATGACTAAGTTTCAACATCACTGAACTTTAACAGAAAAAAAAATCTCCAATGATCCAGTTTTCGAGGAACGCACAATTTAAATAAGTTATGCCAAAGTCTAACTTACATTTGTTTTTAACAAGAGAATAAGTTCAAGTCACTTGGTCAATTTTCAACCATTCACTGATTTAACTTTGATCATAAGTAAAACTGATCAAGTCGATTTGATAAAATTATTTTGAAAATTCTAAAACAGCATTGTTTCACTTCATAAGAATAAAGAAAAATATTATTTCTATCAATTTTAATAAGCTAAGAAATGTTTTGTGCATTATTTCAATTGAATTACTAAATTGGCAGTGCAGCTGAAGATTCCTGTGATTAGAGTGTAGATTGAACATAAAATGGTGGGTATCTTATAAGATATAATGGTATAAGATAAAGAGACTCAAAAAGTTCCAAGAGTCTGTCCTATACATGCCTAAAATAGTGAGCACTGGTGGACTATTCACGCCTGAATAAGACAAATGCCACAAAGATCCTTAACAAAACCCCAGAAATGAACTGTCTTCAAATACTTATCTCACTAAGACGGATTTCCACATTTACCTGGCAAAGCAAGAAAGAGCAAT
This sequence comes from Rhaphigaster nebulosa, assembly GCA_948150685.1. Classification (NCBI taxonomy): domain Eukaryota; kingdom Metazoa; phylum Arthropoda; class Insecta; order Hemiptera; family Pentatomidae; genus Rhaphigaster; species Rhaphigaster nebulosa. Next base: position 114,376,264 of record OX411307.1, on the reverse strand, counting down.
ATAATGAGTATTTAGGTCCTCCATCTTACATCAGCTAATGTACTAGAAGAGGGAATAATAGCCCAGGGTTTCAACGCTCAACCGATCACGAATGTACTCAAGGAAAACAGAGGGCAGTCAAGGGGGAAGTAATAAAACTGCATTCCCCTTATTTTTCATTAAACCCTGTACCTGGAGTAGGACAAATCTTTGACATCACAAGTTTGTACTATATAAATGTTAAGGAGGAGAAACCTTATCCCAAGCATAAAATAGTACAATGCCACAATTTTCAGGTTTAGTAAAATTTATTGCCAACATTACCTGATGTATTAAATGCAGGGAACTGCAAAAACTGAAAAAAAAAACTGATAAATGTCACAAGCCTTGTGAATCTCCAACAGTATGTGTTATATGCTTTCCAGGTCACCCAACCATTATAAAGGATGCCCAGGCTATAGAAATTTAAAACAAAGGCTTTATCCTGTCTACAAGAATGAAAAAGTTACGACCATCATGAAGAAAACAACACTCTAAAATAGTGGATAAACATATATCCTATGCACAAATGGTTGGTGGCATCCCATAATTATATCCACCACCTTAACCCCCAACATTCATGATGTCGGATATAACATTCTCAACCCTCGATGAGTTGACAAGGAATAAAAAGAATTAGTTTTTGGGAATTGGCTATCGGTGGTACTTACCCAAAAATAAAGAAATTACTAATCAAATTTCTTTTTACAAAGCTCTGAGATCATTTTGAAAGCACTTCTGAACAGAAGACTATAAATTATTACTGAAGTCATCCTTCCTAGTCCCCCCCCCCCAAAAAAAAAGGAGATTCTAAATATTTTCCCATAAGAAAATAATAAATTAATATATAATTGCCACCATTAAAACAAATTCTAATGAAAATAAATTTTATCATTCTATCATGATCCTTCTATACCATCATGCTGATGTCAACTGACAAATTCTATCACATTAAGGCATAAAGAGAACAGGTGCTAATTTAATCTAAACTATTTAATATTCTATTCATAGAAAATTTGATCCCAAAAATAGATAATTAATTAGAGCATACAATATTATATTTTTTTTAAAATAGCTGTTTTGAAAAAAAAATCCTTTAAAATTATAACTGTTCAAAACATTAATCATACAATTAAAAAATAAATAAAATATACCCTCCAATCTGTTGAGAAACAGACTGTGATCTTTTCATCTGGTTATTTAGACTACCAGTTCCTCGTTTAGCCTAAAATATAAAAACAGAAGAATATTACTTTTCTCATACAAATAATCAAAATATATAAGACAAATATGATTATTATAAAATATAATTTACAATTTTCCTATAGTGTGAATAGTTTTGATTCAATATTCCAACACTAACAAGAAGATTGCTCGATGTGTCCATCGCCGATTTTTATCGAAATTTTTTGAGTGATTCTACATTGAAAAAAGTCTACGCATATCCTACCATTATGCCCAATGGGCCCTGAGTGAGCTGAGAAAAAAAAATAAAACATGCTGCAAATGCTTTATTTTATATCCCGTGTTTGAAAAATGATATCGTTATATCATATTCTAAAAGCTGGGAATGCTGGGTATTTATTCATTATAAAATAGTAGAGGTGGGTTGTGGGAGTGGTATCTTTTATAAGTTCTATCTGTTCTTAAACCAGTAGTTCTCAAACGTTTTTGTCTGGTGGCACACTGAAATTATTAAACAAAATGGTACCCTTGTTATTATTTTTTTTGTAGATAAATTAAATAATAAATCTTAGAAGCAAAAAATAGAAATATAAAAAACATAGAATTGTAATAAAAAAACAAAATATTTTTTTTTATTTGCGTTAAATTAATTAATACTTTATTAAATTAACTATGTTATTTTAAAATTTCACGTCACACACTTTGAGAACCACTGCCCTATACTGTACCTGATATTGTTAGCTAGTACTTTTTGTCACATGTACCAACTACCATCCGTTCAAAATATCCCTAGCCTAACCTATGGGGCTATCTTACTATTAACTGATACTTCTTGTCCCATGTACCAACTATCAAATGATCAAGATTTTTTCAGCTTCTGTAGTAGTGGGATATCGAAACGCCATGTATCATGATTCAGATTTTTTCAAAACTGGTATTTTATATCGAATTCATGGCATTCTTCTAGGACAGCAAGAAATACATTTTTAAAGACGAAATATATTTCAGAAGCAAAAGACGGTGAGGATTTTCTGGTATTAAAACTGATCTCACAATAATATTTCAATATCTGTTGTCACTCTTGTATACACTAAATAAATTTAGTTAAAATTATTTACTTGATTTACTACTTAAAATATATCTAACATGCACATTAAATTTAATATAAATTTCACGTGATCACATAAAAAATGAATAGATAATTAAATAATTTTGTTATTTTCTATAATATTATTCCCAGTTTTGTTTGTTCTTTTTTTATAAAAAGCCTCTTTTAAAATGAACATTTAATGAAGAGAGTAAAGTAATAGTAATAGAACTAAAATATCAGAAAAGGTTAAGAGTATAGAAAACTGAGAGCATGGCTTGGCTGAGGAGAAGGGAAGGAGATTGAATGAGAGGAAAGCTAAAATGTTCCCGAAAAAAGCAAGGAACAAAATAAGTAAATGTGGCAATGTGACCGGCCCAAGATCCATGATACTGTCACTGTGGTACCTAGCTAGGACTTAAGGAGCAAGAAGTGACAAAGGTAACAGGGACTTGTGGAGCAAGGAATAAAGCAATACAACTGGTCCAAAGCCATGACTGTGACTGAGGAACAAGCAATGTGATTGATCCAATGTCATTGGTTGTGCCAGTAGTCCCAGGCTGGGACTGAAAATACCTTATACTTCCTGTTTGTCACATGTTAGCGTACCTATTACTAGTTGTATCAATGACAAATTATCAGATTGATATATTCTAACCCATCTCTATAAATTAGTTCTTTGTGATTACTGCCCAGAACAATGAAACAAAAAAGAACATGAAAGTTAAGTTTATAACAAGACTATCACACTATCAACTGTTCTGTAAAACATTAGTGTTTTACAAAAATAAAAGAATACTACATTGCATTTTCCAAGAATTGAGTAATGAATAAAATATTCTAACCCAATATGGATGGGTTGACAAAAGAGTAGAGAATATTTCAAAATATGGAAACGCACGATCTTTACCTAATATAAATGATATTATGTAACCGCAATTATAATTGGGAATATTAAACCAACTTAAAAAACATGCTGAAAAAAAAAAGCAAGAGCAAAACCTCATTTGTGGAATCAGTGTCAGTAAGCCTAATTGCTCACATGATGAATTAACATGAGCTGTTTATTACAGATTTGCATATTTTATTATACTGCTGGTAGTTCATAATTAACTAGGGGAAAAAATGATCATTACCAAATTCTGAATCATGAAATGAAAAATATTTTCAGAAATACAAACCCATTTTGATTTCTGATTGAGAAAGACAATAAATAGAACTTTTGTTGCCCTAAAATTCTTTAATAAAATAAAATTTATTATCAAAATGAAATTTTCATAATTTAAAAGTAAAATAATTTAATTTAATTATTTAATCTTTAATGTAGATGACATCTATAGATGTCCAGTTTTCTGGGGTGGAGAAGCAAATGATGTCCATACATTTTTTATAATAATAAGTCTAAAGACATATGTTCATAAAAATTGTATAGTTTTTATTTTTACTAAATAATTCTTTAAACTATTAAAAAAAGGACAACACTTTGACTCTAGTCCTGCTCTAAAGGGCATCAGAAAAACTTTCAAGGAATCTGACAACCCCTACTACAAAATGAGCAAACTTTACTGAGCTGCTACAACACGAATGGTTTGAAAACCAAAATTTGGGCATTATAAAAGAAAAATCTTTAAATCTTCTTCATATTTTCACAAAAAATTGTGGACATCTATAACCATCTTTTGCCTATCGAGGAAATTGATATAGTAAAGTACAAATGACCGCTACAGACGTCCACAATGAAAATTTGGCTAAATACAATATAATTGTATTGCATAAGTATGAAATTTGTATTAAACTCTAAAAGATTTATTAAATTAAGCAATCAAGAAATTTTTCTTTTGCTGTCCCTCATCGATTTCAGTTACAACCTACTAATTTCAAACATTTTCAATTACTAACAGCTAAATGAATAATTAACATCTGTTTTAATTCACTAGAAAAATTAAGCAGCTTTAGCTATCAAAATTTAAGTACACAGATGTTTTCATGACTTATAGATTGTGTCAAATGGGATTTATGCTATAAAGATAAAAATACAAAAATTTTATAATAGGAATAATGATATGAATATACTCTATGACCTTGTTAATATCATAGCACTTGGAAACCATAGATATCTTTAAGAAAAAGTCATTGTAAAAAGTAAACTGAATTACGAAATAACTGATATTAGCCATACCATATTGACGCCCAATGGAGATAAAGAAAAATTTTCTACAGTTGCACGAAGTTCATCAACACTAGCACTCATGGGACCAGCTCCATTACTTATAGGTTTAATTTCAACCCTTATTTTCTTTTCCCTATCTTCATCTAAAAATTAAAGTCTTTTTATCATTAAAAAAAAAAGAAAGTGGTATTTATGAAATACTATGTTACAACACAAAATAAAAATAATTTGATAAATTTTTATATCACAAACAAAAATAGATGGTAAGTAAGATTATCATTTTTTAATTATAATTAAAACATAAAATATTATAATTGTGGTAAAATAATCATTACCACAAGTATAGAAGTACTAAATTAATAAACACCAAAATAAAAATAATATATTTGAAAAATATATTTATTTATTGAAATTTACAACTGTATATAAGGTATATGAAGTAAATGAGCTATACATGCATAAAATAAATGGCATGTAATTGACATAGAGAGAAGCTACCCATTAGCACTACTCCAATGGTAGACAAAAAAAATAAATAAATAAAACTTCTGAATGTAACAGTGAATACAATGAAGGAATGAAAAATAATTGTTATTTTATGATTTTTGTCTAAGAATTAAGGAGTAGAACAGGAGCAATGAACTTGCCTGATTTTTGAAAGTAGTAGTAAATGTCAATAACAGAATTGAAATGTTATTAATAAATTTAAACAAAACTTACTATGTAAATGAAACCATAAATAGCATAAAACAGAAACTAACTGAACCAAATATATTATAAATGACACGTACAATGGCATTAATATTGGGTGTACAAGTAATAGTCTAGGCTAGGGTTGGAACATCGAAAGGAAAATATCGATATTCGATATTTTGATATATCAAATAACGATATCCACCGATAATCACTAGAAAAATATCGATATATCGAAAGGAAATGGATGAAAAAGCAAAGAAAGTGCATAAAATGAGTATAATGTTAAACTGTGAAGAAGGTTATGAAATAATATAATGATTATTATTTATAAAACAATATTTTTATGAGCCATGAATCATTATAAAAAAAGATAAAAAAGAATTATACTTCAAAGAAAAAAAATGTTATAACATATTTTTATTTTGAAGACTTTTAACCATATTTGATATATTATAGTCTTCTAGAAGTTTTTTAATAATAAAACCTTCAAAATTCTCAAATTTTTATTTATCTTATAACTCTTCCGATTAAATATAATCGGAAGAGTTATAAGATAAACAATAGTGCATTCTCGAAACATTCATTTAAAAGCATGTAATTTATTTCATATACATCTCAGTACCACCATCATTTATATAAATCATCAAATTTTCTTTATACAGGATTCATCAACATTATTTGTATGTAAATCTTATCTACTAATTATTGTTTGGTAATTAAATATTGTTTATATTCGTCAAAATAGGCGAAATCTCGAAAAGTCATGGGAGTTCTTAATTTTGAGGTAAGTGATTCCCATTCTTGATGCATTCTAAGAGTTGCATCACTACTTCCTTGCATTAAATGTCTAAAATCGTTTAATTATGGCCAAGTTTAGAGATTGCAGCTTAGAGGTTGTGCTGGGAGGCAAAAACAGAAGATAAACATCGCTGAGTGATGTGGTACTGTTGTGGGCCGCACAATTATCAATAAACAGTTGACAATTTTCGTTGTTTTTTATTCCATATCTGTACCCATTCGTTGAAAATTTCACTTGATAGATACATGCTTTTGTGTTGCCATGATAGGCGGTCGGTAAAGTTTTTGTTTATAAAGCACCTTGCATTCGCGGATTTGCCATTCATGAGCGAACTTAATTTTTCAAATTAATCTATGTTGTCGGCTAACAGTATGGTTACAGGATTTTTTTTTTACAATTTTATTTAAAGAGAACTGAATAGAAAAAAAATTTCACGATCACAATACCTCCCCTTACTATATACTTCGTATATAGGTAAGGGAAAGCAAAAAAAAGGAGAAAACCGACCGAAATTCATAGAAACGATTCCTCTCTCACTCACTCACCTCTCCTCTTGAAAAGATTAAGAGTTAACCAGATTTTTTATTCGGAAATTCGAATTATAAGACGTTTACATTACTTGGAAGACGAAAATAAATACGAATTATCGGGGGAACCGGATTGCAGTGTTTTAAACAAAATAAAGAGAGACTTTCAAGAGGCCAGAAAATCTATACGAATTACTGGGATATGAATTCTGAGATTTTACTGTAATATATTTAGCCTATGGTGTGATCAATATATCGTTGTAAAATATCGATATATCGGTTGTTAAGATATCGATATAATATATCGGTTTTCCAACTCCGATATATCAATATATCGATATATCGCGTGCCGATATTCCAACACTAGTCTAGGCGATGATTGTGATTGAGTGAGTAAAAATCGTGCACCACTGTTTTTCTTCTGATTTTTGTCCAGCGAGTCCTACTGACTAAGAAACTACATGTTGCCACCTGTGATAGGTTTAGACTGGAGGGGAGGGGTGGGAACACCGCACTGTAGCATTCTTGGTCCAATCCCTATAACTCGACCATTGAGTACTGTGGATACTCGACTTTGGTCTCAAACTGTTTGTATTGGTGTATTATTGGTTAGTGAACAAGTTAATATTATTTGGATCAAACTAAACAAAATTAGTACTTTGAAGTATGTTTAATATCTGGATGATTAAAAATTAAATAATAATTATAAACCTGAATCAGTGTCAGAACTTGAGTAGAAACTGCCGCCTGTATCTATCTCCCATGGTTCAAGTTTTGGTCTAACACAATACCCTTCTTCATCAACTTCAGGGGTAGGAGTTTTGGACTTTTGAATTTCTTCTTTCTCCTCTCTAGTACAAAAAAAAAATTAACAAAAATATCTGAATAAGAACAAAATAATACTATACAAACTTCTTTCCATAAATTTTGTTAACATACTCTATTGCTATGCAGTTTTGGGTAAATTTGCCATTGGGTCGTTTAAAATGGATAGAAGCATAATATCTGCGAGTGTGTTTGTGTGTGAGTGTATATATATATATATATATATATATATATATATATATATATATATATATATATATATATATTGTAATGATGCTTATAATTTCTATATAAATGTAATAATTTTTTTATGACTTATGTAATACAAATATATTTAGATGGGTTTTCAATGAATAAATGTTATAATTCGATCTTTATTACATTAAATTCAATTATTTTAGTTGGCTTTGAATATTTAATATACAAAAGGTATGTTAAATTCATTCTGTTAATGTATGAATGGTCTGTTAGGGATTATATTATACACTGAAGGACATCAACAAAATGTTTCGAAACCAGCTATGACAAAATTATTTGTTTAATCTTTTTCATAAATTCTTTAACAATAGTTTAAAAACAGCTAGGAGTAAGAAATCAGTTGATGATATGATCAGTGAAGAAGGAACTTAAATTTATATAAAAATTTATTTGATAGAAGATTGCCAGTGTTTAGGCCTCCTGATTATAAGATGTTTAATTTGTACCATGAAAAACTAGTTTAGTAGCAAAGCTCTATAATGCAAGGGGTTCAGTGATTCATTATGAAAAAAATCATGGATCTCAAGGCTGTGAACTGTAAAAATCAAGGCACATATTGTCAATTCGTTAGATTAAATTTGAAACAAATTGGAGCCATAAAATATTGGATTTGGTCAGTTGTATCCCTAATTGATGATGAAAATCTTTTATCTAACTTCTGCCACTGAAGTTCAATGCATCACCAAAAATTAAAACAACTAGAAAATACTGCACAGAAACAATAATTAAGAGTAAATAAATAAAATTCACATATTGGAATAAATTTCACCACAATTTTATTCATAAACTCATACAGGAATAAAATGAATCCTGACCAACTCCTTATCCTTGTTACTCCGCCATTGGCTTTGAAGGTAAGGTAACTTCTTATGAGAATACAAGTGTAAATTGGTTAAAATTGAAACTGGGAGGTACTTTAAACTGAAGCGCTTATGTGAATCTCAAATGATTGTGGAGCTGCAACGGTTAGAACATATATGTTATTTTACTGTTCCATAACATCCCTAGTTCACTTAGAGACACATAGAAAGGACCGTTTAAAGTGAGACAACATAGAACGAGTACGTGTTTGAGAGGGAGGGACTGATGGGCATAGTTAATGGAAGGAGGGTTTTTCTAGTTTTCTGGGAATTAGAGATGGTAATGGGAACAAATACACTTATTGCAAAGTACTAATGGAAAAAGAAAATTCCCAATGCCTGGCTGTTTTTTAAGCATAATTTCTGATTTTTTTCCAAGACAGAAAATTCAAGCAGAATTCTCAATCTTCAAGGACACCTTGTAATGGAAGGGTAAAATAACTAGTGATGTGAAAATGAATAAACACAGCAACATGCAATATAAAAAAGAAAAAAAAAAGTTTTCTTCTGCATTATGGAAATATTATCAAAGGAATAGTATTCATTTTAAATTTATAAGAAATAGTGATGGCAAACTATACTAAAAAGGTTATACAGAAAGGAAAAAGTATAGAAAGTAGAAATTCTAAATTTAAATAAGTTACTTAAGTAATCAGTTCAGCCATCTTAATTTTTAATAGACTATGGAATCAAATAAAATAGTAATCAACTTTATAGCAGTTAATTTGTAACTTGAAAAGTAAAATAATTTTTTCTAGGTTTGGTATTTTAAAACACAATGTATACAAGCTGTAAATAACATAAAAAAAAAAAAAAGAATTCTGCACTCACACATCAGATTTTTCTTCCTTATTACTAGTATTATCAGGAGGCACATCTTTTTTCTTTTTTCCTTTCTTTTCTTTCTTTTTTTCACGACGACTTCGAAGGAACCCTAGAGGAGTAGGGAAAAGGAATGTACATAAAATTATGTTATGGAATCACATTTTGTTAATGGCAAAGTCTCCAGTGGATATGATTAATTCTAGGTTTATTATTATATTTATTTAAATGGATTAGAAATAATAAATTAATTCATAATAGATTGAAATTTTAATACTTTTTAAGAAAAAAAATTAAATGAAGTTTTTTATTATATATTTTTTAAAGCAATCTAATGATTTTATAAATAAAATGAAAACTAATTGTGGTAAAGTTTTAAGCTAAAGTGAAAAAAAGGAAGAAACAACTAGACCTGATGTCCAAGCAGATATGCCTGTAGGTGATGGAATTTCGCAGATATCTGTCAGCCAGTAAGAACAAAAAGACACTTTCTAGATTATCAAGTAATTAAATGAACTTTTAGAAACAGGTCATTATAAATCACATAAAATTAGAAATCACAATACATGAGATCAAATCAAGAATTGGTAAATTTTGAAAAAGTAAAAAAAACTATAATGAAAAGAAACTAAAATAGCAGCAATTATTTCATAAAAATATAACTTTCTGGAGTAAAATTCTTAAATCATCCACAAGGAGTAGAAATAAAATAACAATTGCTGAATTAATAATGCAAAATTCAACATTAAGCAAATAAAATATCTAAAACTAGTGAGATAATACAGGGTCTTGAAGCGTTAGGTTTGTTAGGCTTGTGGATAAGCTATTAATAGAATACTGTTAGTTAGCATAATTAAAGCTATTTAATTGTTTTCAAGCAAATCATACACAAACATACAAAAAAATAGTCTTAACAGTCCCACCGAATAAAAATGGACAATCAAGGTTTATGGTTGGTGATAACAAATAATAACAGGGTATAATAAAAAAAAAAAAAAGGAAAAAAAATATGATGATTCAATTAAACAGAATCAATAATAAAGGGCAAGGAATGAATGAATGATGGAGGAAGAGGTATATGTTAACTAAGGATCAATTTTTTGAACTTAGTTGACCTTCATTTTGTTGTAACCATTAAATGTAAAAGTATTTATGACACAAAGTCACTAATAAAAAAAATTATTTATTTTAAATAGTTTGTGTTTAAGTTTCCTTACTATCAAATTTAAATATGAGAGCCAATTCAATTAATGTGATCCTTAATTACACATATGTAAATATAAATCAATAATTAAACTAAATCTAATAAGAATCTGTGCCAAAATAAAAATAAAAGCAGAGATGGAAATAATTAAAATTAATTAGATTATTAAAGTAAATGTATAAATTAAATTTAAGTGTGATGCAATCTTCCATTGCAGTATGATACTTCTTTATAAGCAGTACCAATTTCTAATCAACAAAAATATTTTTTATTTCTACAGACCTATGTAATTAATTCAACTCTTAACCATTAAATTATCTAAAAAATGATAACAAAATATTTTCAAATAAATTTTTAAACAAATCAATTTAAAAAAAAAATTTCTTTAAATATTCATTATTCTGTGTGTTCTATTAAAACACAACTCAGTTAAAAAAAAAAAACCTCTAACAATGTTGAAGACATTAAAAATAAGCTGTAAGAATATTGTATTCAGAATACTTTAATCTAGTATCATTCAACATATTAAAAAGTTAGTCTAATGTACATATTTTATTTTTAGTTATAAGAGAATGTAATTCAAGAGAACAATGTTATTGATACCCATATGCTTCTTTTTATATGGTTTCAAATTATATCATATGCATAACTTCTAGTAATTTTCTATCATGTATGTATTTTTTGTAAAGGAAGAATATAATATCGGCTTAGACAATTTTTAGCTAGTTTTAATCACATTTTCTATTTAGTTAATCTCTTACTTAATTTAATGAATAATATTAAACTTTAGTCAAATTTAAGCTTTGTGAAAGATACTTATATACATGAATATTTTCTTTAATTTATGAATTAATCTGGTTGTATCACATGAAATGTCAGTTTTGGAGGGGAAGTAAAGAAAATATGAGTGAATTCAGTAGCAATTAAATGATAAAAAAAAAAATGGATATACCCTAGTAATTGAAGTTGAACTTTAATGCTTAAGAGTAAGCATGGGCCAATTATCCAAAACAATTAATGATTATTCATTTTTAGATCGGCCATGAAAAACCTTCAAGCTTAATAATTGAATTTAGCCAGGCCCTATCAGCCAATAAGGGACCAATTACCTTTTTTCAAGACCTTGGATTATTTTTAAAAATGCCGACAGTTTAACATTGACCAAACGATATAAAATGCCTTTTAAGAAATAATCTCCTTTCGGGCTTCAAGATTTAATAAAGAGATAATTAAAAATTTGTTATTCCGATATAGATTAAAAAGCTAATTCTACATGGTAATAGAATTTTGATCAATAATGGGCAACAAAGCAAATTTGATGCAGTTCTTATTATGATCATTATAATGTTTAACTGACAATAATTGTAGTTGAAAAATCAATAATTACATTATGAAAAAATAAATAAAAACTGTAGAATAATGATTTGAAATTAAGATCATGCTAACTAATCAGATTGTTTTCATAATCATATACATATATATGCAGTGGTAATAAAAAATGAAAGAATCGTAAACTAAATCTTCCGTATTCCCTATATTTAGAAATTAAAAAAAATGGAACTAATTAAACATAACAAGTAATTAATAAATGTTGCTCATAAGCTGTGGATTGTCCATCAGTTCATTTAATTATCTCTTAATAACTTAATCCTTGAAATAAAAACTTAAAAAATCAATTTAGTAGAGTTAATGCTTGACTTTTCAAGTTTTTAGTTTAAGGATTTTTAATCTACTACACAATTCATGAATTTACACAATCAATAACATATTACAGGTAACACCCCTAACTTGCAATTATCTGATATGCTAATTGTCATGAACACGGAAAAATATTATGCCTAACTTAACTAATTAAAACTATGACTACATAATAGAAAGAATAAAATATTAATTTAATTAAAACTTGCTAGTATCTCAATGTCACCATCTGATGGAGTAACGTAGGAGATGAAGAAATTATTTTTAATGGGATTAATTTTTTAAGGAATATATGTATAATACTTGCACTTCTCTAAATAGAAAAATAAAATAAAATAAACATTTCTTTAAACCTAAGCATCTGAAAAGCTCACATCAGCCTAACACTAAAAATCAGTTTTATAGATAACTTTTTTTAATAAAAAAGTATTTTTTTCTCCAGAAGTGAAAAGATAAATTAAATTGCAGATAGGTCTTTTACTATTGATCAATAGTCAAATAGACATATAATAGCACTTATATTTAAATTAGATGGTCATGATTACACTGACAACAGTAACATATTCAAATATTTCAAAATAACCAGGTAATTCCACACCTCATTTGCAACAAAAAGTTCATTTGGGCTATGGTCCTATTCCGAACAGGGAAGAAGTAAATTTAAATTTTGTATTATTTTAAGGTTGCCATGTTTTTTGTTGAATTGAAAGTGACAACTAAAAAAATTTTCAAGTTAAGTATTTCCAAATTGGACAATCATAAACCAGATAAAAGGTTCTTAAAAAGTAAATAGAATTTGTCTTTTTTAGATTCATCTGAAGCAGACTTTCGAGTGTCTAAATCATTCTTCAAGTTCTGTGTTTTTTTAAAACCATGGATTATTCACAATTTTTTTTATCAGCCTCCTACTGGAATACAGATTTCTCACTTTTAGAAAAACTTCCTTGTTTAATAAGCTTTAAGTTTGTGTTAATTAAGTTGTGGTCTGTTACAGAATACATTGGGATTCGCCTTTAGTTTTGTAAAAAATCTTCTTATATAGCTCTACAGCCCGGGATGGGCCTTGGCTTCCCTCACAATGAGACTCCAAATAGTTCTATCTGTAGCTTTCTCTCCCCATCCTGACATGCCTGGCATATTCAGGTCCTCTTCTATGTCATCCAACCATCTTCTTCGTGGTCGACCGACTCTCCTTCTCCTGCCTATGACCTTGCTATGCAGCATTTTGCTCGGCATCCTTTCAACGTGTCCCAACCATTCAATAAGGCGGGCTTTGATGAAGCGTCCAAGTTTTCATTTTCATATAGTGTGTAAAGCTCGTCATTTTTTCTAAGCCTCCATGAGCGAGAACTAGTATCGAATATCGGGCCATAAATCCTTTTCAAGATCATACATTCCAAGGCAATCAAACTATTTACCATCATCAATGTGAGCATCAATGTTTCGGCTCCATATGCTAAAATTGGTCTGATAAAGGTCTTGTAAAGTCAAGCCTTTGAGCTTCTTGACAAATATGGGGTCTTAAACAGTTTCATGTTAGCAAAGTACGCTCGATTTGCGGCCATTATTCTTCTGTTCACTTCTTGTATTATTTTAGTCCGACAATTTAATTCAGACCCTAAGTAAATAAAACTCAACTTGTTCACAATTGCATCCCTCAACCTCGAATTTTGGGGCGTTCCATCCAGTACTATTGGACATATATTTAGTTTTTCCTTCATTAATTCTTATTCCCATTTTTTTACACTCGTCATTTAGAATACTAAATATCTCTTTTAGTTATGGGGCACTGTGAGCTACCAGGCATATGTCATCTGCATATGCACACACCTGGTTGCTTGAGTACAGGATATTTCCAGTAAGGTTGATTCTGAACTACCTTATGTAGAGCGAGGTTGAAGAGAGTAGCAGATAGTGCATCGCTCTGTCTCATATTCACAGAGATAGGAAATCTCTTGCTCGTTTACCCCCTAACTAGAACCTTTCCATCATAGTTGGTGATGGTCATATTAATTAGACTGATCAGCTTTCGTGGAATCTGAAATTCTAACAGTGCCTCAAGCAATTTCGAACTATCTACCCTATCAAACGCTTGAGGGTAGTCGATAAAAAGGATATGTAGATCGATTTTATATTCCCAGCATTTTTCAAACAGCTGTCACATTACAAAGATCTGATCTGTTGTTCCCTTTTCCCGACAGAAACCGCTTTGATAGTCTTTTAAGATGATTTCAGCAAAAACATTGAGCCTTTATAAAACCACATTAAAGAATATCTTGTATGCCACACTGAGTAAAGAAATACCACGATAGTTTCCACATTGAAGCTTGTCTCCCTTTTTGTGTATAGGGCATATTAAACAAGTGCCCCAGTCCTTTGGTATCTATTCTTCATCCCAGATATCAAGTATGAGGGTTGATTTAAAATAATTTCTCCACTATTTCTTTCTCTGAAGAACTCTGCCACTAGAAGATCTTCACCCGCAGCTGTATTATTTTTTAACATTTCTATTGCTTCCATAACATCTTCCATGTCAGGGGGCTCTGTATCTTCGGAGTCACTTACATTTGGTCTTAAAGCGTCCCTGCTACCATATGAATTCTCGGCGCTCAACACTTCACTGAAATTTTTAGCCCATCGATCTGTGACCAATGTTTTTTCTTCAATTAGCTTTCCACACTTATCCGTACAGGTATCAGAGATAGATTTAAACCCTTGGCTGATGTGTTTTACAGTACCATAAAACTTCCTGGTTTCATTGTTTGTCCTTAGTTCTTCAATCTGCTCTAATTGCTTTTTAAGAAACACTTTCTTTTCAGATCTTATAATTTTGTTTGCCCTTCGGCGACTATCTCGGTATTCATTCGTGCTTTGCCTAGTCACGCGCTGTAATATAATCAATCTGTGCTCATTCTTATCTTTAATGCCTCCAAACATTAGTCATCGAATCATTCTTCTCCTCTCCCACAACCTCATATGCCGTCTCCATCATTGCTTTTTTGATTCTATTCCAACACTCTTCAATTCCTGTATTTTCACTTCCAATTCAAGATTCAAACTGTTGAATTTATCCATCACCAACCTCTTTGGAATTCAATAAACTTTTGTGGGTTTTTTTTAGAGTCTCTAAGTTCCATATTTCTTTCTTATAGTGTTTCCCTTGCACAACACGTGCCAAACATCCTCTAAACTTTACCTTAACTAGAAAGTGATCAATCGTAGTTGGGACCTCGGGCAGTATTAATGTCAATAATCAAAGAAGAATGACGTTTGGATACGAGCATATGATCTATTTGTATCAAGACACCATTTGGTACCTTCCATGTTCCCATTTAAATCTTCTTACCGGGAAAGCATGTGCTCTTTATCAACATATTGTTTGCATCAGCAAATTGGCAAAGGTTCATTCCGTTGTTTCATTGTGTAATGTGTATTTTCCAGTTACAGTATGAGTAAGGTTCTCTTTGCCTATCTGAGCATTCATGTCACCCAATATATTTTTAAAAATCATGATGTGAAATTCTCACTCATCCAACTACCAGCATTTTCAGCAAAAATAATTACAATAAATTATTTCAAAGCTTTTATTTCTTTTTGTTCTGTGACGGGATATATTGTAATAAATTCATTACTAAAATATAATTTTATTTATAAAAAAACAGGTAATATAAAGTATGGTATGACAAATGAAATTCTCTTTTAATAATATTACTTCATATTCCTGATAATGAAAATATAAAATGTTTTTTAGTAAAATTTTCCACCACCACCACCTGGGCACAGCAATCCCTCATCCTGTCCAACACAGCATCGGTTGCTATAAGGACCTCTGACTCATTAAACCTCATTTCATTGTATTTGTAATTATTCTTCAAAAGAATGCTGCTTTTCAAAAAATAAAATAAAAAATTCTTCCAAAACCAAACTGTGTTTTCATAAGGATATATTCAACTTTTAAAAATATTAAATTTCAGGAAAATTTCCCTTATCTACTTCCTCACTTTATTCATAATTTTCCTCAAATCTTATATTTTTAAAATAAAAAAATTATCATGTGTGGCTCATCTGGCATTTTGGGGATAGATGGATGGGACATAATGGACCAATGAGGCGAGCAGCCAAATGTTCAAACTTAACACCCCGTGCATTTCGGTCTGGGGGAAGTTAATGACAATGATCTACTCCGAACCTATAACTGGACCAGCCACATGCAAGAATAATTAAAAAAATCAATGAAATGAGGATTAAAAAGACAGAGATCCTGACAGCAACCAAATCCTGTTTGGGAAAGAAATAGGTGGTGCCATGCCCAGCATAGAGGGCACATTTTTATAAACTACATTTTATATTAAGTAATATTATTAAATTTTATTATAGGAGAATTTCATTTGTTATACTCACACTAAATATTCTATTTTATATTTTTTTTAAATAAATAAAATTTTATTTTAGTAATTAATTTATTACAATACATCCTAGATCAAAGAAAAAAAGTAAATAAAAGCTTTGTAATAAATTACTTTTGCTGAAAACACTAGTAGTTTGAGGAAAGAGAATTTTACATCATATAATTGTTTTACAAACTGGAGGCGAATCTCAGCTTATTCTGTTACACCTATTACATCAACTAAATTAACATTTACTTAAGGCTTATTAAACTAAAAGTGGGAAATCTGTAGTCCAGTAGGAGGCTGGTAAAAAAAAAAAAAAAATGTGAATAATCCATGTTTTTAAGAAAAACATAACTAGCATAATTTAGTCCTCTTTAAATGGTTTTAACAAAGAAAAAATCTACTTGTTTTTAAAGAACATTTTGTCTAGTTTATGATGATGCAGTTGGGAATTATCTAACATAAATAGTTTTTTAGATATCACTTCAAATTCAACAAACAATATGATAAAAATATAAAATTTAAATTTACTCCTTCTCTGTTCGGAATTAGACCACAGCACAAATGAACTTTTTTGTTGCAAATAAGGTGTAGAATCATCTCCTGGCCTAAGGTTAGCACAACCTGATACAACCTGTATACAGGGTGTTCAAGGCTCTATTGACACACCCTTAAAATCCTCAGTTTTTGGATTTAAAGGGTGTAACTTGGTGGGGTATAAATGTGTCACCTGAAGTTTCCTTTGAGCTCATATTCAACCCCCTTACTCCAGACCTCTCCAAAGCATATAACACTTGATTTTTCAATAGAATGGGGTATATTTTATGATGTTTTCTTATAGGAAATCAAATTCTAAAGCGATATTATATCAGTGAAAATGTCAATCCGATGCTTCAGAAAGGTGCTAATCACGAAAAAACGCAATAAATCAATTTTTTCAGACAAATTTTCATTTTCCTCTAAAAGAAAGCCTTTTATCAAAAATACCTCCAAAGTAAATGTAACCAAGTGAATGGCTTATAAAACTAACTCATGTACAGAGCCTTACGTTAAGTATTAACTGAGATAATCCTGTTTGAACATAAGCCCAAACTAGCATTTTGCTGAAAAATTCGGGGTAGATTCCCAATTGTGGTGTCGGTTTTATTACCGCTTCTTACAGTGCATTCAAAATAATAAAATTTGAGTTCTTTGAAATTTATCCGCACCATTCGCAACGAAAAGCAAAGGAACCCACAAAACACATTGACTATATTTTTTGTAACTCTCGATATAATCGTTGTGGTTTCTTCGATCGGTGCAACGAGCTGCAATGACAGGCCATCTTGGGAGAAATAAACGGTAATCAAGCACACACCATGTTTAAGAATTTTATCCCGAAGTTGTCTACAAAACAGTATTATCTCCGTTAATACTTGACTTAAGGCTTTGATTTGTTGCGGTTTTTGAGATTAGCAACTTGTCGAAGCGTCAGATGGGTATTTTCACCGAAATAACATTGCTTTAGAATTCAATTTCCTATAAGAATCCATCATTAAATACAACCTATTCCAATGGAAATTCGAGAGTTATGTGCACTGGAGAGGTAATGAAGGAAGTTAGGGGATTGAATATGAACTCAAAGGAAACTTCAGGTGACACAGCTGTGTCCCACCAAGTTTCACCCCTAAATTCCAAAAATTGCAGAATTTAAGGGGAGTGTCAATCGAGTCTCGAACACTCTGTATAAGTGCATAGATAATATTAAACTTCATGCACACACACTCAGACACCATAGAACAGACACTGGTGCATGTTAAAATGAATCACTTTTTCACAACATTTTTAATCATTTTAATGGTTCATATATATTTATACAAAATGTGTAATGTGCAAAATAAATGAAAAACCTTGTAATTCAAATGGAAGCGTAAATTATGATTCTATTAAAACAAAATTAAACAAGGTTGGTGATATAAAACTCACGGTTTTTTAATAATAAATACAACCAAAAGCTTCATTCTTCAATATTAAAATCAAGCATATAAACCATATAGATGAATAAAAAAAAAGAATAAAAAGTGAGCAGTACCATAACCATAATACACAAGCTTTTCAATCACTTAAAGTAGCACATTAGCAGTGTTAATATATTAACTTTGGTTAACTAAATGTTTTTACTAGGCTAAAATAAATAGGAAATTAAATAAATAAATTGTTTTGTTTTTAATGTCTAGAACTGAGCAGTTTTTTTTTTTTTTTTTTACATAAATGACTAACATTCTCTAAAATAGAAACTGACAAACATAACTAATTAATTAAGAAAAAAACATGGTCTGAGGCATAAGATTTAAGGTATTTATGAAATTTAAAAAATAATCTTATATTTTATTAAGTATCAATTATTACTTTAATGTCATTTCAGTAAAAATCAACATATTTTTTAATCTAACATGATTTCAGTATAGTAAACCTAAGTGACTAGTTTTATAACCACTGAAAACTTATAAACTATTGTAATAGTTTATAAAATGTTTATTAACCAGGAAATTAAACAAATAAATTATTTACTATATAAATATTAAAATATAATAACTGAGCATTATAATCAGTGCTGGGCAAAATTTAATTCTGATTACAATTACAATTTCTTACCAATTTCTGTAATTTAGATTTGCATAAATAAAATTACTTGATAAACCACTATAATAGTAATGGTGGACCACAATTACTATTTTAGTTGTTCATCAAGTAATTTTATTCATGCAACTCCAAATTACAGTAATTGGTATGAAATTGTAATTATAATTTTAATTACATTTTGCCCAACACTGATTATAACCTTGACAGCAACACAGATATAGACCTGAGGAAAAAATTCCAGGAACAAAAATGTGCCATTTCGTAGGAGTAGGGATAACAGTCAAGTTCAACACACTTTCATAATGCCTTGGACTAAAGGTTGTTTAAAAACCAGCCATCTCATATGGTCAAGAAACATGGAATGTGAAAAAGGAGAATAAGAACAAATTGTACTATGGAAAAAAATAGGTTCTCCATTAAATTATCTGAGAATAAATTGACGACTGGAGAATGTTTAAAACTTTTTTTTAAAATAAAATCGACAACTTAGTCCTGATGGACTCGGAAAAGAAAATGAGAAATAGGTTACAAAATGGAAAACACACTTTAAAAAATTGGTCTCCTCAATTCTTCTCAAAAGAGCTTCAATTAGAAAACAGGTCATTACAGTTATAAAATTCTCAATATTAAATAAAATATTTTATCATCTCTGCAAAAGAAAGAAATGTCAGAGTTATAACGAATAAAAGACATAGGCACTGATAATGTGAAATTCAAAATTGAAATATTTCTAATAAAAATAATGTGAGAGATTACTATAAAATTAGTGTTTACAGATAATTTGTTGATAAAATACCAGTTATAATTACACAAAAGAAAGAATTTAGATGGGTGAACTTAACTTTTTTTTTTAAATCATTGATAATTACAGAAGTAAAATTCCTATCCAATCAACTCCAATCAGAAAGCAGCCTATGCTTGTTACCAGCATGACAATGAAATCAACTATATTTTTTCCATATTTACCAAAAAAATGAAAAACCCCTCGAATGTCAGAGTTATGACAGATACAATATGCAAATCCAAACTGATATAGTTCATCTAAATAAAATAAAGGTTTGGCCTAGTTAAAGAAGGCAACTGGTCGATGAATGGGATATAAAATCAATGCATTACCATCATTATCATCATATATATCAACACTGCTTAGTAGCAGAAGAGTTGAAAGACGTGCCACAAAGAAAACAATTTCTTAATAAGCTATTTCCAGGTAAAATTTAAAATAATCATAGGTATAATTATAGGTACTGAGGGTTTAGAAGAGTACTAATTGTAGGTACACCAGCATGTGTGTGTATAAATTAGTCACTATGGTTTCTAAACTACGACACCGCTTACCAGTTTTATATCTACAAATTAAAGAAAAAGGTTTCTTTATTTGAATAAAAAATCTTTCCAAAGAAAATACAAACACCTAATTAAATACCACCACACATAATAGATATATTCATAATACAAAATTACTAAAATATATGAAAATTAAATTTGTTAATAAAAATTATGGATAGAAAAGTAAATTTGTGATGTTATATAAGCTTAAATGGGAACTATTATGCCAGAAGTTGGTAGCTTAAAGAAGCATGAACATGCTACCCATTCCTTTAAAGTGCTTTTGATAGTAATATTAAAATGTTAGGAAAGTACGAGTAAGACCCTGATCATATAGTTTAAATGGAGCAATAGGACATAAATCCAAGAATGTATTGTGTATTTATACATTAAAAATGCACTTATAAATACGATAATATAGATTTTATTGGACGGATACTGTTATTGATTGAAAAATCGTTAAATACTGATAGTAATAATCTGCAATACAAATATATTTGATCTAGGAGCTAAATAAGTTCATGCTACAAACAACACATAAATTTGCATTTAAAAGTTAAAAATCCTAAATAGATCGAAGAATAAATACAACATTAATACAAACACGAACAAAGTACTTATTGATAATATCAATGAATGAAAAAATCATATTAACTATTCTACTGCTCATTATCACTTATTTTCAAAAGAAGAGAGAAATAGGAATGAATCTAGCACACAAAAACTATACAACCAAACAAACTAGAAAGTAAATTAAAAATGTTATAATAGCAACAAGTTGTAACAGTTGTTAAAGTGTAAATTGTTAAACTAACATTTCTGTAAGATTACATGTTTATAGTATTAAAATACTATTTCTCATATTTGCTCATTATTCACTGCTATTGATTTCTCAATTACTATAAAAATAGCATGTTCTATAAAGAAATGCAAAAGGCATTGACCATGAAAGTAAGATCACTAGAACAATGGAAGGAGAGAAAATTCAAAATATACCCTCAAAATAAAATAAATTGAAAAAAAAACCTCTTAACTGCTCCAATTTGGCGCTTACTAAAAAAAAGTATTTATCAAACTTTAATATTAAAAACTATCTTTAAGTTTTAAGCTTTCTGATTACAAATAAAAAAAGAATATACAACAAAGTAATTTCCCTTGTTTTCACATTTGTGAATATAAAAACCACTACACAATAATTTTTTTTGTTTTCCAACTAAAATTCTAAGCATATCAACCATCCCCAACTCCATTTTAGATTGCTGTAAATCTCTGAGAAACTGAGGAACATTTTTTAATTGTATCTCTAAAACCTAATGTTTCATTGTGTTGACCTAAATACATATAAAACTCAATGAAACTTATGAACAACAAACGTCTAATCAATGAAACCGAGGCTTCACCGTAATTTTTATACCCACACATTATTGGAACACACTCTCTTAAAGCATTTATTTTGTTTGTATGTTTCAATTATTTTCTTAATGATTAAAATTGAATGGTCATCAGCTTTTACAGGTAAAGCCAATAATGATCTTTACTAATAAAATATACAAATAAAATTTTATAATACATCCTGATCAGATTAAGTATAAATATAAAATTATTAAGGAATATTTATAAAAATTTCACTAAATTATTTATAAAAATGTAATGTTCAATAAATATGCATTATTTGATACTTTTAAGATGGTCAAATTTAATAGTGTTCCAGATTAAAACATACAAAAGCAAAAATAATCAAATTAATTATTTTAAAAAAATTGAAGGACAATTTTATCACCTAGTTTCCACCAGTTAGAAATAATAATTTCGCTGGTTTAGCTATAACCTAATTTTTGAAACGTAATAGCTTAATGTAAAAAAAATTTGTAACAACCTAGTGGTGTGAATACTTTTGGATAAAAATAATAATAAAACAAAATTGTTCAGATAAGACATTAACAAAAAAATAATGTAAACCATAACAAAAAGGAACTAAGTAAATTACAAAAAGTTCCAAAAACTATAATACAAATTTATCTAGAGATAGCAAGGATGAATTTTTATTTTGGGGTTAAACAAACTAATAAGTTATATTGCTCATATCAACATATTACAGATTAATTTTTAAGTAACTAATTAAATAGTAACGCAAACATTATATGATCGAATTCTGGCCCCTACATTTCAACATTGCTGGCCACTATAAAACATTAGACCATTAATCCCATATAGGGAGAGGCCTACAGGTAAAATACTTGTATACAAATTGCTAATAAAAACAATAAATAAGCATAATTAACTTATGATAAGTAATTTAAAGTAAAAGTTTTTAATACATACATAAAGACTTTAAAAATAAGCCAAACTAGCTATTACATTATTTTAGCCAATATAATACTGGATAATAATTTTAAATTGTTACTTTTAATTTTCATGGATAAAAATGTCAATATAATTAATTAAACTATCAAATTGCTACATCATGATAACTGAGACAAAAATAATACCACAGGATACAGGCTTAACTCAGACCAAAAGTAATTTACATACAGATTTAATTTAAAGTAGAGAGAATAGGAAATAATATTTTAATCTCATGAGCAATTAATTTTGACCAAAAAAAAATTATTCCAATGAAGATTAACTTTGGTAAATAAGTGTGAAAATTATATTCTGATAAATGAGCCTTTTTTGCCTTATATTTTATACTTTTTCAAATTAAAGTATGTAATTCATCTCCAAGCTTAAGGTCCAAGGAGCTTGTTGATAAATAGTTGTTTTGTTTTTTTATAATTAATTTTCAAAATTTTTTTTTTACATATATCCAACTTACGGACTCTATTTGGATATATTATTTGATAATAATAGCAATTTAATTAATAATATGATCAGCAAATTTTTTCTACTAATAATTTTAAACCGGCAAGATCAATCATTATGAAGACAATATCCTTTGAAAAAATCCTCTTGACATTGAATCTATTTTATTTAATCTGTAGGGGAAATCTCTAATCCAGAATGAGGTATCTCTGTTCATGGTAATGAGAGAATATAATAGTTTCAGCTTTAACATAAAGACATATTTACATCTACTATTGAAGGCTTTATTGTCAAAAACCCACAGAAGGAGGATCTAGTAATCTGTTGGAGGTAACAAAACGTTTAAGTATTCAACTTGTTGCAAATGAACTGTAGTTTAACAGATGTCCTTTGAAGTTTATACTGTAGGTTGGGTCATTTAGAAGATAGCGGGCAAAGATTGGTAAAAAGTTTTCTATTATTCAGATTTTTCTATTTTAGCAAAATTATTCTGAAATTTGAAGAACTGTACCTCTGAAAGTATTCAAATAACTGTAGAAAATTTAATCTGACTTTAGAATGGAAAGAACAAATTTTTTGTCATATATGTATTTTGGCAGATAATGGGCTAAAACTAAAATTTGGAATTTTTACAAAATGGCGATTTCAAAAATTTTGTTGGCAAAATGCTAGAAATCACTATAATAATGCAGGATGTAGCTATTTCACCAATTTTATTAATTTCAATGCAAATTTTCGGCCTACAAGTCATCCTCAGGCACCTTAAAAAAGTATTTAAAATGCATATAATGCCATAGTCCAATCCGGACTAAGTCCAAATATACAGCGTAAAACTTTAAAAATAAAATAAGAATAAGGGAGACATCTCAGTCATCACAGGTGAAAAAATCACTCACAAAACCGTCCCAGACATCATAAAAAAACTCTACTGGAAATTTTGCATCTATTTTTGGCTATCTGACTGGACTAAGTGATGGGTTAGATGAAAAGTTGTAGTATTCAAAATGGAAGGAAAAACCAATCGCGCATTCGTGAAAACCATCAGTTTTGCTGGCGTTCCATGAGACCTGTTGAGAACAGAATAATAACAACTGGTTCCGTCATGTCGGAAAGATGTTTAAAACGGCTTGTGTATGGCACCATCGTTCTGATATGTCATTTTTTTTTTACTTCTGCAGTTTCAAACATTATTGATTCAATTTTGATAAAAAGTTTAGTTTTCTCGCCAAACCAAATTCAAAAAGTATGAATTAATACATTTCAGATAAAAGCTTAAAATCAATTAATTTTTTTTTTTTTTTTTTTTTTTTTTTTTTTTTTTTTTTTTTTTTTTTTTTTTTTTTTAGAAATCCTTCCTTCCAAGATGAAGGCTGTGAACAATAATAATTTTATTTAATATTTGAGGATAATGGACTTAAAAGAATTCAAGTGTATTCAATAATGAAAAACTTATGAAGGGAGCAGCACTATAAGTATACAAATACCTGAATATTCTCAATTTAAACTGCCTGACCCTTAAGCTATGGAGATACAAACATAAGTTATATAATCCTCAATTACAATATTAACTAATAAACAATAATAAAATGATCAAATAAAAATTCTTTGTTATGCTAAACTTGAAAATTATAAAATACATATGTCTAGTAGATAATTTTATTGTATTTCAGTGATTCATATGAATTTTATTGAAAATATGAAATTAAAGCAAATGACTATGCCGAGTGCAATGACGAAGTATTAAACAATAAATGCACATCAATTAATACTTATATCGAATAGGAAATGATAACACACATTAAAAACAGATTAATGAATGTCTAAAATCATGTGATTTTGGCATTCAAATAATCATGATGAAGAAGCATTTTATTACTATTAGTATAGTCTCATCACGTCATAAAACATTTATAAATAAAACACTTACAATGGGAGTGCACAGTGTGTCCATTACGGATTTTGATCAAAATTATTTAAGGGATTTTACCTTGAAAAAAAGTCGACAAACCTTTTCGTCCAATGGGCCCTAGGAGCTGAGAAAAATAAAAATAAAACATTGAAACTGCTTTATTTTATATCGAGTTTAAAAAATGATATTGACATGATATTTTCAGTAAAACATTTGTTTTTCAAAGTATATTAAAGGAAAAATATAAACATTACGAAAAAATTTATTTTTGGTTAAATAAACTTTAACTTAAAATTGTTTAAATCATTAAGTAAACTAGGCTTATATATACATTTTGTTCACACCAAGAAACCTTAATATACTTTGCCCCATAGAAGTATATTGTTTTAAAAAATTGGATCAGCCTAAAATTTAATATATCTGGACCACAAGTAATGTTTAAATATTACTTATAACACTTTGAACATGTCCATAAAGGCTGGGTTCTTAGCCATGTACAAATAAAATATATAAAAACATTAGTGATCAAGAAATTGTAAATATTACACTTTTACACCAGCGCTTTAATTATTATTGTAGTAAAAATAATAATATTAGATTGACCAATTTTTAAAAAATGAAATAATTAAATTATAGGGCGTTTTGATAGGTCTATTAAATTATATAGGATTAGAGCAGTATTATTGGAGAGTGAAAATATATTTTTTTATCACGATAATGTTTATACAGTGTCCAGCGATAAATAAGGCATGAAAAATTTTAAGGATTTCCAGGCTGTGAAGTGTAAAATCCAAGGCACTTTTGTAAATTTATTGGATTAAATTTAAAACAAAAGCGGAACCATGAAATTTAGGATTTGGTCATTTCCTGATGAAATGTACAATTGGGAATTGAGAATGAATTTGAATAATTATAAAGGTTGCATCTCTGTTTGGCAATGGAAAATTGTTATCTAACTTCTTACACTGAGGGCTCAACGCATTGCGACAAATAAAAACAATTAGAAAATACAGCACAGAAAGAATAATTTCAAGTGTAAATAAATAATATTCACTTATTGGAATAAATTTCACAATTTTATTTTACTTAACAAAACAAAATATATATTTTCTTATAATTTATTGTATGTAATTCCATATACCGATGGAAACATATTTTGAACCTAAGTATCAAACAGAAGGATTGATTAATTAAATGTAAATAAACAAACAAAAGAAAAATAATGAAATGAGCCCTTACATACATATTTTTAGGGCGGGAAATTTAAAAATTGTCCAAACCTAAAAATAAAAATTTTGTAGAGGGTCTTCAAATTGTTTTTAAGATTCAAAAAATCACCCATAAATCAGGAACCCTTTGAATGATTCGAACCAAATTTGGGGCATCGGCAAAGGTTCTTAAACTATGCAATTTGCTTGAACCATGGTGTTTTAGAACCAACATTATCCACAAAAAAACCTTAATTTTCTTTTTATTTGGTAACCACATTCTTTTTACACAGACCTTCTACAATAATGCAACAGCTGTTTAGATGCATAGAAAGAAGAAACTTCCCTCTTTTTAACGAGTCTAAGAGCATCTATATCAGAAAAACTGAAGACGAAATACAGAGCTTCAAATTTAAACATAATTTCGTGGCTTAAAAATTTTGAGCACTCTTGAAAGTGAAATTTTCATTTTTTCAACATTAAGGTTCTTTGGTGTTCTGAATCAAAATCCACCATAATTGTTGGTATAAAAAAATCTATAACACTAGTTTACTTAATAATTTAAACACTTCTTAAAATTTATTTAACCAAATAAATTTTTGTTTAATTTTTCTATTTTCTCTCTAATATGCCTTGAAAAATGAATGTTTTGCTGGAAAAACCATGTCGATATAATTTTTCAAACTCGAAACATAAAATAAAGCAGTTTCAGTGTTGTTTTTTTCTCAGCTCCAAGGGCCTATTGGACTAAACGGTTGGACATGTGTCATTTTTTTTCAATATAGAATCACCGAACAAATTTTAATTAAAATCGACGGATACACTGTGCACACCCCTTAGTAAATTTAAAGGCTAATTAAAATAGCTATAGACCTAAATAAAACTGAGCTATATTACCAAATAAAATTTAAACAAATCATAAATGAATTATAAATCTTAAATGAAACTTTTAAAATAAGATGCAAGATAGATTAACTAAATAGATTTAAAAAAAAAAGAATGTTAATTTCCTAAAATCGATATAAGTATAGTAATTTAGAGGTCAAAATAAATAAAAAAAAATTACATTTTGATCCTCTGAGGGGTTGTCGAGACATAGTAGACGTGTCAGGAGGTATAGGACTCGTTGGTGCTGATGTGGCCATTGTAACTGAATGGTCCTTTCCTGCAACAAATAGGCTCACACCAACACACACACAGCATTCTCAACGCCTATAATTTAATAGGCAATCTCCATAAATTAAAATATGAACTATAAAAACAAAAGACAGATACTACAAACCAAATTTTTTTTATTTTAGCATTAAGAAATAGCTCCCCTCCTTACCGAAAATCAATTAAAAAAATTAAATGAATTGAATTAAAAATTAATTAGTGTTTAATTTTCATCTGCCTCTTACACCTCCTACCCAACCCACTACCCCAAAGGTGTGTGTACCCACATGTGAACAAGACTTTGGATCTAAAAATTTTAAAATAATAAAAAAACAACACATAAAATAGAAAAAAAGAAGTATAATAGTCAATAATTAAATCATACACAAATATGCTGTCAGATTTTGAAGATAACTTTGTTTAACACTTTATTATACAAGTGTTTTGTCAAGAAATTGAAATTTTGGATTTTAGATATACATAAATAAACCAGTAAATCATTATAGATTAATTTTTTTTTCTATGTTTAGTTAATGTATATTAAGGTGTTTTGCTATTTTATATTATATTAAGAGAACATTTTAGTATATTACTTTATATGTATATTACATATGCGGACTCATACAAATAAGAAATACGCACACAAACACATGCATAAAAATGCAACTGAATTAATATAATAATCATTATGCATTGTTTAATAATAAGTATATATACCTCATTCCAGTACCCTATTTATAATTTATTCATTTATGGGTCTTGAGGGTGGGTTAGGTATTAGGAGTACATACCATAGGAGTTAGGCAAGAAGATATTTAGGAGAGAGGTTGCTCGGCGGGACTGCTTAGACTTGTCCCAAATACCAGAATTACCTTCCCGTTTCAATGTTGTAGGCTGCGTTGTAGTGGTTGCACTTGATGATGTTGAAGCATTTTTCACTATATCATTAATATTTAGACCTTCTATGACTCCATCCAAATCGATAGCACCTATAACACATGATAAAGAATAACAACAATTAATGAATCTAAACTTAAAACAATCCAAAATTGAAGGATTTTAAAATAAATCAGCTAAGCAAAGTTTATTTATATATATATATATATATATATATATATATATATATATATATATATATATATATATATATATATATATGAAGATTAATGTAATTAAGTAGTTCATTAAACCTTGTATAAAATAAAAAAAGTATACATAAAATTTTAAAAAAAGCTGCTCTAATAAAAAAAGGAACCCAGTTTATCTACTGGTATATAGTTTAGATTTATATTGAGTGAAAGAAGGATATTTATAAATTCACTGCATCAAGTGAGAGGAGATTGGAAATTATCTCAAGCCATGTGTATCATTTGAAAATCAAAAAATAATCTGGAACATCAACTACTGGAGTTACAAGCATACATATGTTATGTAAGTATGAAAGAGGTTTGCTCCACCCCCTTGGAATGTAGAAGAGAAAATGAAAATGTTATCCACTTTTATCTAATTTAACTAAAAAAAATTCTGGTAGTTAGGACCCAAATTGAGTGGCACACCAGCAATTTATGAATAATTAAAAAATACAAATTATATCATTGTTGCAGTAGTTACTGATATGCCTGCATAGTGTAGCTGCAATCGTATTGGACATCACTCACAATTGTGAGTAGTAGCAGGTGATGGATGTAGCAGTACCCAAATTGAGTAACAAGCAGAAGCTGGTTACCACATTAACACCAGATTACAAGCCTTAGTGGTGGTGCAACATTACAGCTCAAATGTGTTGCAGAGTAGCACAAGAAATAATTTAAAATTTTGTCAAAGTACTAAAATATTTTAATTAGTGCTAAACATAACACACAAATTAAATGTGGATTTCATATTATTATTTCTGCTGACTTAATGGCATTTAGGAATGATAAAATTGTCATTTTCAGTCATAGTTTTATTGAAATTATCACTTTTTTTTATATTGAGGTTATTTTGCTACCATTCAGCACTAATTACCCAAAGTTGCTATGGCATAAATCTTTCAAAATTAGATTTTCATGATGTATAAATGGAAACATGTACAGCTACAAGTATGTTAAACCCTTTGAACATTCACACAAAAAAAAAATTCTATCCAATGAACGAAATTCAGTAAATGCACAAATTGATAAGCAATCAGCACAAATGGTATTCATTAGCGATCCAAACCTGGTTTCTCGAGTCCTGTGTATTTGTCCAAAACAAATTGTTCTAGCAATTTATCGACAGTCATTTCAATGCATTGCCTTTTAAAATCCATATGTACCTAGAAAAAATAAAAATAAATATAAGCAATAAACCTATAATAACTAACATGACACATTAATATCCAATTTCTTAAAAAAATTTCAACCTGTAGGATCACTTCAAAAAATCTGAGAAAAGTTAAGAGTGTCAATATAGCATATTATATAGGTAAAAATACCCACTCTATGACTTTGGTTTGTCCAGCTCAACAACCTGCAGCATTATCGTGTTTTTCTCCAAATTTTCATATAATTTTATGAGTTATTCCCAAAAAACAGCAATAGAATGCAATGTTCAAAATATTGGAACGCAACCAAAAATTCTGTTGATAGTTCACGAAGTCCATGGCTTATGGTAAATTGATAAATTTTTCTGACGTTTAGTGTTTATAAAAAAATGATGAACAAATTACAGCGTTTCAAGATATTTGGGCTAATTATGGAACATAGGAGGGCAAGATCTGAAACTTAGGTAATAGCAAATTCTTGTGAGGATGTACATATTTGTAAGTTGGCAAACATTTATCACTCTTTTACTTACTTTTACCTACCTTACCCCGAAAAAGTCTTCATATAGTATTAGTGATGGCCAGAGGTCTCTCACAACTAGTGATGGCAAAAAAAAAATAAAACATTGATAAATTGAAGCGTAAAAACATCGAAAGTCAAACATTGATGACCGTTTGCCATCCCTCTCACATACTACTATTTTATATGTAATCAAGCCATATTACTCACTATAAAAATCATTTTTTCTTATTATACTCGTCTTTCAATACACTGCACTATAATTGAATTTTTAAACAATTGTAATATGTGTGTACACATGTAATTCCTAAGGGCATGGAAAATGTAAATGTTTAAATAAAATTTCCTTTCATAGTGTTGGTATGGTAGGATAAGAAAAATAACAATTATTATTATTACTTATTTTTTTTTTACAGTTTTCTTAATTTTCTTATTTCTTAAGAAACTCGCTAGTAGACAAAACATCATAATTTTTGAAAATATTGTTATTTCGAATCTCGGATGCCAGAATCTAAAAATATATTGAATTTTAAAAACACCGAAAGTCAAACATAGCTCTGCCGGTTGAGATAGCATTCCTAGAGCTACTTATAGTACCAAGCCTGGATAAAGGAGGAGGGATAGCAGGAGGGTTGACAGCCCACCTGTTGTAAAAAATTACCTTGTTGCAAATGCTCAATCATCTAGCCTCAGATATTGGAAGGATTTATGGAAAATACCTCGACCTCGGGAACGGACTATAAGAATTAGTGCATGGAACATATGTACTGCAGGAGCATTATAAATAACATTTGTAACATTAAGAATTTGTAAACTCAAGGAGAGGGGACATTTTCGTAGTCTTGGCATTGTGAATGCACATGCTCCTACAGAAGAAAAAGATGAAGAAATCAAAGAGTTCTATGAAAATTAGAGCACGCTTACAACACCTGCCCCAGCATATGACCTTAAAATTGTTTTAGAAGATTTTACAACATAGGTGGAAAAGAAGTAGAATTTGGCATCCCAAAATCCAAATACATCCCAGAACACCTGCTAAGAGAAAGGCTTACCCTCGGGTATTCAGTCCGAATCAAGAGGAAGAGTCCTGTGCACCACATAAAAAAGAGCTCAAACATGCGAGATACACAACTGGCACCATTTGACTGAGCAACTCTTCCTCCACCCTGGGAGGTTGCTACAAAGGCTAGAATATTTGAAACCATACCAGGCATAAATAGCAATAACAAATTGTTACCTATCAAATTGCTAAACCGTAATCTGGTGCTTATCAACTAGTACCTGCCACAGGATTGGACAAGAGCCTTCATAAACGGTTCGGTAGCAAAAGAAAGGAAAGGTATTGGTGGCAGAATTCTCATAGAATTCCCAAATGGCGCAACTATAAAGTCTATTGCCATAGGGCTAAACTCCAGCAACTACCGAGCTGAGCAGGAAGCCATAATTGAAGCCTGCAGGATCATCTCTTCTACTTCCTACGATCTCCAAAAGGTGGTCATTTTTACTGATGAACGCTCTGTTATCCAAGCAATGCAAGACAGGATAAAAGCAGTAGTGGGCCTAAAAAACCTAGTCTCTGCTATAAACTTGGTAACAAACCTTGCTGGAACAACAATCCTCCAGTGGATCCCGGGGCACTGTGGAATCCCCAATAATGAGGGAGCAGATATGCTGGCGAAAACAGGATCCATGATGCCAAAGCTTAACCCCCTACTCCAAATTGACAAGATCAAGGCACTTAATAAGGATGTCATCAGGGAACAATGGTCAAACACGTATCCCGCACAAGGTTCCTATGATGACTATTTCAAATTAAGCAGAAGGGAACAAGTAGTGATACTCAGACTCAGGACAGGGCACAACCGGCTCAAATTGCATATGCTTAAGAAGTTTAAAATAGGAACGACCCCCCTATGCGATTGCAGTGAAAGAAAAAATACAGCTGACCATATCCTTCAGTCCTGCAGACTCCTTGATAATGTCCGCATGAAAATTTGGCCAGAACCAGTGTCGCTAGAGAGCAAGCTGTGTAGAAACTTAAGAGGATCTCATGAGAACCACCGAATTCTTGTTGTTTTTTTACTGACATAGTCAACTAAGGGAGGAATGAATAAGAAGAAGAAGTAACAACTGGAGTAAGAAGCATTCCAGCAGAAAAAATGCCACATGCAAATTCGGATCAGAGATGTTCAGGAATAAAGGATATATTTAAAGTTGCTGCAGAGAGTCTGTGGACTGGCAGATAGAACCCCAAGAAACTCTTGGTTTGACCAATAGTGTGTACAGGCAATAAATGAAAGGAATGAAAAAAGGCACTGATAAGCTAAAAACACACGAAATAAATTGAGAAAATACTCTGAGGCTAGAAAAAACTGGTGATGGAAAAAAAGAAAACGTCATAAAAAAAATAAATAATAGATTCAAGACAAAACAACGAAACTTGAAAGTTCTAGAAATTAATAAGTATCCAGAGGAAAGGGACAAATCTGTACAAGATGTAAGAGATGTACATGGATATATAAAGATCTTACCAATTGATGTGCAGAATAGATGGAAAGCTTACTTTTGTAATCTCTTGAATCCAGAAACTGAAGGTTCTAAATGTGTTTCTCGTGAAATCGCCAGGCAGGATCTTTGCGATGAGCATGTTCTCCAGATGCAGAAGACATCGAAGAAATAACGACCAAACTAAAAAACTGGAAATCACTTGGAGTAGATAAATGGTCTACCATTGAAACTGTTCAACAATCCCGGAAGTGAACTGAGAAAAGAACTGCAAGAGCTCATAGCACCGATCTAGGAAGAAGAATCAATACCTAGTGATTGGAGTGAAGGGATCATTGTTCCAGTCTATAAAAGAAAGGGTGACCCTGCACTATGCTCTAGCTATAGAGGTATAACCCTACTAAGTATGGCACAAAAAGTTTTCTCAATAGCACTTTATAATAGACTTCTTCCGTATTTTGAGAGGAAACTAGGGAATCATCAGAGAAATTTCAGATATAATAGGTCAACAGTAGATCAGATATGGAAACTGAAAAATATCTGCGAAAAAATGAAGGAGTATGGCCAGACAGTTGGAAGCTGTTCATCAATTTTAGATCAGCGGTTGAAACCATCATAACACAAGAGTTCTTCAGTATCATGCAGGAGATAGAGATCCCCACGAAACTAATATGCAGTGTATTGTATTGTATATTGTCGGATATGATATCGAGGGGGCTTGTCAGAACCATTCAATATACAAAATGAGCTTAGACAATAAAATCCTCTTGCACCTCACCTTTTTAATATTTTGCTGCTGGTAGCCATGGAAAGAGCGGGATTAGTTGGATACTTTAATCAGATGACCCAAATACTTGTCTATGCAGATGATGTTATGATCAGGTTACTAAATAGTATAACGAAAAGTCTGCAAAGGCTTGAGATGTTAACAAGCAGGGTAGGACTAAAACTAAATGGAAATAGGGCCAAACCTTTGAAATTAAGAACAAAAAAGTGATTACGCCAACAGCATTACTAGGTGATCGGGACACATACTTTTGAGGTGTTTCACAGCTTCCAATATCTATTCAATCATCAACAATTGCCAGAACAAAAGAGAGTCCATCAGAAGAATTCTGGCTGGCAATCATGCATACTTTGCCATTGCAAAATTATTTAAAAGTAAAATAGTTAGCTGTAAAAAAAAAAAAGTTGTCCTTTACAAGACACTGATTCGGCCTGGAGTGACGACTACCTGTGTCTTGGACACTAAACAAGAATAATTCACAGTTGATGGATAGATTTGAAAGATGCATCATAGGGAGTAAGAGAAAACAGAGTAGAAGAAAGAATGCGGAATTATACGAATTCTATGGTGATATGAGCATCTATTCTTTTGCCAGGATACAGAGGCTGAAGTGGCTGGGTCACTTGCATAGAATGGATGAAGGAAACTTGGCAAGAAGAGTCAAAAAACTGTCAGGCCAAGAATCACTTCAGGTATCTGTTGCGCCACTAAAAGAAGAAGAAAGACAAACATTGATCTTACCGATACATCGGCCTAAAAATATTGATATCTGTTTGCCATCCCTCTTCACAACCAAGAGATAATCACAGGATTTTCTATGAACAAATGGCTATCCCTATGAATATACCCCACCACATGTACATAATCACACTCGTAATTGCATGTTGTTGGCTACGACAATATTTATTTTATTTTTATATAATATAAAATAAACAAAATCAATTCTGCCAACATAGTCCACAACAGACTTTGAGGGCAGATACTTGGTAAAGGTGTCTGATTCTTCACCTTATATTATTCTTGAAATATAAAGTAGTCAGCACTGTTCTCAAACTACCTGCTTTATCCGTTATTACCAAGAACTCTTTTAAGGGCTGAATGGACCCAGGATGTATCAGCCAAGCTACCTTTCCTGATAAAGCCCCATAAGTTTATTTAAATCCCAAGTTATGTATTGCATTTGTCAAGAAAAGCCTTTGTGAGAATGCTTAAGTAAATGGGTATGCCATAGATGGTTTGCCAAGTCAGAAGAAGGAGAATTTTATTCAGAAGACAAATAATAGCTTAGTTGACTAATAAAGATCAACTTAATGCTCCAATTAAAAATAATTCATGGAATACCATTTAAAAACCAGCATAGAAACTTATCATATCATAGACTACTTTTGTCTCACATCAACATAACATCGTCAATATACATTAACATTACATACTGTTATACTAACCTGGCCCATTAAATCATGATTATTTTCAACTAATTCAGCATAAGTGGTCAAAAATTCTTTCATTTGTTTTAAATGAACTTCTTCCACTTCTTGAAAATGCTAAAAAAATAATAATAATAATTAGTTAAGGTTAAGAATTATACATGAATCTGTAAAATTTACAAATACAGTCAGTTCTCGACTTACGACCACCTCGACCTATGACCATTTGGACTTATGATGAACAAAAAAACAATTTTTTTTTTTCTTTTTGTCATCAATTGCTCACTCCTGATGTAAAACAAGATGGTACAATCGATTTTATCTAACCCCAGATGATACCATCAATTTTCTCAGCTAATGTCCAGTCAGTAACCCATTGCATACGTTTGAGGGTGGTTGTCAAGAATAAGAAAGAAAAAGATGAAAATATCCTAAAATAAATCTTATGTCCAAATATAATACATCATTTAACTATTTCTCTATACATTTAGCAAACAAATAAAATATTTTAACGTAAATACTTCGGTGTTATATATTTTTTTATGACTTACGACCATTTCGAATTCTTACTGAGATTGATGTACGGAACTCAATCGTAACTCGAGAACTGACTGTAATAGACTTTTTATTTATTTAATACCCAGATTAAAATTTATAAAAAATTCAAAATTTTCTTTTTAGAAAGACAATTAGTTATGATATTTTTAAGGTGAATAAAAAATACATTTTGGAAAATGCTATGAAAGAACATTCTCTAAATATTATCCAGATCATTTTGATTAAATTTCTATTTTTAAAAATATATTTTAAAATTGATTTTAAAGTAAAATACGTTAAGCAGGAAACTGGTAGACTTGTTTGATTTTGATGAAACTTAGTGCATATATTTATCATTGGACTATTACTTAAAAATTCATTAGTGGTAAATCAGTTGCCCTTACTTGTGAAGGAGTCAACATTAGTGCTGTTGGCATAGTTTGATGAAATGTGATACAAATGTTTGTTATTGGCCCAAGAAGATTTCTTAATTTTATGAACCAACTAAGAACGTTAAGGAATAAATTAACTCCCCTTCCTTGACAAGAGGAAGGTTCGATGACAATTTTGAAAAATAGTGAACATTTATTTTTGTATTTTAAGAATTAAATGTATTTCTTATAACAGACTAAACTTACTTTAGTGGTAAATAAGCCACCCCTGAGCAGTTAGTAAATTATTTTTTAAACAATATACTCTAGGTATACGACAGGCAATGAATTCTCTTTATTTTTTTTTTATACAATATTAAAACGAAAGTTGATTTTATAACATGATATGATCTGCTAATCATGTCTTGGCTTGGTAGTCCTACATGAATTATGGATAACCAAGGCTAGATGAGAAATAGTATACAAAAATTAAGGATCACATTGATTTCAATTAAAAAATACTTGATCTAAATTGTTAGCAATAAATTTATATATATTTATAAATAAATTATAGTATATACTTTGCATGCTAACGACATTTTCCTTTCAAAATCTTCTTTTACAGTTCCATACTTTTCTACCAATACTTTATATTCTTCTTGGGCTTTTTTTAACTTTTGTTCTGCCTTTTCAAGTTCTCTAGGAGAAGCACTTTCCTTTTTCAGTTTATCAAGTTCTAAGCCTTTTTGAGTAAACGAATCTCTAGCTTTTTGAAGTGTTAATGAGGTAGACTGTATAGCCTGAACAACTTCTAAAGTACCCCCTTCCTCTTCTTTAACCTAAAAAAAAATTGCATTAATTTTTATAGATTGAAAACATTAATTTATTAAGCACTAATTACAATAGACTTTATATCTATCCAAGCATAAGTATAAATAATAGTAAAAAGAAGGAATTAATAAAAATTAACCCATTTACAGCCAAATAAAAAATTAAACAAAAAAATTGTTTGGCAATGGCAGAGCAAAATGTGCTCACGCAATGTTGGCCTGTAAATATAATATAAGGTATAATATTTCGTTGGCTAGGAAGAAGAGTGCCACAATATGAAAATTTTTGTTTTTGCTTGGAGAACTTCTGATCACATACATTTCTTTTAGAAAAAATGTCAGATGTTTAGTTTCATTATCTAACACAATAACAATTTATTTTAGTTTTTGAAGTGTTGCCACGATTTAATTCACGATTCATGAAGATTACCTTTTTTTTTTAACAAATAAAGTAAATAGTATTGGCTAAGAAAATTTCCAACTAGATGTTTTATCTGGGAATTAGGGCCAGCGATAAATCTAAATAAGCAAATTCTCCTAAATAGCGCTTCTCCTGTAATATCCCACTTTTTCCTATTGTGGCATTATTCTTCCAAGCCAATGATGTATTTTTTTTCAAAGATAGGTAGAGTGATATATTTATACATGCTAGAATAATACTGTTTCATGAAAAATTATATTTTTACTTTCTCTTACCTATATATGAAATATATGGTAAGGGAAAGTATTATGATCGTAAAATATTTCGAATTTGACTTTTCAACAGAAATACAGTTAAGGTCTCCTCAGTCTAAATAACCAAGTCTCGCAAAAAGATCTGTGTTTGTGTGTGTATCTGTGTGAACAGCCTAGCTCAAAAACGAAAAGTTTTATGAAACTGAAATTATGTATTTAAGTTAGGTATATTCTTGAGATGTTACAGAAACTTTTTCATCAAAACTGACTAACCGGAAGCACCACTTTATATCATCGATTTTACACTTTTTTACAATTTTCTCGAAAACGGCTCCAATGATTTTGATGAAACTTGCCTACAGTCTTCTCCTTAAAGCCCTTTAACTTTTCATATGTGTAGTACTATTGTACTAATTATAGCAACCTTTAATTGACTGACTGAACTTTAAATTTAAATCTGACTACTCATTAGCATTAAAAAAAAACAACCAAATTCATTATTTTGTTTTAATGAAAAAAAAACAAAGAAAATTTAGACAAAAATTATTTTTATTAATTACAAACCTTAAATAAATAGCTGATGTAATAAAAAAAAGAAAAGAAAAATGTTTAAATTTATCGAAGAAAAAAAAAATGTTGAATTAATGTTGCACATACACAACAGCGGACATAAATGGGTAAATAAAAGAATACTCAATGGCATAAAGTATTAATATATATATATATATATATATATATATATATATATATATAACTAGCTAACAATATTAAATTATATCATAACTGATTACAATAATTATTAAATAAAAATACAAGTTTGAATTTTTTTATTACTTACAGTTTTGTGTTTCTTATGAAGTTCATCAGCATATTTTGAAACATCTTTAACTAGATCACCAACTTTATGAACCATCTGCAAATGTAAAGAGGCAATTCTCTCAGCTGTATTACGAAGGAGTGCCCAAAGAGGAGCAAAGGTTCCTTGACTTGAACTTCCACTAGCCTGTTTTGCAAGTTTACTAACAAGTTTCCAGTTATTCTCTTCAATATTGGATCTAAAATCAACAGGATAAATTTATAATAGAATAGAAACAAGCTTTATTGTAGGAAATGAAACATGTAAATTTTAATACATGGTTATTGTTAACTAGATGCATTGCAGATGAATGCATTTTTTTTTTTTTTTTAGTTGCATTGAAATAAAAAACTAAAAAATCTTTGGTTCAACATACATGACAAATGACAAACAAGACCAAGTGAATTAGTTGTCCCCACATTTGTTATGGTGATGAGTAATACCCAATTCCTAACAAATTTAATTCTGATTTTATAAATCAGACCACTACTTTTTCATTAAACTAGGATATATATATATATCCTAGTTTAATGAAAAAGTAGTATAAATATAAAAAAAATACTGTTTTCATTTTGAATGTCGACCCATGCATTGTTGCCTACAGGTGCAACTTCTTCATCTTCGGAATCAGTTTCAATAATCTGAATCCTTCATTTTTTTTTTTTGTACTATTATGTCAATGTCGTCATTATCTGTTTCTAAACTAATATTTCAATTGAATCGTCTATGTGCAGAACAAAATAAAATTCATCTTTGGCATTATTTATTTCACAATTTTCTTCATAATTATCACTTTCCACCTTTACAACACAAGGGCTTACAACATTTTGAAATGGAACATAGTGCGCCTTAGTGTATTAAAAAAACAATTATCATGAACACTCTTTATAAACACATTGAGATAAAAAATCGCATCAGTTTATGAAAATGTGACAATAAAGCAAAACAGTAGTGTGGATTCAAAGTTCATATTTCAGATAACACATTATCAGTGACAGAGTGCAAAGTGTTAATAATAGCATTTTTAAATAAGAAAGAAAGCAATAAAAAGACATTATAACTATAATTGTCAGTGATATAAACCATTCATGCTAGGTTTAATTAATTAGCAGTTATTCAGCAAAAATAAATGTACTTATTGAACAGTATTCATTGAGTAAATCTATAAATAAATAATAATAACAAGAGCAAAAAAAGATATTATGCTTTAATTGTTAGATTGTTGACTTAGACAATTATGTATAAATGTTCTGAAAGATTGATTGTTCAAGATATTTGGTAGCTATAAGATACGTTTCAGACATTATATTGATTCTTCACTAGCTGTCCAAAAAAATTCAGCTTGGTTGTATGCATATTACTGAAGGAAAAATTTCAGTAAGAAGGGATAAACTAATCAATAAGTTATGATATTTTATTCAATGAACGAATAGAAAAACACAGTGATAAATACAACAAACTGGGTCAAATTATTATAATTAAATTGGCTTTAATGTATCAGATTTTTTCTCTGAATTTCCACATTGAGAGTACTAGAGACATAAGTTACAGCCTACTACTAAAGACTTTATGGATGTAGATGTCCTAAAGACATTGTCATTTTGTACCGCAGTCATCCACTGGAACATATAAATTGATGTAAAGGATACTATAGCTGCCCTTTACTCCTACCACTACTCTTTGCTTAGTCCTCCTGGGAATGTCAGAGGATATAGTGGCAAAAAGAGAGTATTACTTTTTCATCAAATAGTGAGTCAGCCATTGAGTCTCTTAAGTTAACCTCCAGAATGGCAAAAGAGTGTGATTTAAAAATCTAATACTAGTATGGTTTCCTGATAATAAGGAAATTGTAGGTAATGGAAAAGTTAATCAGCTAGTGCTGCATTTCCCTTTTTACAGACTTATCAGATTGGATGGGCGGTGCTCCCGTTTTCTTTGGTCCAGCCCGATTGTCTAAAACAAGGGCGGCCAAACCCTGGCGAATGCGCCAAACTTGGCACAATACATCTTTCCACCTATATGTATTGTTATATTGTGGACTTTGACCATAGAGTCAAATCTATATGCTTTGGATGTTATGTCTAAATACATACTTCTATTAAAAGGTTATTAAATTTATGACAGTACTCCTTGCATGCATGCAGAAGACAAACAAATCCATGTTCCAAGCTGATTTTGGTCTCAATACCAACTATTGTGGTCCAGAGGCATCTTCACCAAACTAGACAGCTGTAGCATCACCACAAAGC
Organism: Rhaphigaster nebulosa; assembly: GCA_948150685.1. NCBI lineage: Eukaryota > Metazoa > Arthropoda > Insecta > Hemiptera > Pentatomidae > Rhaphigaster > Rhaphigaster nebulosa. Next base: position 114,335,658 of record OX411307.1, on the reverse strand, counting down.
GATCATCCTATCCTACAAGAGATCATTTTTTACTATTGTAGATTGGAATTTAAGGAACTGGCATAACATGACATGACATAGTTAACTTATAATTGTGATTAAGTTATTTCTTTTCTTCCTCTAAGCATAGCTGATCATATCGTTACCTCTATTTTATAGCCCCTAACCATAAAGGTATGAAAGTCTAAATAGTGCTCGAGTTATATGGCACATCTGAACTCGTCTGTGAAAAAATTGGCACATGGTCTAAATGCTCCTAAACAGGGAAATGCAGCACTTTATCCAGCTGATTAGTTTTCTCATTGTAAAGCTTTACCTGGTCTCATTACCTGCAATTCCCTTGGAATCAGGTAATGAGACCAGGGAACCATACTAGTGTTTGAATTTTAAAGCACACTCTTTTACCATTCTGGAGGTCAACTTATGAGACCCAATAGCAGACTCTCTGATGAAAATACTCTCTTTTTGCCTCTATATCCTCTGACGCTCCCAGGAGGGCTAGGCCAGGAGCAGTGGAAGGGAAAAAGGGCAGCTATATTGACCTTTGTGAGTTTAAGTAGTATCCTGAGGCACGCATATACCTTAGGTGAAATGAATAAAACTGAGCACGTGCTAATTCCTCAAAAAAACTAAGAAGATGCTCTGGTTAGATGTGAATAAAGAGACGTTACACAATGGAATACTTGCTAAGCACGTGCTCCACTATGTGTGTACGTACTCAGTAAAATGCTAAATCTACGAAAGAGTAGATAGGCCCAAAAACTTTAAGAGGTTGACACAATCACCTTCAGAAGAATATCAGATTTCGACTATATATATAGTAATAGGCATGCTGAAACCTCAGATACTGGAAATAGGGCAGGGATAATTTTAGAGCCAGAAAAATCCTGCACCCTCTGCTGTCAAAATCCAGAAGTTGGTTAGCCGAAGCAGCCTATCAGCCCTCACAAACAGCTAGTGATTTTTTCCATGAAACAGCTCCTCCCCAAGTTACTTCTCCGAAGAAGGAAAAGAAAGAAAATGTACCTAAAGGGTTCAAGAGCAAAGAAACTTTCCCACTTTCATATGTCAGTAAACAGCATGATCCTAAACTTTCAACACCTCAAATATGCTGCTGTAACTGTTAAGAAGAAGAGCTTCGCTATGCAGAATGTTCAAAACCCAGACACTCTTTATTTTGTTACTATTATGGTAAGCCAGGTGTACCGAGGAAAAAGTGCTTTAAGGGCCGTTTAGACGGGCCATATTTTCCGGCAATGTGTGGCTGCAATAATGTTGCCGGCTATACCGCTGCAATATACAGCAATGCTGCGCAAATATTTATGTATATTGCTGGGTATTGCCAGTATTGTTCAGAGGGGTTGAAGAATATTTTCATATTAACGGGCCGAACCCGCTTCTGTCTCTGTAAATTCTTCCTTCCCACCCTATTTTTCCTTCTCCTCCTTCCTTTTAGAGACTAATATTTATTATTTTTCATTATTGTTATAGATTATTTTTCAATTGATTTTTAATATTATTTTATATAAATGGTTATTACAAAAATTATTTTGATACTATTTTACTTATTTTAGAAAAATTATTATTATTCGCTCAAATTATTTCAAATAAAGCATAGGTTTTTAATATAACTACAGATTATTAATATAACTAAACAATAATTAATAAGTTAAACATTTGAAATAAATACTCAAAATAATTTTCGTTATTTTAAATAATTACTTAATTGAATTCTGTTATTTTTGTGAGACAAAAAACGAACAAATTTATGATGCCTTTTTTGGCTTCAAATCCAGATTTTAAATCTACTGAACTTAAAGAAGTAAAAGCTACAAGGTAATTATGTGATGATTACATAATTTAGTTTTGAAGTACTTTTAATACATATTAGCTTTTTTAATACATATTAATTTTAACGTATATCTCTTTAATGCATATTAATTCATATTAGCTCTTCTTTTAATACATATTAATTTTAAGGCATAACTCTTTAATACATATTAGCCCTTTTAATACATATAAATGAAGATCTTTAATACATATCTCTGTAATACATATTTCATATTTTAAAATATATTAATGAAGCACTTTTATATCTCTCCAATACATATTAATCCATATTAGCTCTTTCAATGTTAATGAATACATTAACTTGAATACTTATTAGTATTAACATGAATACTTTTAATACACATTAAGTAGAACATATAAATGCAGAAAAAGTTATTTTATCAACAAATATAGCAATATGAATTATTTTATCTTAATCTAATACAAATACAATATCTTTATACTATATATTATCTTATTGTTTATGTTATATAGAAATTTATATTATATAGTATTTTATCTTACTCGAATTATTTTATGGATTAAATAGGTACACATATTAATATTCAGTTGAGGCTATAGCTACAAAAAGTGCTTATAAGCCCATGGGTCTTTTTTGCGGAAAACGCTTTAATGACTTCAATATGATATCAAGAATATCTCTATAGAATCTCATTCCAATCAAGGAATAAATGAAGTTAATATGACTGTTTTTGTGTCCTTATATACCTGTTGTGGTATTGTAAAAGTAGTCAGTATTGTAATATAGTTGAGATGAGGGTGATAGGAGGTAGTCTGATAGAAAGCCTCAAACAAAGAGTATCCAGTAGAGTAGCGGGATAGAACAGGACAATTAGAAGTGTTGAAGATAAGAGAATTAGCCCTCTGGCCCAGCATATAGGAGTTCAGAGGATGAGCTTATAGATCCTATTTTTACCAGTACATATTTTTTAATATTTATCTGCGCATATGTTAACAATTTTACCAAATAAATCTGGTCACTTGCAATATTTCCTCAACTTATTTTCAGTTATTTAATAAAAATTTATATAGTGACATCAGAAGCCTTTAATTTCATTTAAACACATATTGCTGTGCTTCAAATGCCTAGTTTTATTTAATATTATTATTATTTTTTTATTTTTGTTTTAAATCTCAAAGTGCAAATATATTTTATTCAACTCAAACTTGTATTTATTTTTTGAACCGTAATATATAACATATAATAAGAAGTAGGTATTGGTTTTTTAAAAATGTCTTTTTCTTTGTTTTAAATATTAACTACTAGCTATGTTTTAATAGAGGAATAAATGTTCAGTCCAAGGTCAATAGCATGCTCTACGCAAGAATGGCCCTTGAAAATAGTGTTCTCCATAAAAAGAAGAAGTTTCTTTAACCAAATAGTAATAACATGGCCCTCTTTGCTAAACTTTCAGTACTGGTTTAGGAATAACTGGTTGATATAATCAAATGCAAGGAGTTGTTTGGTAGCATAGAAAGTTTCAATTTCACTAAGTATTTTTAACAAATAACAAGCCCTCTTTGGTAAACCTAAAAAACGTTTAGGATCCTTTTGAATAGCAGGTTTGAATAGCTATGAGCATGCAATAACGCTTTAAGTATTTTAATTGTTTTTCATTGTCTGAATCATCTTCAGCTCAAAAGAACAACTATCTACCTTAGAATCTGTTGATGACACTGAAGGTTGGAAAAGGTTTGATGCTGATACACTATCAACTGTATTGCCATACCCTGATTGTCTCTTTATACCAGAAGTAACATATTTCACAAATGATGTTGATGCATTTTTTAAATAAATAAGACAATGAAGGCAATGCAATATCTGTCTTTTTAGCATCTCACTTTCCTTTACATATTTACTTCTGAATTTTACTTTCATTTTAACTTGAATATCATTGTCAATTAATAATTTTTCATCGCGGTGTGAATTTGATGAAGGAATGTTCTTGGATCTACTTTACAAATATTAGTTAGGAACAATAGTTCGTTTGTTTTGAATCTAGAAGTGTTCTTTTCATTGCACTTTCACTCCTGCCCCTATTTCTTCAGTCTCTTCCACGCTTCGATAGTTTGTTTCGTTACCATCTATTTTATTATGTTTACTTGAGCGATAGATAAGTGGATAAATGAAAAAACAATGAGTACAAAACAAGGTAGTATAACCTAGTATAGAACTCAGTACCGAAATGGCTGCGGTCGCCTTAGCCAATAGAGATAAAGATCGTCAGTCCCTATCAAGCTACTGTAGTATGGCCCGTCTAAACTATTTTCCGGAAATCAACTGCTGCAAACATTCCTAGCAATGTTACCCAAAATATGGCCGGCAATAAGCAAATTTTTATTTTAAGACTATCTTTTGGTTTATCAGGAATCTCTGCTACCTTTCAGAGATTTCTTGACAATATAATCACACCTAAAATGGGCCCTGCCTGTTTCGCGTATCTCGATATCATTATAGTGAGTTATATTTGAAGAATATTTCTATTACTTGAGGATGGTTCTCCGTAAGCTTTGCGAGGCTGGGCTGAAGATATGTGGAGAGAAAAGTGAATTAAAAATAAATTTAAAGTGTTTAAATTATGAAGTAAACTGGCCTCATAAATTTTTTCACACCAAAATTATTGCAGATTTGAATTCAGCACATCAAAAAACCTTAATGTTTAAAAAAATCACAGAAAATTTTTTTTTTTTTCAATTCCGATTGTACTCAAAATTTTTAAAGCCACAAAATTACGTTTGGGTTTGAAGCTCTGTATCTCTCGTTTGCCCAATGTTGACATTCTTGGACTTCATAAAAAGAGAGGAGTTTCTTTTCATACAAATAAAACTATTGCATTATCTTAGATGGTCTGTGTAAAAAAAGGTGATTACCATATAAAACAAAATTGAAGTTTTTTGCGGACAATGCTGGTTCTAAAATATGTAGGATTATCACTGTTAAAGCAAAGCACGTAATTTAAGAGCCTTAACCGATGCCCCAAATTTGGTTTGAATTATTCAATGGGTTCCCAATTTATGAGCGATTATTTATATCTTTAAAAAAAAATTGAAGATCTCCTTGGAAAAAATTTTAGTTTTAGATTCGCTCAAAAATTTGAATATCGAGTTTTTCACAATGCTACATGCACTCTTCTTGTCAGTTGAAAAAATATGATCTTAATTCAGAAATGGTTTTTAAGGCAATTAAAATATGAAGCTCATAAGATCTAATTCTGGAAAATAAAATATTTTCAGGAAAATAGAAAAAAAAACACTATTACATTTTTATATATATAAAAAAAAGTATCTTATTATTATTTAAGTAAAGGATTCCCAAACAACTTGTAACCATTGATTAAAAGTAACTCTTATTTTTCTCTCTCTCTCATTAAATAAAAGTCCAGATAAGATTATAATATTTGAATTTGAATCAGCCATATCATGACTTTTATTTTTGACCTTGAAAAATAAAAGTCATGAATTTGATTTTTATAGTAAAAAAAAAAAAAGAAGAAAAGAAAAGACAATATTAAATTCTTATTATTTGACTATGAACATAAAAGTTTTTCAAATATTTTTGACATTGGGGTCCATTATTAATTTATCAAGAGCCCTGATTATGAAAAAAAATACCGATTTTAAGATTGCGACTTCTCGTATCGATTTATTTTAACAATTCGGATATCATTGACATTAGGTTACCGAGGGTGCTAATTATGAAAAAAGTCTCAATTTTAAAATCGCGTGTTCACATATCCATTTATTTTAACATTTTAAATTTCCTTGATATTGAGGTCGTTTATTGGGCTAAGCGAAGTGCAGTTCAATGGAGCATTTCATCAAACTGTGCAGCACTTCATTTCTAATTTTACAGACAGAATAGAATCCATAACTGAATTGGTAAAAAGAGGGAAACCATTTTCTATTTTGTAAAGCCCAAAATAAGGCTCTTAAAGAAATTAAATCTATTCTGACAACTAAACCAGTTCTGGCCAGGCCACACTCTAACAAACAGTTTACTTTACAAACCGAAGCTAATGCTACTGGATTAGGTGCGGTGCTGATGCAGGACTGTGATGGGCAAGAACAAGTGATCGCCTAGGCTAGTTGAGTTCTTACCCTTCCAGAGACCTATTAAAGCGTCAACCAACAAGAGTGTTTAGCCGAGCTTTGGGATATCCACAAATTCAGGCCTTATTTGGAGAGTTAACATTTTATAGTTAACAAAATGACTTAGTTACCTAAAAAACCCAACCTGCAGTCTTACAAGATACCCCTTAGAGATATAAGGCCATGACTTTGACATAAAATATTAAAAGTGTACAGTACATTCTGTAATGTTTTTTTGTTTACTTTTTATTTACTTATGACTGAAAATGTGCATTTAGAGGCTGAGATTTTCTTCATCAATGATTCACTTCCTATCACAGACCTGTGGTATGACAATAAGATGGAAAAAGTTCAGCAGATCCCTCAAGAGACGCCTGACTGGTAGATACAAGGTAAATATCTCTACCATTACAGCTTGTCACTCTGCAATTGCTTTGGAAGATAATTCCATAAAATGGATGCTTGTCGTACATTGGGATCATGTCAGTAAGATTCTGGAAAAGAACCATAATAGGTTAGATGCTGGACATCTGGGCCTTGAAAAAACTCTTAACCGGATTAGCAGACTGTATTATTGGCCAAGCATATGCTAGGTATAAGGGCAATCCAAAATAACTCAGCAAGTGAAAAATATACCAGGAAGTAAAACCAGTCCAACGTTTGCCTCAAAGCAAAAAGAAAGTCGTTACATACAAAACTATGGAATACTGTGCCAGCTAGCATCATGGATCCATTACCTTATACTAATAACCTAAGGGTGGATATTTGTTTATCCTTATCTTTCAAGGTGGCTTTCTTAGGTAGATCGAAGTTATCCCCCTCAGGAAAGCGAATGCACAGATCGTTTGCAAAGCTCTTCACCAACATGTAATCTACCACGCGTATTACACACTGATAATGAAAGTTTAAATGTAAATAAGTCAGTGGAGTCCTTGGTTTCTCTGGCAGACATTGCCTTGAGCAAGACACCTGCCTACTGGTCGTAGAGAAATCCTGTGAAATGAACCAATAGAGCTGTGAAAATTATGATCACTTCGTAAGAATATATATATACAGGATCAGCACAAGAAGTGGGACCAGTATCTGCTAGAGCTTATGTTCACCATTAACAGTTCCCTACATAGTTCAATGGGTGCAACTCCGGCTTATCTTAATTTCGAACGAGAGTTACTATATCCCCTTGGACCTATTATTCCCGCGCCATAAAACAAAAAGCCCCAGAACCTCCCAATATCTGTGCCCTGAAACTTTAGTAAATTAAATGAATTTTGAAAAATAGCAGAGTCAACTTTAAGTAAAGACTTAGAGAAGCAAGCAAAATATTTTCATATAAAGCCAGCCAGCCTTAGTTACGCCTCTCAGCTGAAAACTTTTGTGACTTAATTACTGCAGGAGAGGTCTCATGCTCCAGAAAGAAAAGAGAAGTAACCAAGGGGTTCGATTACAGGTTGCAAACTGCACTTCCCCTCCCTCACAACACATTGGTTCCAGTGGAGGTGGCCACTCCGCTAGTAGGTATGGGAAGAGCAACATTATCTTTTCTCATCTTCTTATCTGTATGTACCTTAAATATTAACATGTACATATACCTATGAATTTTACTGCTTAAATGGTGCATTCCCATACTCTATCCCGCCTCTGTGACTAGGAGGGGTATACAAGTGTTTATTAAAAAATTAATACGTTCATGCAGGTATCAAAACTGGTTTATTAATTTAAACGAATGAAGTTTTTCAATATAATTTTTTGTTCTATTTATACACAATATTTTTAGAGCTTGATATGTATAACCTATTTAAAAAACAAAAAATTAACTTGGTGAACAAAATGAATAAACAACATAGGTATTAACGTAAACTTTTATTTAAATATCTGGGAATTATATTTTTGTGTCTTAAAATTTTTCGGTTAACATCCGCACAGAAAACTTTTTTTGAATAGAAATTTGCAATCTCAACCATTTCTTTTATTGTAAGAACAACTTTTATTTTAATAAGTAAAAAGAACAAAACCAATTGAAGCATATTGGGTATTAATTAAACATGATTAGCAGAGGCTAAGTGATTTCTATGAAAACCATAGAGGCAGAAACACAAAATGTAAACACTTTGTGGAAAATTATATAATCTTATTCAAAAGTACATTTTGCATTTCACTCTTACGAATAAAACCCTTATTAGACCAGAAATAAACCGGTTGTTGTCTTGTTATTTAGTAAAAAAGAATAAATTTAAAATATATACATATTTCAATGTACGTATATATTTATATTGATACGTAAAATCATTAAATATGGTTTTCTTAATTTTTAACATTTTGTAAGAATACATTCAGAGAGGTAAATTTATCTCTCGATGATGAAAATATGGCTGTCCACATCTGTTAGAGGAATGTCCGTTGCAGGCGTATAAATTCCTCTGCTATCAGGCCTGGACATTTATATAGTGTTTTTTCTTTCCTCTTTATTTATTATAGAGGTAAAACATTATTAATAACATAGATTATTTGCATTACATACTACAGCACCTAAAAGTTATACAAATAAATGTCAAGATAACAATTTAAAAGGAAAAATAAAGGCAAATTCAATTACAATACTACATTTTTCCATGAAATTATTTAAAATTGTTAGATATTGATGTTCTATATATACAATAATAAATAAAACTTAATTATTATAACAATCATTGAGCTTATGTTACTCTACCTTTCACGCAGGAAATCAACTAGTTCCTTGCTTGCAACTAGCCCATATTTCATATTATGATATAGTACGTCAAAACCATTATTTTTTTCTCCCTGAAAAAAATATTATAAAAGTATTTATTAAGGAAACAAATTATTATGGTTTCAGGTTAAAAATTTACAAACAAATACCAAAAGCCTAATAATGTACTTATTTAGTTACACCAAGACATTAATATTATTATTAAATGTAAATTAAAATAGTGAACAGTGGTTTGTAAGCACATTTATCACTTTACGTTAACTTAGTCTTGTTTCAAGTTCGGTTTATTAAACATGCCCGCAGAACAAAATTTAGATAATATGCACTACATACAACAGAAATCACCTAAAAAATTAAGAGGTTGAAAAAGAGGAGATTATGAATGGAAGATCTGCTCAACCCTCGTTCCAAAATTACAAGGGCAACAAAAGTAAGAAAAAAAAAAATGGATGTAGGACCAAAAATAGTGGTAAAAGTCAGTTTACGAGACTACATTTTTCCATGAAATTATTTTACATTGTTAGATATTGATGTTTTGTATATATAATAATAATAAACTATTTATTTAATCCGGGACAAGTCCCTTTAGAATAACAATTACAAGCAGTGATAGGTGGGCTTCATTCAGAGCCTTAGAGTAGAGAAAATAGGAGTACATGAGATAACAGATAATGAAAAAAAAAGTCAATAACTAAATAAAAATGAATATTACAACAAGCCATAATAATAATGCGAAAGAAGCTAAATTGTTCAAGTGTAAAGATGAGGTTAAAAGACAGACGTTTGCTACTGACAGGATAGGGCTCAGACAAATATAACAAGGTTATTGACTAAGGGAGAGAATTGCAAAGGATAGCAATGAAATGACAGCATTAAAAGAGAAAAAGAGAATGTATGGTAAAACTTTACAATCAGGACGCATTATCACTGGCTCTTGCCGAACTTACCCAAAGGTCACTGCACTACCACTCTCTAGCGTCATTTGTCCTAACTAACAACTTCGTATTCAATTCTATCATTCCTATTCATCAGAATTATTAAAATTTTTACAGCTTTAATTAGATATTATTTAAAATTATTAGTGCTGTCGACTTCCGGTATGAGGAAGTTGTAGCAATAATTTAAATTACAGTAAGGGCCCCATCTCAACTTAAAAGGACTTTTGGGGGTCTGTATATTTCTTGAGCGAGCGGAAGTCAACAGCTATGGTCTAATTAAAGCAGTAAGAATTGAAATTACGGTAAGGCACCAACCTCAACTGAAAAGGATCCATTGGTATTATTTTTACCTCTTGGACGAAAGTAGTAAGCGGGAGTCGACAGCACAAATAATTTTAAATAATATCTAATTAAAGCAGTAATAATTTTAATTATTCTGATGAATAGGAATGTTAGAATTGAATACGAAGCAGTTAGTTAGGACAACAAGAGAGTGGTAGTGCAGTGACCTGTGGGTAACTTCAGCAGGAGTGAGTGATAATGCGAAGATTTTCCAAATGATTTGGATCCACAGGATGAGGAAGAAGTCGAGGCAGCCGTTAAGAAGTTAATGAATAACAAGGACTGGACAGTATACATGTGGAGATCCTGCGATACGGATGAAGGAGCTTCACAACCTCATCCTTATAGTGTGGGAAAAAAGGATGCCTGAAGTTTGGAGATGGAGTAATTTGTCCACTTCACAAGAAAGGCGACCAGATGGAGTATGACAATTATCGAGGTATTGCTCTTCTCTCAAGTGCCTACAAGGTGTTAAACATCCTTTTTAAGAGACTCGCACCCCATGCTGAACGGGAGACGTATCAAGCTGGATCTAGGAGGGGTCATCAACCATCATATCAAAGGGGTCATCATATCAACCACCAATCAGATTTTCTTCTTGAGAATGATTCTCGAGAATGCAAAAGAGTTCAAAATGGTTACACATCACTTTTTATGAAGTTCAAATCTGCGTATAGCAATGCAGCCAAACCGGACCTCTACCAGGCGTTTAAAGAAATGAACACATTCAAAAAGTTGATCCGTCTGGTGAGGATGACTATGTCAGGCTCGAACAGAGTAATTCACATTGGATGTGACTTCTTCGGACATATAATAACAACTGTGGTGTGGGACAAAGAGATGCCCTGGCATACACCCTTTTTAATTTTGTGGGGGAGCGAGCAGTGCGCCAATCAGGCATCCAAACTCGGACCACACTGTTTAATAGCATGGTTCAGTTGTTGGATTATGCAAATGACTTTTGACATTGCTGCCAGATCTGAGCATGCCCTCAGAGAAGCGTTCCATGCCCTAGAAAAAGAAACTAAAAAAACTTGACTTGGTTATCAATAAAGCCAAGACAAAGTATTTGAGAATAGGAGCTCCTGCTCCTCAGCAGGGGCTGGATTGTTTGAAGTTTGACCTTACAGATTTGAGAAGGTGCTAAGTACCTGGGTTCGGAAGTGAATGTACAAAACAATATCTTCCCAGAAATCAACGAGAGGATCGCTGCAGCTAACCGGAACTACTTTGGTCTAGCCAAACACTTCAGGACCAAGATCAACCTTTAGATGCACCCAGTTCTTACGTATGGGCCAGAAGCAAGGGTCTTCACCAGAGCTGATGAGGCTATGCTTCTGGAATATGAATGATAAGAATTAAGAAGACCAGTTTCAAGGAGGAGAAATCTGGAGAAGGAAGAATGGGGAGCTTTCAGGGCTGTATAATAACAATGATACAGTAAAGTTCATCAAGATCAGGAGACTTCAATGGGACGGCCACGTGGTGAGGATGGAAGATAGCGAGATACATAAGATGAACTTTATGGAAAGTGAAGAGTGGGTAGGCAGAGGGTGAAATGGGTGGATGCACAGATTTTTCTTGGTACCCAAAATTGTAGAGCTGCTGCAACAGACCGAGCCAGCAGTAGGAAGCTTTTGGAGAAACAAAGTCGGTGACAGGTTTTCACGCCACCTATGATGATTATAAAATACGTAATTTCAGTTTCAAACAACTTTTTGTTTTTGAGCAAGGCTGTTCACATACACACACATATTCACAGACCAATTTGCAAAACTTGGTTATTTGGACTGAGGGGATTTCCATTGAAAACTCAAATTTGAAATTTGGCAAAATACATTCCCATAATATATATTTCATATATAGATAAGTGACAGTAAAAAAAATTACAGATATCTAACAAGATTAAAAAGGTGAATAATTTAAAATAATCCTAAGCAAATTAAAATCATAAAAGAATCATGAGAAGATAAATTTGAGTGTCTTGACATCTTTTAAGGAGTCTGCAGCTACTATCAATATTAATGATGCTACATGTAATGACATAATCAATAATATGCCCGGTAGCCAGAAAAAACCCAGTTACAACACAATTGATAATTATCTAAATAAAACTAATAATGTGTAATGTTATGGGTATTGAAATGATGAGTGAATATGGATTTTTCAAGGCATCATTAACAAAAAGTGGAGGACATTCTGATCCTTGAAATGACGATGAGCCATTAATGAGTATAAATGTTTATGTTCAGAATATATACACACACAAGTGTTCTACTAATAATTTGCTAAACTTTTATGAAAAAGTTGACAAATTTAAAAAAAACAAAAACAATTTTTAAAGGTTATATGCTAATAAAAAAATAATCAGGCGAGGAAGAAAAACTAGTCAGATGATATCTTTCAGTTAATAGAAATAAGCATTAGGATGTGAGGACTTCTTAATACTCTTCCTCCAAATATATCTCTTGCTTACCTCTATATTGTGATATGATAATATTTTTATAGAGACTCATTAACAAGGCAGTTTTCATCGCCTGGTTTGATTAAGTCATAAAATCATGCAGCTGACGGAATTAGTTAATGGATCTTAGTGTCAATAATGGGTGTTTTCAGTGAGGTAAACTCCAAGATTTTTAAAGGATGCTTTATATTAATTTGGACCACTCAAATATTCTGAATATAGGTGGTTTTCTCTTCACTTGAATTCTCCTTCTCAAGGACCAATATAAATAACTAAGATTAGAGTAAATCACAAGATTTTTCCATTTCCAAACAACTGAGAGAGAATAAACAGTTTCACTGAGAACCAAACATAAAATAAAAGGAGAAGATATAACGCTTATTAAATGAGACTTATTAATTCAGAAATAGAATTAAAAAGTCTTTAATAATTTCATACATTTACCTAAAACAGAGTTTTATTGCATTAGTATTATCAACCAGTATACCTAAATTGCCAATAGAATTGATAAATATTCGACATCTGACAATTTATCAATTCTATTGGTAATTTGGGTATACTAATTGATAAAACTAATGCAATAAAACAATATTTTAGGTAAATGGATGTAATGTCACCAGAAGCATTAAAACAAAACCAATTTTTTAAATGTATAATAATAAAAAATATATATATAAAACTGAGGTGCAATTCTTACCTATAAATATTAAATATAAAACTAGATATCGTAGAGCAGAGAGTTGGTAATTATTATTATAATTTCTAAGATGGTTACACCAAACTCAATTGATACTTTTTGAGTTATGATGTAAAAAAGTGAAATAGAAGCAGTAGTATATGCAGCTATTGTCTAGTTACACATCAAATTAGAGACATTTATGATGAATATAATATTATAAAATCCTCGAAAGAAATAAGATGACTATTTTATTTTTTGGTATCATTAGCCAATATTATGTATGGCTGCTAAGAATAGTATTAATTATATAAGATACATTCTATAGTTTTATTATTTGTTGAGATATCTAAATTAGTATCATGTAATTACTGCCTAATTTCTGAAGAGTTTAGTGTCATAAATGGAATAGCTTTTAACTTTTAATTATTAATCCCAGTATGGTTAAAAATGTATTAATTCGACATTTACTAATTATTTAAATAAATCAGGAAAAGTGTAAATACTGAAAACTGTGGTAAATACTTGAAAAGTACGATTGATTTTTCAAAATCAAATTGTAATACTCATATAACAGATAAAGAACATCTAAATTAAATTAATAAACAGTATTGTAGCATTATGGTACACTAGTAACAAGAACCACTTTTTTATTCATTCATTACAACAATGATAATTAAATATGCTACAACATTTTATCTTTTAAAACAATCACTTAAGAACCGATTGAAAGACAAGAATCAAACAGAGTACTTTATAAAATTTGAATAATCTTTAATAACATTGCAGAAAAAGCACTGAAGCAGATCAGTTTAAAACTGAAACTCAAGCTCAGAAATCTAGAAATAAAATAAAATTTGTCCTTTTGGGTCTCCAAGACAATGATATTCTAATGATAATGATAACACTCTAAATATATATGCATAGAGCATAGTATTGTAATAACATAAAAACATACAAGTGCATATTAGAATAATAATATTTCGCATTAAACGATAAAACATAATATAACTGGTTGGGTCAAACTTGCAATCCTTAACCTTGTTTTACTAACAGTACAATTCTCAATATGTCAAAACAAACTTTAATTTATTGCTTCTAAATAAAAACCAAAACATGAAAGTGGGAAGGTATAAAATGGCAATAATAAATTTTAGAGATAAAACCCTAACTTAAAACAGAAAGTAGTGTTAGATTTTTAAAAGATAGATGAAACCAAAGATATGTCTTAACATAAAAATGACAAATTTTATCAGAAAGTCAACTATACTGTATAGCCTGTTTCTATCTCAAACATCTAAATAAACAGTAAAACAAAAAAATGGATAGTGCGAAAAATAAATTGTCGAAATACAATTGGATTTCCACCAAATACTACAAACAACTTGACATTTATAATATTACTTACCCAGAAATAATCACGAAAATCAACTGTCATGTTTAAGCAGTCACAGATAATAAACAAACACTTTTTAGAATGTAAACCACTGAAATCTAAAATTGACTAACATCAACTTTAAACTGGTTTGACAATCTGAATAAAACTCAACGCGAGAAAACATAAGACTGAAATCACTAGACAACAGAAATACGTCAAAGAACTTAGAGTTACTACTTCAATACAGCCACGAAGAGCGGGCTGTGTAGTGTAAGGTGGTGGCTCACTGAACAACGGCTGATGACGTCATTCAAATTTATTAGTTACATGAAATGATATTAAAATTAAACATGCTCTCATAAATAATTCAATTTTAAAACTTTATTCTTATTTAGAGTAATAAAACCATAATTACTAAATAAAACCACAATATCATGTAATTATTAGACCAATTTATTACTGTAGCCACTATCCCTCAGAAAATCCAACGGAAGAACTGCTTTATTTTGAACCTCAATTATTTTCGACGTAAAAGACAGGTTTTTTTTCTACTTTTGATTATAATATTTATAACTTCTGTTCTGTATTAAACTCAATTTATTTAATTCTTAAAACTGAATTAATACTTTAATAGTTCTAATTACATCGCAATTTCAAATAGTATATTCTGATCCTATTGACATTGTCGGATTGTATGGGAAAAATATGAACCTAAGCGGATTTTATGGAATATTTAGGCGTTAAAATCCAAACAGAAATTATATAATTATGTAGCTAAATCTGTTGACTGACAAAGATAATTCGTTTTCGATTAGGGAATTGGTAATACGAGTTCTGCGCGTATTCTATGCAATAAAATAAAAACAAATAAATCCCTTCCGTACTTTTCACATCTCAAACTTTGAACATCAATGAAAGTAAGAATCAACCTTCTTGAATATCTCATCGCATCTTTCGAGAGTAGAATTGTGTTCCTACGATTTCA
The DNA here is from genome assembly GCA_948150685.1 of Rhaphigaster nebulosa. Taxonomy (NCBI): domain Eukaryota; kingdom Metazoa; phylum Arthropoda; class Insecta; order Hemiptera; family Pentatomidae; genus Rhaphigaster; species Rhaphigaster nebulosa. The sequence goes on along the minus strand of OX411307.1, from coordinate 114,320,207 downwards.
CCATTCATTTGAAAAATTATATAGAAGTTTGGTCATTGCTTATTCCTCCTTATTTAATAAAAAAAATTTTGCTACAGGTTTAATGATCATTTACCACTGTTCTTCACTAAATTTAAGTCTCCCTGTCAAGTTTTTGGACTACTTTGGAGACTTTCCCCACAATTGCTTATTGTATAGATATAGTCCAGGCAAACTAAGTCTGGAAATGACAAATAAAGTAAAAAAGTCATGTAGTTCCAATTTTTTCAGGAATGTGTAGGAGGGGGTCCCCTGTACACGCAATAAAAAATCCCCGGCGATCGCGGGGGGTGAGGGTGCGATTTAAAGGGGCCTTCTCACGGTTGCGCGCGCATATCTCGAAGACGGTGCGTCCTAGAAAAAAAAAAAAAAATAATGAAAAATGAAGATGACAAATTTTCCTACAATATTTGCCATTAGACATTATTTGGAAAAACGAACCGTTTCCGAGATATCCTCTCTGGAAAATGGGAAATTTTTCGAAAAAATATTTTTTTCACCAAACTTGTTGTTCTAACTCCTTCCCACATGTTTTTTTTAACACAAAGGTGTGAATTGAAAAGTTATAGAGAATTTAATTCCCTTCAAGAATATATATACAAATGTCAATTTATCTTCAACTGGTCAAAAAATACAGCAATTTGAAGTGTTGTGGTAAATGTCAACACCGTCATAAAAGATCTCAAGTTATTTTTGCCACTAATTCCTTTTGAAATGTGTCGTAGGAGGTCTCCTGATCAAGTATAATGTATTATACTGAATTCCCGAGATTACGTTGCCTGGGGGGGGGGGGGGAGGGGGTGATAAAGGAAAGATTGCAGGAGCAATCAAAGAGGAAATAAACAATTGTAATAAAAAATAGTAGTGTAAAAAACGTATATTTTTATATATGCTTGTTGATTTAAGGTGAATGCTTTTATATTTAAAAATAAATGCAAAAAAGTATGTTTTTAAATTATTCAAAAAATGAATTCAATTATATAAAATAGAAATTGGCACCCGTACAATGCAAACCTTCATCGGTATTACCTTTGCAGAAATGAAGCAGTCAAAGAAAAACATTGTAACCCTATTGGCTGCTATGAGCAATTCCAACGTAATACCAACGCAAAGTGAACGATGAGCTACTGGTGGTTGACCCCTTGATGTTTTTTCAAAGGAGTGTAATCAGCAAGACGGGAGATGAGGATGTTGTGAACCTCCTGAAATATGAGCTGCCTCCGTTTCCAATGTCGTTGTTCGATGAGGGAGGCACAAGGAAAACGCAGAAATCTGCCCTATACAAGGAATTTCCCATTGACAACAGCCAACATTTGGATGTCAAAAGAAGTTTTACTGTCTTCGATGGTGGTTTTCTCCTCCATCGCGTCAATTGGACTCCAGGAAGCACGTTTTCAGCAATTTGCCAGCAAAATGGAAGGAATGTCACTAGTCACTACGGTGACACCAACTGTGCGGTCATTTTTGAAGGATACGAGAACATCACCTCTACAAAACGATCTGAGCAGAAGAGATGAGGATCCACCAAAACATCTGTAGACCTCTTGTTTGGCGAGTACATGATGGCCACTGTTCAACAAAAGCGTTCCCTGGCCAATGATAAAAATAAGGTAAGTTATTTTTATTCCCACTCTTTGTTGGAATTTGGCTTTTTTAGTTCGAGATAGTCCTATGTTAATAAGGCTGGTTTTGTTTTGGTTAACAAATCAGGTTTATACGCATGCTAGCGTCAGCACTGTCCACTAGAGGCATTGAAACAGCAACAGCTACAGTAGACGCTGATGATAAGATGCGCTGTAGAAAATTCTACTTTCCACTCAACTATCGTCGTAGTGGGAGAAGACGTCGAAATAATATATTTTTCTAAAGCCTGAGAGAGGGCGAAATGAATATACCATCCTTTCATCTAGGCAGCTCCAACAACTTCCATTCAGCCAATCGATTATTTTCCTTCAAAGCTTCACCGAGTGCGGCACCACATCTGCCATATTAAAAAAAAGCAAAATCACAGCCATCAACATCCCCCAGGAACCGAGGCCGTGTCCAAGATTTTCTACGACCGCCATTCAACACATGAGGCGGTCGCACAAACTGGGGAACAGATTTTCTAGCTACTGTACCTGGCCCCAGCTTGTGAAAACGACTTGGTTCAGCACCGGAAAATTTGAGTTCCTTTTATAAATTACTTTTATTTCATAATTATCATGACCTATTTCATTCGTAACATATTTTAAAAAACAAATAATTCATCTGTATTCCGAAACTATCCCAAAACAATATATTATTTATTTTTTTGTTTACTTGTGATGATATTTCAAGTATATTAGGCCAATTTTAAATATAAAAAATAATCGCTTGCTTATAGTATTATTTTCATTTGAAAATTAATATATTTAGCATTTGTTTGTAATTTTAATTAGTCAAATTTATTAATTAATGATATTAAAAAAAAGAAGAAATAAAACCTATAATTTGTGTATTATTGGAATTAAAAAAAAAAAAATTTCTAGTCTCTCAAATAGCAGCAAATAACTAACCAGCCTACAACAACAATAACAAAGGCTAAAAAACATGAGATCACAGAAATCCTGGCCAGATATAATATATCTCACGTCAGCAGCTATAAAAAGACTGGCCAAATGGATATTACTCCAAAACTCTAAAAAATATACTGATGTAAAAAGAACGAGGTAACATCAAACATATTGTTAATGAAATTGTTAATACCATTTTTTTACCGAGTAAAGATATTGTTTTGTTTTTCAGTTGTGGTTTTTAATCTCATTAATTAAAAATTCGATTAATTAAAATTAGAAGGTAATGCTGATCATATTAATTTTTTAATGAAAATGACATTATAAGCAAAACTTTATTTTTTATATTTAAAAATGGTCTATATATGGCTGAAATATGATCTCAAGAAAAAAATAAAACAACCTATTGTTTTGGGATTGTTTCGGAATACAAATGAATTCTTTGCTTAAAAAAAAAGTGTCGAATGAAATTGGTAGTGATAATAATAATGTATAGAAACAATTTATAGAAGGAACAAAAATTTTCAAGTGATAGGAGGGTTACGTAGCGATGCCGAAAACTGAAGCGTAGATAGTATTAAGATGCAATAAAATACTAGATAGGGAAGAGGGTGATGCTGTGGATATGCCTGGAGAAGAACTAGAGCCCCCGGATGAAGATGAGGTCCGACTGGCTATAGGAAACCTATATAACAATAGAGCGCCGGGCTCAGATAGCCTGTCAACAGAACTGTTCAAGCACGGTAGTGAAGAACAAGTGAGGTTCCTGCACAATCTCCTCATTGATATATGGCAGAGGAAAGAACTACATAGCGAGTGGTATGAAACGACTGTAAGGTCCATATATAAGAAAGGAGATGCATTAGAATATTGCAATTACCCTGGTATATCGCTACGTTCGAGCGCCTACAAGATCTCAAGGATTTTATTCGAGAGAATTTTGCTCTTTGCTAGGTGAGAAATAAGTTGCTACCAAGTATGTCTCATGGAAGGGAAGTCTACAACTGATCAGATGTTCTCCCTTAGAATCTTACTGGAGAGGGCGAGAAAATTCGGGATCAGCACACACCACCTATTTATAGATTTCCAGGCCGCCTAAGACAGCGTTTCAAGAGAGGAGCTCTACGAGGGAATGCTAGAGTTAGGGATCCCACCGAAACTTATTCTTCTAGCCCGCTTGACTAAGTGAAGTACTACGTGTGAGTTCAAGGAAGCACATCCAAGGGATTCGCACACACATGAGACTGCCTAGCATGCTTTCTTTTTAACTTCAGGCTGGAGTGCGCAGTACGGAGGCCCAACATCCAGGTCGGAGGGAAAATATTCAACAGTTCTGCAATGATTCTAGGCTTTGCAGGCGACGTCGATGCGATTGGGAGGACTTTTGGAGCGCTGAGCGACGCCTTTCTTGAGCTGCAAGGAGAGACTGTAAGAATGGGGCTCGTTATTAATGAAACAAAGACCAAGTACATGTATGTGAATGCTATTGGTGGAGGTCAGCGAGACGACCAGGCATATATTAGTCAGTAGACCTTTGAGAGAGTCCATCCATATTTGATTAATAACTACAAATAGGTGCTACTATGGACTTCAGAGGTACCTTAAAAGCAGAGACGTATTTAAGATCACCAAGGTGCGCTCACATCAGACAGTGCTGACCTATGGATCGGAATACTGGACACTTACTAGAACCCAGGAACTGTAGCTCGCAATGTTTGAATGTCGAATCCTCCGAAGAATCTATGAAACAGTCTGTGACAATGGAAACTGGAGGCAACCCACCAATGCCGATCTGATGATCCTTTTCAATGATACCATCATTACCATCGTGATTAAGGTAAGTCGACTACGGTGAACATCTGGCGAGAATGGCCGAGGACCAAATTCCGAGGAAGATGCTGGATGAATGGCTGTATGAACGGAGACGGGTTGGATGACCTGGGCTGCGCTGGACTGACGATTTGGCAGATGACCCTCGGTCCATACTGAACATTTGGAACTAGAGAGGAGCAGCACAGCGGAGAGATGACTGGTGGTCGATGCTGCAGGTGGCTCTGCTCTCTCGTGGATCGTAGCGTTAGTTAAGAAGAACAAGAACAAAATACTGATTAAATAAAATATAATATTATAATTAAAAAAAAAAATACCAGGATGGAATGTAAAAGAAATATTTTCTCATTGGCTTACATTAAATTTGAAGGAAATTGAGATGGCCACTGTTTAATCTGCTCCGACAAAAGATGGCCATGCACTGACGTCTAGTATACCACTTCAGGCAAAATAGACCCGAGCTTGCTAATATCACTACATCCTTGTGCATGTATGAAATTATAAAGATACGCCCTAGGAAATTGGAACGATTCGAATACCTCTCGATTACACCAATTTTCAAGCGTATATATGCATCCTTGTATGGAAAAGTAAATTAAATAGTTTTGAATACGCAACCTAGTGTTGATTTGATTCACTGGTCCATCACCATCTAACAAAAATAAATCATATGTACGCATTGGAGTATATATGTGTGCACGGCGTAAGATAGTTGAACAGCCAAGGGCAGGCATTGGCTGAAGAAGAAGAAGATATTTTCCAATATATACATTGGAGTATATATTATTAATTATCTAAACGAATGCAAACGCTAGCAGACCTTAAAAACTCACGCTATCACCTAGTCGGCACTGCAATAGTACATATCACTATGGATAATTGATAATCGAAAAAGTTATTCAAAATTGATATGAATGATCGTTCATGAAGTATTTGCAGGCAGGAAATTTGAAACAAATAAAAAAACTTATGGTTAAAAAGAAAAAGTTTACTTTACTTACGTGGATGGCTTACTTAAGTGCCTTGCTTCTTCTGAGGTGAACTCATTATGATTCACGTTTGCCACTTTTGTTAAACAAGGCAATGTTTCTTGTCTTATAAATTTTGCAGTTTATCACCTCTATAATGCCCCTTCTAATATCTTCTTCATAGGCTATATCCAGCTCATAAATATCAGTTGATATTTATCAATACATTTTTTTTGTATAGCTACGGTAGATTTTATTATTTGATTTCCGAAGAACAGTGTAATGACCATTCGTCAGCAGTTATAAACGGCCCAACTCACTAATATTAGTCTCCGCAGCCAAATACTGTCTTCCCAGCTGCCACCTCCTCTAGTAAATGTTTTCCTAACAGTTGAGAGGCCATACGTCTCAGAGTGCCTGGTTAGGAGCGGTGTAGATTACAAGGAGATTCCGCTAAAAGAAAGTTTCCACTCCTATTCTGGTTAGTATTTCTTTTCAGAACAAATGACCTACTAAATTGAGCAACATCCATTGATGCAGAATGTTTAGGGCCTGGACATCCTTAACGTTTCTCCATTTGTTTTATCCCTTGTTTCCACGTTCCAGCTTATTGCTGTCCTTTCTATTTATCTATCATCTCGTATGTCAGATTATCACACAAGTTTTAGAAACCTCAGGCCTACATGCATTTGCTGACAACTTAATTTTATTTGTCAATATTTGCTGGGGTCTTCAGTTTAAACTCCGTGTCTTGCAAAAAGAATTGAGATAACTTAATATAAGTCAGGGCCGGCTCGTCCATATACTCGTAAGCAAGCTAGGCGGCCGCCCAGGGCGGAAAAATCTTTATTTTTAATTTTTCTGAAACTAGCAAGTCACTAATTAGGCAAGTTTTATTTAATTTATCGTTTTAAAAAATAGTAACAATGGGATGATATGGCGCTAATGACATGGGTGACCTTAGTTTAGTTTAGTGTTGGAGGACGGGGAAGAGGGGAGGAGGAATTATGGGGCGCAAAAATATTTTTTACCTAGGGCGCCAGAAAACCTAGAGCTACCCTTGATTTACAGAAAACTCAATTTGTGAGGATCATGAGAAGATGTAAGCAAAGAGACCGTAGTATTAAAATGAATGAAAAGAAATTGGAACAAATACAGGACTTTAAATATCTTGGCATCCACCTGAACAAAGCTGTTAGTTGAGGTAATAACTCAACCAAGAAAGGATTCCGAGGCAAGAAAGTGGAGTAACAAAGAATATACAAAACTGTGTACACTAAAATATTTGCTTTCCAATCCTAAACTATAAGGGTGATTTGTGGACTATTAATGCTATGCACAGACACAGAATTCAAGCAATCGGAATTCGCTATCTGAGGTAAGTGGAAGGGAAAATGAGAAAAGACTGGGTGAGGAATGTCACAAGATTGTCGAATCTGATTCTGAAATCAGCAGAGGAAATACTTCATGCATCAGCACCAAAATATTTTCAACTGCTTTGCGTTAATGTCAGAACAAGTATAAAAAGTATAGTGTAGTATAAATAAAATAATGAATAAATAATAAATACAATTTTCTTGTTTAATCTTCTATTGTTATTTTTAAAATAAACTTCTTTAAGATTATGTACCAATGTTTAATCTCGACTAATTTCAAATTGTTGACAGACAACAAATTATTTGAAATTCTTTTACTTTCACTTACCTATATATGAAATATATAGTAATCAGAAATATTGCGATCTTTAAAAATTTCGAATCTGATTTTCAATGAAAATACATGTTTTGAGGTCCCCGGAGTCAAAATAACCATGCCTCGCAAAAATGGCCTGTGTGTGACAGCTCTAGAACGAAAAATGCGAAACTGAAATTACGTATTTAAGATAGTATTATTCCTGGGATATTACAGCAACTTATTCGCTCAAATCGACTTACCAAAAGTGCCGCTCTAATAATCAATTTTATACATTTTTTTTACAATTTTCTCGAAAAAGACTTAAACGATTTTGATCAAACTCGTTATATGAATGTACAATTAAATGATTAATATCAAGCAGGTCTTATCCTCATCACAAACGGTCTGACAGGGCCTAAATGCCGAATTTTCAAAATGGCTTCCTCTAAAGTACCTTTAATTCTGTTTATTTGCAAATAATTAACCATCGCTTATTGTTAGTAGTAATAAAAAATGGATGAATACAAACTATGAAAGAATTTGATAATTAACTGAAGGAGAAACATTTTTCCAGGTTGAAAATACATTTTCGGAAATAATAGTAGTAATATAGATGTATAATGTACCGTTGGAAAGCTAAAGAATTTAGAAAAATTAATATCTTAAATAAAAAGTTATAGAAGGTAATGGAGGGTGACAAAAAACACATAACCTTGAGAGATTGTCGTAAGATTTCTATTCTTATATTATTTAACGGAAACTAAATAGAAACTTAAAGTTAGAAATTAATTTCTGCTTAAGAAGGGCTAGTTAAGCAGAAATTAATTTCTACTCAAAGTTGGGTGGTAAGTGAAAGTTATGTGATGACCACACCGCACCAGATTTTTTATTGTGGATGGGACATAATAGAATGTAAAAAAACAAAAACTTTTTTCTTGGACAATTTTCTCCTATGAATAATTATATAATACAGAATAAAATATCACATCTGGCTTTCAAATTGATATTATTTAGTAAATAAAACATATTTATATTTATTTATTGTTGTTTGCCTTTACAACATAGGATCATAGGCAGTTCATGGGTTTTTTACACTTTTTTGTAAAGCTGTTAATTTCAGAAAGTACATTAGGGATTTAATTTATTTTTCCGAATCTTGCTAATAGACATCAATCCCCTGCTGTTAATCTTATTTTACTTTTGTGTTATTCTCATTTAATCTTTCATCATGATAATTTATCATCACAGGCCATTTTTTAACAATAATTATAAGCCATTCTCAAGGGCCGAATGGATAAAAAAAAAAACTGTGTTCGATACTTTCATTGCATGTTTCTGTTGATTGTGCTGTGTGCCTTATGCCACCTACCAAGTTGATCCTAATAACGCTTGGTTCCCCCTGCTTACAAATGTTTCGAATCAGGCAGTGGAAAGCGCAGGAACTATATTAAGAGGTCAAAACATGTTTAAATGGTTTGTATTATTTTTATTCAACTTTTTACACAATAATTTTTTTATTTATTATTTATTTCAGTTTTTTTCATTTCTATTTTCCTTTTCCTACAACTTCAGCATTCAATCTTACTCAGAAGGATTTTGCTAGCAGCGCCTTTTATAAGGTGCTCCGATTATCGCCTGATAGGCTATAGTATAAACCGAGGTGGGCAATATTTGGCCTTTGGCATTTCTGTAAATTTTAATTTTTTCCATTCAACTACGTAACTTAAAATGGCACGTGTTTTGGAACTGATTGGTCTCAGGATAGTCCTTAGTAATGTTCTTTGAGTTTCCAGCCTAATTAGAAACTATAAAATAGATAAAATGATGAAAAAAATGTAGAGTAGACGAAATTTGGGACCTACTCTTGAGACTTGAGACCTACTCTAATCATTTATTGAACAGGAGTATGAGCCCATGCCTAAACTTCAAAATTAAAGATATGTTCTTAATTCTAACTTACAACTGATTTAATAATTAATAGATCTTAATTATTTTAACTCATATTTAATTAATATCTTCCTCGAAACTGATATTTCATAGGATATAAAATGTCAATGATTATAAAAGATTTAGGAAACAATTATTAACTACTGATGCCGATCTTTCGGATAAGAAAAACTGTAAATAACATTTTTACCATCATTCACTATTAATACATCAATATATATGCATACCGCCTCATATAATCAATAAAATCACTCCGCGTTCCGTAAAATGTCTGTTATTACCATAAATGTCTTAAATACTGTGGTGTATCACAGTCCTTAGTAATTATTTTTGCACGAAAGCATCGATGCATTATATATATATAACTCGTGATATAAATTGACCAAAATTTTCTCTTTATTTTCAAAAACTAAAAACCTTACAATAATTTATTGGGGAATTTATATTATAGAATTTCCAATTAGTTAATGATTCATAGCTTGAACGCTTTTTGAACAAAATTTGTATTATAGTAGACATATGATAAACATAAATAGAAATTTAAAAAATTAGATATTGTCACTTGTATTGAACTCTTTGAACAACTTAGAATGTTAATAGATTCAATTAAACTCTATAAGATACTAGAATAAACAGAAATCACATGAAATTATTGATTACCTATGGCCGAACAAACTGAACTTGACCCTTTTTTTGAATATTGTAATACATTATTTTCATGAATTTGCCTATCTTCTTGATGTGTTTTTGCCTGTATAGTAATATTAAAGCTTCAATGACAGTAATGTATTTAGTGTTTCCATTTTTTTTCAGAAATTGTGCTTACTTACGATTATTACTGTGTATGGATTTTGTGATTGTGCTATATAATATGTGGTATAAGCAAAAGTATATATAAATATAATTTTTAAACGATTTCCCTATTTCACCTGACATATTACCAAGTAATCATGATATAAAAACATGATAGCTTGCATGCGTAGCCGAAATTTCAGGAAGCCTTATTTTGAAGCAGGTAATCCCATTGATCTTCATAAATCTAATTCTGCTAATTTTAGAAGTGCTTTTTTGGGGGTTCTTACAATATATATATATATATATATATATTGCATATATATATATATATATATATATATATATATATATATATATATATATATATTGTAAATAGCATGTATAGTTAGCTATTTCTTACATTATTTAATTTTAAAATGAATGTACTCGTATTATATAATTCTTTAATGTCCGAATTTTATTCTTATCATTTGATTTTTCTTTTGATATAATTTCTGTTCTGCATAGAAAAATGATATTGTATTTACTTGAGCAACTTATTTAAAATAAATACAAGTGAATATTATTAATAAAAAAAATTTTAATCGAAATATAAACTCTAATTGTATTTATTTATATTAAATGATGTTATTTATATTAAGTGCTGATTTCTAATTTGGATTAAGCCTACTGTTTAACACAAAGTCTTATCTCGAATTTCATGAAATGTTCAAAATTACATCTAATCATCCAAATCCTCAGGCTCAATCCGCTCACAAACAGCCTCCACTGGCTTTCAGTTCCAATAACGCGGCGAGAGAGATGCGGTGGGATATCAAAGAGCCCTGCTCTGCGTATTACTATGAACGCTTTCGTGAACTATTTTAATTGATTTTTTCTCAAATTCAATTTTTCGAGATTTTCGCTTATACCTCTTTTCAGGGAAGCACTTTCAGGTGCACGTTAGAGCTGAAATCAATGTTAGATAAATATAATTCAAATTCACTACCTATGGATTTGCCTCTGGGATGAGTATTTGTATAATAAATTCATACAAAGTCCATGACCCACTCAAAACTATATTCTCCTTGTCGTCTATTGCCACTCTCGGTACACAAGTCCTTTGTCTTTTGCTGATTGACTTTCAGACCGATTTGCTTTGCTCTAATTTTACAAACGCCTCACTTATTATTTCACGCTACCTTCCAATCAGGACTAGCTAATAGCTGGATCGTTCTATTAAACATGCTATCGCTAGTCGTCATGCCGCATTCTCTTATGGTCTTTTTCAAGACGAGGCCTTAACCTTATCGAACTCCTTTGCGCGTTTTGAAGAGCACACTTAGTGCAGATTGTCCCCTTAATGCATTTAAACCCAATTCATAGTCATGTTAACAAGGCGAACTAATTTTTTTGAAATCCCCAGTACCTGTAGAGGTTCATATAATATACCGTCGGAAAGCTCAAGATTTCAGAAAAAATATTATCTAACACATAAAAACGTAGAAGGTAATGGAGAGTGACGAAAAACGCATAACTTGAGTGATTGCTGTAGATAATAATTTCTATTGTTATATTATTTAATAGAAATTAAATGATTCATGGAAACTAAATGGAATTTACACGGAAACTAAATGTTAACTTTTAAAATTTATTTGAAGTGGGGAGGTATGTGAAAGTTGTGTGATGCGTGCACTAGATGTTTTTCGTTGTATTTCTTATATATATTTCAAACACATTTTATTTCTATAACGGCACTTGATTTGTAGCATTGCTTGTAGCGGACTTTGTGATGACAAAGATCAATCATAAATGTTATGTTTTTTTATATATTAAAGCTATATAAACTGTCATCTTTAATGTTTACTATATACATTAAATTGCTCCATTGTTTTTTCCAATGCTGTAGAAAATGAGTTTGGCGTCATTAGAAATACGTTAAGGTACACGGAAGGATGCCAAAAATTACAAGTTATCCATTCACTCCAATAATAATCATATTTTAATTATAAATTTTTGATAATTTGAAAATTTACTTTAGAGATTACTTGTTTAGCACACTGCTCTAGCCGTGGTCTTTGTTTTGGAGGGAAAGTGTTATTCGATTATGGGAATGTTCTAGGCGTCCGAAGAAGAATGTGGTTGTTTAGTCTGCTAACAGCTGTTCCTAATGGAATCAATTGAGGCCAGATTATAATTATCTCTCGGCAAATTGATTTTGTGGCATTAATGGATGGGCCTGTTGTCCAAATCACAAAGAGTTCGTCTTTCACCCTCAATACATGACCTTTATGTAATCATAATATTTTAAATGTAGATACATTCTATTAAGTGTATATCAGTTTAAGCACTTAGGGATAGTTAAAACATCATAATAAAGCATTAATCTATGTTAAGTTCTAAGAAAGGTTCTAATCCGGGAGCCTCTGTGCAGCATGTTGATTAATTAATATCAAGCAAACAGTTTTTTTAGTGCTTCATAATAATCTTAGATATGTACCAAATTACTAAGAGTCCAATCATTTTTAAAATTAAAATTTTAAAAATAAAATGAAGGCCAATGGAAAAAACGATAAATGCCCATTTTTTTTTTTTGTAAAAAAAAAGAAAAAGAAATGAATTAAGAATACTATTTTCAAGCTTGTAAGCATTCATATATCAAACTAATAAAGGGGAACAATGATGAGATTCCAGTTAAAAATGCATTCAAAGATTCCACCAAGAGGGAAGAATGATGATAGTCGCTTGACCCTGGGGACAAACAATGAACGTCCAATCGCCCTTTACTGGTTATGAAACCCAGTCATCATTGCAGCCCAGTGGCGAGCCCACAGAAAGAAGAGGGAATGGGGAAATCCCCCCTTCCAAAATAATCACTGAGAAAAAGAATAAACTATGGATAATTTAAAATGTGCCTATTAGTAACAATAATCGTTAAAAGCGTTAGTAAATTATCATTCATTAGGACCTTTTGAAAAATCGATCGTCGAAATTGTCAAATGTAATCATATAATTGCCAATTGTAATTACATATTCTATTATTTAAATAAAATAAGTGAGATAAACTTCTATTTTTTAAGCCTAATTAAATCTCAAAATGTATTTGTATAGTCTAGTGGTTATATGCAGGATTCGTATAAATGTAATTCTAATTAAGGTCAAAATAGGTTCAAATCGTATCATTTTTTGGATTATTAATTACTGAGATATCCTGGCAATCCCTCCTGGACCGGGTAAGACAACACTATCATATTATTCTACATATCAACCTTCCCATATTCCCCTTATAAATATACATAGCAAATTAAAAAAGGTTGGCGCCTTAAAGGAAGAATATATACAGACATTAACAAATATTTTTAAAAAAATGTGTGGCATAATCCTGGTCCGCTATATGAGTATCCCAAACTCAGTCGTCGCCCTGTCATCCTGATGCAGGGCCAGAACAAGAGGGGAGGGGGGGGGCAATGCGACATCTACTCTGGACGGGGTGGAATTTAGATGGCGGCAAATTTCGAGCGAAATTTTATATTTAGGTGAAGTAAAAAATATTTGTTTCTGCTTTTTTTATTGTATTGACCTTAATTCAGTCGATGTTGATGTTAGGAGATGATGTTATTTAATATTATAAAACTGTTGATTTTTGTTTGAGGAAGAAGTTCCGGCCCTGCCCTGATAGTTCCCCTTCTAAAATCAACTTCTGGATCCACCCCTGTTGCAGCCCCCTTTCTATTAAAAAAACAACATAAAAGACATTTCTATCATATTCACGCATTAATATAGTTAGTTTCTCCCTTTTGTAAATATTTGTTCTGTGGATCTGAGCTCAGGGTCTGTTGTTTCTTTATCACGTTCTGACAGTTTGAGCATGTTTATTAATTTCGTTGTAACCTTAAACCATATTTATTGCTTTGTACTGCTTTGTTACAAATATGACAGTGATTTTAGTAAAAGTGATGATGAAGTAATTGCTTTTATTCAGATGTCAAAGGAAAGAAAAAAGGTTCGTGGGCACTGGTGCATGGAGTGCGACAAAATTGTGAGCTTAATCAATCAGAATTTCTACGTTGAATTACCTGGAAAATGGAGAGAAATATTAAGAAATTCAAGAACGAAGCCTCTGTCGTTTCATGTCATTGATTGTGATCATACTTTTATTAAGCCTTGGACATAATTTTTCAATAAAGCTAATTCTTTTAGTAATAATTAATGATAAAGCTACAATTTTTCAAACGAGAATAGAGTATAAAGCTAAATGTCTATTTCCCAGCAGGCCCAGACGGTTTGTCATAATTCTGCAAATAGGCCCATTATTCATTTCCTACTGGAACCATTTTTTTTGGTTGCTATCTTAAAGGAAATGTCATGCGGCGGCCACCGGCAAGGGACATGATAAAAAGGGATGAAACCACTGGCGCCACTCTCGGAGGGTGCAAATCAAAACAAAAAAAAAGTGGAAATATCAAAGGGAAAATTAAAAATTCCGTTTTTATCAATTTTAAAGTAACTCAAAGAAACAATAAAAAAAGAAATGTGGTGATATGGCGAATCTTATGATCCAATGTCTTTATCGCACCGTTTTAGCTTCTTATTTGGTTTAAGAAATTGCAAAACCGAGTAGATTGAAGAAAACAAGGCCACTGGCGCAGCACCGCCGCATCCCTCTCACCGACTCTACTACCTTCCCTCTTCGTCCCTCCTCTCACACAGCAGTTATGTGTTATTTTTTGTCACATCATTTCCTATGTTTTGTAATATCACAAAAAAATATTCCCTCTCTCAAGCACCTTCTTCTTCTTCTTCTTTTTTTTTTTTTTTTTTTTTTTTTTTTTCCGCCACGGTCTAAAATGTCAAGGGACGCACTTTTCCGCTGTTAGTACCCTGGCGCAAAAATCCAGTTACGCCACTGTGAAACCACCGACAAAATGTCACGTTAGCAACTTCTAAAATGTTCGCCTTCCTATAAATAATGCGAGAACTTTAAACATTTGACGAGATTCCCCACCAATATAAAAATAATTACGTTTTACATCATACTTCCAAGAGCAGAAAATTTTTCAGAGGAACACCCTGAAGATGTATTTGCGGACCATGAGATAAAAGATGTTTAGCTATTTCTGATTTCATTGTAACAGTTTTTTTTTTTTAATTGCATTTGTTATAATCCTAAAAAGGAAACGTTCATTTTAATTATTTTAAACTATCAAAAATATCATAAAATACTTTATTATTGATTTCTCTTATTTTATTATTAACTTTATTTTTAATTACATTATTTCATACATTCCTTTCAATTGTACTGACAATGAGAATCAATATAACGATTTCTTCACATTTTTTATTTTATTATCGTCTTAATATTAGATTTTGTTGATTCTTAATTACAATATCTGATAACAGTTACTTTTATAGTAATAAGACTTATTTTTGAAACTTTCGTGTTACAACCATGAGATCTTATGGGACTGTAAACTTTATTTTTCGTTTTATTCATCGTTTTCCACCCTAACCCTCCAATTATAAATCATTAATATCAAATTGCTTTTTTACTTTGATCTATCTATTAGAAATAATTATATAATCACAAGTATACAATTGTGACTGCATTAATCTTACTGCGATAATCTTACCGACAGTAACTTTACAACTAAGAGCGAGTCCAAGCAGGGCCGGATCTAGGCAGGGAGGGGGCAAAGGAGGCACTTGCCCCGGGCGACAGAATTCATAGGGCGGCAAATTTCGAACGAAATTTTACTTATAGTTTAAAAATAAAAACATTTGCTTCTCTTTTTTATTTCAATAAATTAATTGAAATTCAATCCTTAATTCAATCAATAAAATGAGTTAATAATATGAGATGATGGTATTTATTTAGAAATATATTACCTAAAATATTGTTGTTGAATTTGATTGAAGAGGGAGAATGAAAGACTGGCCAAAATTGCGACAAAATTAAGCTTTCCCCCCTGAAAAAAAGTCTAGTTCCTGCCCAGAGTCCAAGTCGGATTCGCAAAATTGAGTTCTATGATATTAAATTAAATTAATACCAATCTAATTTTTGGCTTTCGCAAAGAAAAGTGAAGCTGTTTTATGGTAAACCGGTTGTCCGACAAATTAAGCGTAGCAAAAGACTTGCCGAAGCTCTCAAGATAGCATAGTGCATAATTGCTAATTACTGGGATGCGTCATTATCATCATTAATGGTTGCAGCCTCATACTCTTCCATCTTGTCCTCACACCAAATTATAATTTTTTTTTCCTTTATTTATTTGCTCTCCATCACACAACTTTCACTTACCAGACTACTTTGAGCAGAAATTAATTTTTTGCTCAACTAGAGCTGGTGAAATCAAAGTATTGATAGAAATTCCATTTAGTTTCCGTTTAATAATATATAAGTAGAAATTATTAACTCCAACAATCACTTAAATTTAGGGATTTTTCGACACCCTCCATTACATTTTATGACTTTATATTTAGCATAATAATTCTTCTAAAATATTTAGTTTTCTTACAATATATCATACATATGTATTACTATTCTTACTTCCAGAAATTTGTTTTCAACCTAGGAAAATAGTTTTTTTCCTCTACTTTAAAATTAAATTTATATTTATCCCTTTTTTTTTTTTAATACTAAGAATAAGAGAGGGTTAATTATTTCAAATAAATAAAATTAAAGGTAGAGGAAGTCATTTTGAATTTGGCATTTAAGTCCCGTCAGACTATTTCAATGAGGATTAGACTTAGCTGATATTAAAGAGCATTTAATTGCACAATGATATAACGTGTTTGATCAAAATCGTTTAAGCCTTTTAGAAAAAATTGTAAAAAAAAATGTATAAACTCAATTATATAAAGTGGCACTTCCGGTAAGTCGATTTTGACAAAAAAGTTGCCGTAGCATCCCAGGCATATACCTACCTTAAATATGTGCTTTCAGATATACAAGATACACACACCATTTTGCGAGACTCTATGTTCTCAGGGAATCTTGAAACGTGTATTTCTGTTGAAAACTCGGATTAAAATTTTTTTACGATCGCAATGCTTTCTCTTATCATATATTTCATATATAGGTTACTGAAAGTAAAAATTTTAACAACTTTAATTCAGAATTTCCAACCTAAAGGAATCTAATTTATCCCTACGCCAGAGCAATAGGAAGCTACTGACGAACGTAAACCCCTTCAGTTTTGAAGTTAAACTAACGGGGGAAAAGTAGGTGATTACGACGTCGTTTAAGTAAATTATTCAGATATTAGCCTGATTACTAGTTACTGAACCTTGCGTGACCTTCTCTTCAGACATTCGTTCGCATCCAGGGACGAATATGACGTAAAAAACATATTATGCATTGACTATCTAAATAAGATTAAGAGCTGGAAAAAAATCCTAACCAGTGTCCAATCTCTGCTAACAAGGGGAGTGCACAATGTGTCGAAGACAAATGTAACGAAAATGAAGTGTTAAAGGTATGTTGTTGTGTGCACTAAAAAATATTTATAGTTTGTACATATATTTTTTTTTTTTTTTACATAATTATCATTTTTTAAGTTCAATACAATTTTTATATAAAATGTCTTATTTGTTTATGAATAAATGATTACCTTATTAGCTTGTCCTCTGCGTGTTGTTTGTGAATGGCATCTAACATTATTTACTACATCTTCTTCGTTAAAATAGTTAATTATCCATTATCCAAAAAAAAAATTTTTTTTACTATTTTTTGCAATAATAACAAAAATTGCACTTCCTATCTTTGGCCAGACATTTTTCTGTTATATTTTTTACTTGTACATACTTCTTATTCTTAAGGGACCTAGTCCCAGATAAGTTATTAAAGTATATTTTTCTATTCTATAATATCAAAGGACATGTAGAAGCTATATAAAAATGAATAAAGTTGAAAACATAAATACATAAGATTACATGTAATGGTAAGAGGTAATTGTAATGATTTTGTATTTATTTTTATAAATAAATTTTGTAACTAGGTTATTTTCTATTTTCAGTGTTCATCGAAGGAGCATTCAAAACTTTGAAACACTAGTGACGGAAGGGATACTTATGATAAAACTACAAAAATAATTAATAATAATAACCAAGCCGGTTTGACACCATGGAAAGTACACAAGTATAGCAGTTGAAAAGGCTGAACGTAACCCGCGTTCTGGAGTTTTCATTTTTAGGACAGGATGACAGGTGTTCTGGACAGACATCTGTCGATGGTTGTTGGAGGAAATAGAGTTCAGAAGGGAATATAGACGCTACCTTCATGCTTGGTTCACCATATCGATCTCATGTAACTAGAAAATGTTTCATTAGAACAGGAAGAGAGTCCAAAATGTAAATGGCCAACCAGTAATTTTATTCTGGCACCGTCAGGACTGAAAAAGACAAGAACATAAATATAGGCCAAAGATAGCGTATCCCACATCAACAGTCCCAAAAAAAATCCATCGACTAGAGACAGCATATTACTCCAAGGCGTCTATCTCAACACATACTTTAATGAACTGTTTGACAAAAGGTGCACTTGTGTTCAGGTCTTTTCCTTTCCTGGTGATGCATGAATCGGTGAAACGTCGATTTGTGAAACGTTACTTGTATTTGTGATTTCTAAGGATTTTTGGAATCTTCCAATAAAATCCTAGCAATAATTTCTGTCTTTTTTTTTTTTTAATTTATTTTATTGATACTTTTGATTGAACAATTATGGTGGGAGTAAATTTCTAATATAGTGTAATGATATTTTCCGACTAATTTGAAACTCCACATAGATCGATTTAGGACCCGATGGCATAAAAAATTACTTAAAATAATCGTTGTCTTGGGGTCATTGACATTAACCCGTGCGTATATTTACTGATTTACATTTTGGTAACAGAGGTTTTATTAAAAAATATCTAATATTCATGGAGGCAGTACAGTTATACCGCAGTCAACGCCCAAGAACAGCACCTGTCCGCTTCTAACAAAAGATCATCTGACACCTATTGATCATTTAATCATTTAATGATTAAATCAAATGATAAGATATCCTTTATAGATTATTGAACTTTTAATCAGAACTTGTCATAAATAACGTAATATCATGAAAGTTAATACCAGGGATTGAATTTGAGAATTATTTTCTTTTCGGAAAAAAATCAAAAACATGCCTGGATTTTTATAATTTAAAAAACATTTTTTGATTTTTATCAACAAATAATTCTGATTTATTTGACAACATATTAAAAATCTTCTCATAATAATTATTGTTGAGTGAAAAAATTGAGCGTTATATGTTTTGCTCAAAACGCGATAACTTGCTTAAAATGAGAGCGGCGAATTGAGAGTTTCAGCGTGAAAACGATAATTATATATTATAAAACGGTCATTTAATCGTTTTTTAATTAATACGATATGGTGAATAATAAACTACCGACAAACTAATTTTAAATATATATATATTTCTTTTATTAACTTTTATTTTTATATCCACAACTGTCGCTCAGCTCGTGACAATAAGCGGATGTGATGCTATTTAATATAATTGACATGTCAGGCATTAGGGAGGTCAATACCCATCTGTATCTATCCCTAACTTAAAAAATTATTTACTCCAGGAGATCCCTTAACCAGCTCCTTTTCAGACTTCTTCAGGTGTTGTATGTCAAATGCATCGTTTCCATGTTTTGTATAAGTTGGTTGTCACGTCAGTGAAGTTTGTCATGAAATTTTATATATGAAGTCCGAATGTGATCTTTTACCATGGGTATGTGTAAGTGTGTATGTAATGTTTTGTTACTGACATACCAGGGTGAACGAGTGATGAGTCTTAAAGTTTTTGATGGGAAAGTCTGTATTTTTTTAATCTGAGTCTTTTTAGCTATTCCGTAAATTTATAAAGCGTAGATCTCTATTTGGGTTTTAGTAAGTGTAAACATTTAGTCTTTGTCTAATTTTTAAAGTTGATTGTTTGCGTAAAAGAGAATACAGAAGCCTTAGTCGAATGTTTAGGATTACACGTTCCTGTGTAATATGTGGCCTCCAAGTCATCCTTCTGTCGAATGTGAGTTCTAAGTAATGAAATGTCTATTGGATGGGAAGATTTTTAATGTAAACTGGAGCACAAGTGTCGTTGCCGAATCATGAAAGTGGTGTTTTGTGATTTGTCGCTGTTGAGTTTAATTTTCCATTTTTTAAACCAGTCTTGTAATTGTTGTAAATAATGTTGAAGAGTCAATGATGCCTGTATGTCTGGTGAGAATGGCTGCGTCATCTGCATAGGTTGCTATTAATGGGTTAGAGTAAGTTGGTATGTCATATGTGTATATAGTATATAACAAAGATGTGAGAATCGATCCCTGCTCCACTGCGGCCCTTATCGGACATATGAAAGAGGTATCTGAGCCCTGTCGGACAGAGAAAAACCTGTTGGAAAGGAAAGAGAGAAGGATATGATAGTAAGTAGAAGGGATGAATGATTTAAACTTTAAAAGCTGTCCGTTGTGCCAAACTCTGTCGAAGCTACACCCAGAAATTCGCAAGTAGCGTTTAATCTGTTCTCTAGTGCAATTGAAATATAGTATGTGGTTGTGAAGTTCACAAACCATAAGATAAACAATTATATTTTTTCTATCTATTTGATCTTTAATCCTTAGTAATTGTTATAAAATATGTTAAAATAAATAGTTTACTTCTGTTCATACAAAAGTTAATTTATCTCTTCCTTTCAGTATTACTTAAATACTCTCCTCAATTCCATCTTTTTTTTTACATTATCTTGATTTATCAGTTGAACTTGTGAATTTACCCAAATGGGACGTGAAAAAAAAAAAAAAAATCAATCAATGGGACTTCAAACATTTTCAGAACGCCGCACTAGTAAGCGCAAAAACTACGAAACGATTCGGATCATTTGAATGAATTTGTATCTAAATTTGTATGAATAGAAGTAAAAAATAGGGTAAACCTTTAGAATTGCTACTAACGACTGTTAAGAGGTCTAGATTTTCAGAACAGACTATACTTTCACCCACTGCGCATGCGCAATTAAATCCTCAAACCGACGGATCCTTCTCAGTTGGAACGCTGGTGTAGGGTTAGGTCAGACTTCCAGCCTTTTTACGAAGGGGTATTGCAATGCTAAGAAGACTCTCTACAGAGGAAAACGGTTAATTTGATCCATGACCAACTCATTCGGGTTATGCTATTAGCAATTACGATCCAAGGACCAAGTCAGAAACTGCGAACCATCATACAGGGAGCGGAAGAATGTTAAGCCAGATGTATAGTAATGATAAACGATTGCTGACAAGTGGCGCATCCGGATTCGTTGAAGCTCAACGACGCCTTTTCATTAGAAAATGAATGCAATTTTCTAAAACTTCATGGACGAAAATCTATTGATCCTTAGTTTTACACATAATTGGTAAATATTTTTCACCACTTGGACTAAACTTCCCAGATCCGAAGGTAATAGAACATTGAAGAGATTGGCCATGATATTTAAACTGAAAGATGGTGTAGGAAAGAAGGCGGTGGGGACAAGAGATATATTCGGTAAATCTGACCTAACCCTACATGACTATTCGAAGTGAAAAGGATCCATCGGTTTGAGTATTTAATTGGGCATGCGCAGTGGGAGAAAGTATAGTCTGGTCTGAAAATCTAGACCTCTTCAAGGTCGTCAGTAGCGATTCCAAAGGTTTACCAAAAATAATTTTAACATATTTTGAAGCAATAACTAAGGATTAAAGATTATATAGGTATAAAAAATATAATTGTACATGAATTAAGTTTTATATTTGGTTTGTTGGTAGTTTATTGTTCAACATATCGCCTGAATAATAACAAATTACCGGCATTTAGTACTTTTTTTAACACTGAATAAAATGGAACCACACTCAATTCGCTAGCTCTAATTTATAGCGCTTTGAGTTAAAAAAAAATACTCACAAATAAGAGTTATTTGTGCCCAAAAGAAATTGCTCTAAAAGTGAAAGTTATTTTTTATACAAAAATAAATAATCAGTTTTTTATTTTTATTTAAAAAAAATATAAGTCATAAATTAACAGTTAATTTTTAATAAAATACATAAATGTTACCGATTAATTTTATGTTTTATTTAAAATCAAGGGCGATTTTTATTAATTTATTTTTTTTTATCAAAAAATAATTGTTATGTTTTGATTTGGCCAAAAAATTAATTCTCGAATTCAACCCCTGGTTATAAATATCCGATACCTAAATAAGTAACAATAGAGATTTCAATCAACAAATTTATAATTTATAATGCTACCCAATCAGAATGTGTTTTTTTTAGAATAACATATGTTAAAGAATGGAAGAATTATACATGTCATTCAATAAAAAAAAGGATGTGAAAATTTCACTTCTTCCATATTATGTTTTTATTGAAACTCATACATTATCACAACCAGCGTATCGGATCTTCAGGATTTAACTTATTCACTCCTACTTGGTCAAAAATCAATCAATATCATTATTTCGTCATTTCATATGCAGTGGTCAAAATAATTATTCGTACATTTAGTTGTTCGTGTAAAAATATGTTTTATAATTAATCCCATTTTCCCATTTGTATTTGAATAAGGCATTATGTGAAACCCATGAGCTGAGAGCAAGCTAACAAGTTATTTTCACGACAATTGTTACTGTATGAATACTTATTTGCATGGTAGATTTTCAAGTTTTGTTGTTAATTAGGTTAACAACCTATTCCCCCTAAAATGGGTCGTAAATCGTAATGATTAAGTTCTGCCTTAAAAGATGAATTGTTCAATTTTTGTTGTTAATTAGGTTGTACTGGTTTTTAATTTCGTTCAACAGTAAAAATTATTGCGGAATATTGTTTTTTATTATATCCATCAATTAATTTATGTTCAATAAATCATTAAACATATATTAATAGTAGGCGTGTCTCGGACTCCTAGCTGCAAATATAAAATCTGACTCATAGTGACAGATACGAGTATTACCCCAAATAAGCTTATTACGTTTACTTTTGTATATTTCTACTATATTTATTTATTCACTGTTACTCTGTTCTTATACTACTCGTATCTAGTTTTTATTGCACTAAAGAAATCCTACAAAGCTGGCCGAAATGTAGGCACATATATTATTCATAAATAATAATAGTAAATTTTATTGTTCAAAAGTAGATAACTTATATCAATGAGTTGACCAATAAATTAATAATTTGACTTCTTTGTCATCTACATGGATGAAATCGCCTCTTGCTGTAAAAGACGCACTCCTTGAACCCATGTTGGCCAATGGAATTTACTCCCCGTTGTTGTCCAGTTCCTCCTGTTTGCAGACGATACAGTTCTTATCGCAGATAACCTTGAGAGACTTCAACCAGCACTGACTGAGTGGTATGAGGAGCTGAAAAGGAAGGGTATGACCATTAACTCCGCTACAAGTAAGATCCTTCAAGTTGGAAGAATTCAGGAGAATGCCAGGATCTTTTGTAATAAAGAGGTTATTGGGGTGGTGACAGACCTCACATATCTAGGTACTGTGATTAACAGATCTGGGAAAGTGGACTCAGAAATAACAAATAGGATCTCACTACCGGATCTGCAATTCCATAATCGGAAACAGAGAAGTGGGTCAAAACACAAAGCTACACCTGTTTAAGTCTGAGTACCTCCCGGTCCTTCTTTATGGAGCTGAGAGTTCTAACTGAAAAACTGCAGAGCCAGATCATAGCAGCTTAGATGAGGTTTCTGAGAAGGTTAGTAGAAAAAACGAGAAGAGGTCGTATCAGAAATGAGAGAATTAGGGAAGAGCTAAAGATATGCACTAGCCAGGAAACAACTAGAAAACCGACAGTTGAGGCGATTTGGACACGTCTGCCGCATAGAATATCATAGAGACTCAATCAAAACAATGGACGTGAAACCATTGGGCAGGAAGCCCAAAGGTAGACCCAGGAATTCGTACTTAGACCACATCGAAGGCATTGGGAATCGACGTCAAAAAACTGCTGGCGTGAAAAGGAACATGGCAAGGGACCGAGACGCCTGTCGCCGTTGGTTGGAAACACCCTCACGCTGAAAGGCAAATGGGTGAAAGAGAAAGAAGAAAATTTCTTTTAAAAAATTTATATTCATTAAAAAAATGGAAATGGTAAAAAGAAAATATTTACATTTGCAATAGTTCAAAATAATGGGTTATTCTTTTTTTTTAGCTTTACAATGCTTTTTGACATTTTCCAGGCTGCTTTCTTGACCTTTTCCTCTTGGACCCCTCCCTGCTACTCTTCCAACTGCTTTCCATGACATATACTTCATTTTTAAGACTAAATCTCACCGTTTTAGTTCATTTTGGCCACCATGTCGCGCTTTAAATTTAGGGTAGTTTACTAGCAAATTTTATTTGAAACGGAATACCCCAGTTTCGCTCTGTAAATTGTAACGTACTCCTTTTTAACATATAACTACCAATAACTATGTTTGAAGATTGTTGTAGTAAAATAAGGGTAGTAATATTTTTTAAATAGAAAAAATGGTATTTAGAACTCGAATTAAAAAACGAGTTATACAACTAAGGATATATGTTAATTATATAAAAACATAGTTAAAGCCCCATAATTGGTAAAATACACTTTTCGCGCCAAAGGGATGGACGGACCTGGGAGCCTTTTGCTAAAGAGGTGGGGGGAATTATTGGTTTGAAGCAGAGGTGCCCAAACTTCAACCTGGCTAGAGCCAATGAAGAATTAATTTTTTTTCGCGTGCCACATATATATTTTGCTTTTAATATTTCAGTTTAAAACGTATATGATGCACAAAAAAAATCACAATATGTTAACAAAATATATATAATTTACTAAGAATTCAAATATAAAGTATTGTAAGATAAGTCATTATTAACTTTTCAAGGATAAAATGAGTTTCATAATAATCATATATTTTCATGTATAATTTAACTTTTATTTCTACATACCTTCTTTTATATAATTTTGTTTAATCCGAGCTCTGACATCAGAATAATGTTCAGACTAACTTCGAAAGAGATGGGCATCATTTGAACTAACTTCTTGGGCAATATTAAGAAACAACAGAATATGTCTAATATATTGAACATGCTAAGGTAGTTGAGGATATATTGATGGTTGAAGAGAAAAAAAAAGGTGGATACGATTGGTATTTTAACTTTATTTCTTTTGTCATATTTGGATTCAGCATGTGTTGAAGCGAACAAATGTTGAAGACATTGTTGACCGTAGATGTAATTATGTTGTAACCCTAGACTTTTCAGCATGATGAAGGCTTACAACTTAAGCCCTTAACGTCGGCACACATTAAAAATATGTTTGCTCTTATCTGTGTTTTTTTTTCTTTCACCGCAATCCTCAACCAACTTTTTGGAAACTATAACTAATTCATTCAAAAAAGTTGTTGTTATTACTTGGGTCTAACGTCCTTATATATTCCAACAATGGTAGAAATGACGGTTTCTCTATAGGTAACCATCATATCTTGGCTCATAATAAATGAAAATCTAAACGAATGCCAAGAAATAATTCGTAGAATACAATCTTGAAATCAGAAATGTTATACTGTGAACGGAAATGAACAGAAATATTATTACTGTTTTTTTGACGTCCTGTCCTACAGATCTTTTAATGATGTTCCACTTATCCCCGTCGAACAGATACTGCTACCTAGGAGTTCATCTGAATGAGACACTCAGGTTGACTCCTCATTCAATAAAAAAACTTCCAATTTATTGCAAATAGTTCATCAGTAAACTTATTCAAAATAAATACAGTAAAAACCCGTCAATCCGGAACAATGTGACCATAATTCCTCATAATTGGAATTAGTGTAATATGTATATAATATGTAATCAGTGGCGTAACAAGGGGTAGGGCGAAGGGGGCGAAAAAGGGAAGTGATTAAGAAATAATTTTTAATAATCTATTTACCTTCTTTTTTAGGCTCTGAAAAGAAGATTTATTTTATTGGATTTTAGTCGAACATATGTTTAAATTAGTAATCATGAAATAACATGTATAATAAGCAGATAGAGCCTTACGATGCCAATCGATACCAAGTAAAGTATTAATAATTTCCTTTCAATACCAAGCAGTTTTAGTTCCGATACCACCGATTCAGTATTTCTTAATGTATCTTAATGGTATGGATTGATTTAGGTGCTTGAATGAGTGCCGGTATAGACACTTGGTCTGTATTGTATTTTAGTAGAAGATGATAACCTGGAATTGTGGCAGGGGTTGGTAGAGCCGAAAATAGGATTTTTGCCGGGGAAATGGGAGGGAAGCTAGCTTAATTTTGCCACCCCTTTTTTCTCCCCCCTCCAATTAAAGTCAAAAGTTTTATAAAAGTATCTTAGGTAATATATTTCGAAATGAATATTATCATCTCATAATAGTAATTCGTTTCATTGACTGAATTTAGATCAAAATTATCAAAAATATTTTTTAGTTAACTTAAAAATAAACATTTACTTGAAATTTGCCAACCTCTACTTTCTGCCGCTTAGGGGAAGTGTCCCCTTAGGCTCCCCATAGTTCTGGTCCTGGGGGGGGGGGGGGGAGGCGACAATCTTGAAGTTTGCTCCGGGCGCCAGTTGACTTAGCTACGCCACTGTATGTAATTATTATCCTCAGATAATGTAATAGCTATACGGCAGCTAAAATATTTGAATATTAAGTACTAACAGAAAAATGAAAACAAAAACATTCCGGAAAACCCGGGTTTCAGATATAGTGGATTCGGATAAGCGGAAGTTTTTTTTTACTATATTTGAAATAAAACAGGCCCTGAGCCTGAAAAACAGTGCCTACATAGTTTTGAGGCACTAGAAAGTTAAAAAAAATACTGATTGGACTCTGCCATTGTCTGTACAGGAACAATGAATTCAGACACGCTCGGAATACAATAGCACTCACCCATAGCCACCGCCACAGGACGAACAGGCAACTCTTTCCTGTCGTATCATTTACCAGCCCGCCAATATTACCTTCTAGCCATGTATCATATTATCGTTCAGTTTTGGACAGTTTACTTGAACCAAGTAGGTTCAATACAATACATCGGCAGGGGTAGCTTATTTATATTATTCTTTGAAAAGTAACCTGGAATACGAATGTATGTTACAGACCTTTGTCTAGTTCTAATTCTAATTTTCATAAATGCAAAGTTCTGCATGTTCCGGGTTTTAAATATGGCGGATACGGATAAGCGGGGTTTAACTGTATCATGATTTCATAAGCATGAGATATACTTATTTTATTTAGTAGTCACAGTCTTATTATTAACCATATCTCAATGATGACGAAACATCATTCGATAAACTATATTTCAAGGTCACCAAACTATTAATGTTACAAATGGATTAAAAGCCGAAATAATTTTATTATTTCAGAAGTATCCTTTTTAATTTCATTCTTTTGAGGATTTTGCCAAAGAAGACTTGCACAAACAGTTGAGATTGGAATAACATGACCTCCTTAGGGCGTTACAATATTTAATCTTATAGGAATCTCTTTATTAAATACCAAAATCCTATTATGTTCAGGAATAATAGTAACATGAACTCATCATAGATTATTAAAAAAATACCAGAGGTTTGAGAATAGCCGTAATATTAGGTATTTAATTTACAATTCTCCAAGCGTATGAATACAAGGAAGCTAGATTCTGTATGGATTGTGGGTTTGGCAACAGAATTCCAAGGATTACATGTAATAAATGTCATATTATATGTGATACATGTATTCTTGCTAAATACCAGGAATAAAAATTTCTTTTTGAATATCCCATAAATCAGATATTAACTATGAATAAACCCAATGAATAAATCTCAAATATTATTAATGCAACATTTCGGCCTTACAGCCATTTTAAAGTTTTTGTATAATCAATACACCCCTAAGGTTTCGTCAACAGTAAATAAAATTGTCATTCTTATAGCTCATTTTTGTGTTTCGTCTTAAACCTTAAATCTTTCATAATACTCCCTCTGAAAAACACCTACTCTTATGGTGTATCCAGCTAGGAACGTCGTTATGGAGGTAAGAGGGAGAGGAGTGTCACTCCACACAAAGTAGTGTGACACAATAATTTGAAAACAAAAAATGTCCGGCAATTTCAGAACCTACTCTAAACCAAGATTTCGATAAAACATTTTACTTAAAGAGTTACTACAATTTTAAACCAATACCTTTTAAGCTAAGAAATTGGGATTTTATCGAAACAATGTTTTGTTTGAGTAGACAAGAAAAGTATTGTTGTCAAATGTTAACATCCACAACAGGTAAGTGAAAATTCAATAGTTGGAAAATTTAAAATATTTCATAATATAGTATGGAAAATTAAAATATTTAATATAGTTGAAAATCCGGTAAAAATTTTCGGGGAATTTTAGATTGAGCCATATTCCCGATAAATTGTTGTAGCAACATTGCTGCATCAAGCAAATACACTCCCCGTCGAGAAAATCGCAACACCTACACTTTTTTTAATTTCACGAGAACAGCAGGTTTTATATTTAACAAAAAGGCTATTATAAATTAAAAATATACTATTTTATCAAATAAAATATTAAAATTGAACAAATGTTTAATGAAAATAAGATGTTTCTTTAAAAAAATAAATAAATGACATTTTTTTTCTTTATGAATAAAATATAAACTTTATGGTTATATGATAGCATTCATTAAGAAGTATTGCCTCCTATAGCTTTAATAACCATTTCCATTTTTCTGGGCGCATTCACAAAACGTTTTCCAGTAAAATCTTGAGGGATGGTCCCACTCCTCCTATACAGCCGTTTTTAGTACATTACAAACCTAGTAGGAGGAGGAACCCGCGGCCGAAAATTCCTTTCAAACTTGTCCCACACATGCTCGATTGGAAAAAGGTCGGGACTTCTTGCTGAGCATTCTCTGTTGCATATACATGCTGTCTTCAGTTAATCACAAACACATGTTGTCTTATGGGATCGAACATTATCATACTTAAACATGATTCAGCACCAACGATGGCATAAACTCATCTCCACATACCTTTAAGCATTCAAGGCCTCTCCTTGGACTAGGAGCAACTCGGTACGTGCCTCCTAAGAAATGCCACTCCCAAACATGATAGAGCCTCCTCCAAATGCTACAGTTTTTGATTCTGTACGGTTCTCCATACTCTTATACGACCAACAAGACTGTAAGACTACTCTCGTTGGTGGATATTTTAATTCCTCCTCAGTATGATCGGTTTCGTTCCTGCTCAAGATTGGTGTTCTCTTGTAAATCTTAGTCTTTGTTTATGGTGGTTTACGATAAGAAGGGACTTTTTCGCAAGAATTTATATAGTATACTGCAAGATTATGTATTATTTTAATTACCAAAAGCAATGATGTGTATTTTTCTTCTTTTTTTTTATTTTATTAGATGCATTGAATATTGGCATAGAATTTTTTAAATAACTATAAAAATATATAACAAAAGTAAAAAAGTAGAAACTTAGGCACTTTTAGTTAAATAAATTGACATTTATAATGTCACCTATTTCACTATTAAGTTTTTATATCTTTAAAATATATTATAGATTAAGGTTAAGCGCCACGAAAACTCAGGCCAATGTTATAGGTCCCAACTCCCTCCTCTGGTCCAACGTCACCTTCCTTACTATAATCCTAAATGATCACCCCATCACGTTCAGCTCCTCTGTTAAAAACTTGAGTATTACTATTGACCAAACCCGGCACTGGTAACCCCATATTGTCCAAATTTCTCGACGGTAAATAAGTATCGTTAAGTTATTCCATCGTTCCCGATATCTTCTCCCACAAGTAACCCGTAAGCTCCTTCTATACTCTCTTATTTTCCCTCACTTTGACTAAGGTAGTGTAGTATATGGTGGCCTTTCGAGTGTTCTCGAGGGCAAATTAAAGCGAATCATGAACTGCTTTTTACTTTCCCTTACCTATATATAAAATATATAGTAAGGGGGAGTATTGTGATCGTGAAAATTTTCGAGTTCGAGTTTTCACTTTGTTTTCACACGTAAGTCCAAACAAATAACCAAGTCTTGCAATGGTCTGTGTGTATGTAAACAGCCTAGCTCAAAAACGAAAAGTTGTATGATACTGAAATTACGTATTTAAGGTAGGCACATGCATGTGATGTTGCAGCAACTTTTTGTCAAAATCGACTCACCGGAAGTGGCACATTATGTAATCGATTTTACGCTTTTGTACAATTTTCTCGACAATTTCGATGAAACCTTCCTAAATTATTCTTCATAAAGCTCTTTAACTTTTAATACATGTAGTACATCACCGAGGAAATTCAGGGGAAAAAATTATCATGAAAAGAATATTTTATTTGCGTATAACTCGAAAAGTATTCATTTTATCGTAAATTATGCATCTAATCATATGAAAGGTAATTAAATTTTTAAAAAAATAAAAACGGAATAATCGAAATCAGACTAGTATTAGCAAAGATAGAGCGTATAGGACTAACCGGAAGTGTCAATTCCATCATTGCTTTTATACATGTTTACAATTTTCTCATAAACCTTATGTCTTCTCCTCAAAGTTCCTTAACTTTTCATGTATTTAGTACTTCACCAAGAAAATGCAGGGAAAAAGTTGTAGCTAAATGAAAACTTAATTTTTTCTAAACCCAAAAAATATATGGTAAATACGTATACGATCATATACAAGGTAATTAAATTCTCTAAAAACCAAAAAAGAATCATCGAATTAAGACCTGTATTAGCAAAGATACAGTGTATCTTATAAGTACTACAAGATCCTAGATGGAAAACCGAGTGCGTCAGTAAGGAGACGGATACGACCGAACCTTCTCCCACTTAGCCTTGTTGTCAACAATACGCTCTGTATTAATATAAGAATATAAAAGTACAAATTAACTTAATAATTTCTACTTTTGTATTATTTAATGGAAATAAAATGTTTTCTTGGAGACTGAATGGAACTTCCATGGTAACTAAACCGAAACTTTAAAAATATATTTTCAGCTTGACAAACTTAAAACATATAGTCTATAGAATTGTCGTACTAAAATTGTTTAAAAAAACTATTCTATTGTACTTTTGTGTGAGAAGACGTGAAGAAGTGAATGCTGTTGAGTTTATTTCAAGTAGTGTTTATGTGAACTATTTAAAATCATGTTAAATAGGTTATTATAATAGGGTAGTAAGGGAAAGATGTGTGATGCGCGCACCGCACCAGACTTTTAAGATTTGTCTTCGGTACCTCGAGGCGGTCTCACTATGGCGAATTAAAGTGACTCTTCCCCACTATTCGGCGACAATATTTCATCATATCTTTCCTACAGGAAACCATTGACTCTCAGCACCCTTCCTACATCTACAGACTCGTATGGTTCAAATCCTCAGTCCACTTACTGGAAAAAAGATCGCAACTTTCTGACCTCTATACACCCTCCAACAGAACTAAAACATTCGAACGTTCCTTTCTTGTCCACTCCAATATTCTCTGGAATATACGTCATGCTTCTTCTCTATCCTCATTCAAATTCTACGTTTTCCAATATCTCCTCACTTCCCAAAAAGATGCTGTATAAGTAAGAAATTTTCATTTAAGGTTAAAAATTTCATTAAATGTTAAAGATTGATTTCAATTTTTAAGTCAATTTATTTATAATTTTTATTATCTCATGTTTATTTTTATTTTCGTTTTTGTACATGTACATTTTTGTCAAACGAAAAATTCATTTTTTATTTATTTATTTTTATTGTAATTGATGTAAAAACTTATTTACTTTTGCAATTGAAGTTTTTTGGCCAGATATGGTTTTCTTTTTATTTATTCATTTTTGTTATTCTGAAGGGACCTAGTCCCAGAATAAAGCAAGTTTTCTATTCTATATTTTTATAGGTTAAATTTAAATTCTATTAAATACGAAAACGTGTTGCTGATTAAAATTAACTTTACAGGCATTTATTACAATATTTAGGTTATAAAATATAAATTATGCTTAAACATAAACCGATGAATTATAATGCCAAGGATAGTAGGTTTTATTACTTATTATTTAGATTCGTGAAATAGCAAGATTACAAATATTCGACTATGAAAATATAAAATGTTTCAACTCAAAGTTTGTAATATAAAAATATAATATAAATAAATAAACGAAAAATGTATTAATTTATAATTTATAAATGAATTAGTCGAATAAGGCAAGTGTTGTAAACTCCTAATAAATAAACGATATTTTTAATTGTAAATTACAGGGCGATGGTCTCTAAGTGCATTGTTAGTTTTTTGGTTGTTTTTTTTTTTTTCAAATAATAGCAATTTTCCCGAAGGGCAAATAATCTGATAAACAGCAATTATGATTTATCAGGGTATGAATTGTGGATATTGTATTGTAACAGTATTTCATATAATTTATTTTAATACCGGTAACCGGGACATATTCGAAAATTATTTCAGGCAGCTATTTAACGTGGATAAAAAACAACACAACAGTTGTACACTCCCTTCCACATTCTTTTGCACAAAACAAGCAAAAATGGAAGCAGATAAAAAGTTTAATAATTCCGCCGCCATTTGAAAGAACAGGTAAACAACCTTTAAAAAATGATGTTCCAGACTTTCATTTATAACAAATTTCATTAGTTATAATTGATAATAAATGGTAAAGAAAGTAGAAAAGATTTTCTTTGCTTCAATTGCTGGCAGATTTAGATTCAGTTATTGTGTGATATAAAAACTAACGGGGTTTATAAGATAATTTCTTTACCTTTAAAATGAGCGGCGTAGCGAACGATTTCGCCATTTTTTACGTAAATTATGACTATTTTTTGTTTAAAAAAAATACTTTTTTCCTATTGCGAATATATCAAAAACTAAGAGAGATAGGAAAAAAGTTTAAAGATAAATACATTGTGTATTTGAACCGAGAACATGGATATTTGAAAAAACAAATTTATTTTGCTTTTTATAACTTGGAAAAGTTATTAAAAAAATAAAATTAAAGACTTGATTGTTTCACTTACTATTCTCCGAGTAAAAATTCTTACTTAGTTTTGCTTCAAATATTGCCCACTATCGTGTAGAATAATAAAAAAGTAACTTTTTTATGTATAAAAAATTAATCATTTTATTGTTACAATTTTATAAGAATATAAAGTGTAACAATTACCCACATGCGTCTTTAATTTCATTTTTTGAATAACTTTTCTAAGCCATAAAGATTTTTTTCTAAATCTTTTCTTCTTTTTTTCTCATATCCATGTTTTTTGTTCAAATACACAATTTTTTTTTCTATACACTTTTTTCCAATCTTTCTTAGTTTTGGATATGATCGCAATTGTAAAAGTTAAATGTAAATGTATGTATTAATTAAATTATTTAAAATTTATTTAAATGGATGCCTAGTTATTAAAATTACAATAAATTTGTAAGAAATAAGATGATTATCGGTTTTCAGATAAATCGGATGTTTTTTTTAATTTATTTTATTCCTAGATAAGTTCCACTTCAGTATTTTGGAAAACAAATAACAGAACAATAGATTTAAATACCTCTGTTCAAAAAGCAGTATATTTTTGTAGGAATGGTGACATTTTTAGAAGGATTAATAGAAACTGTAAAATAAATAAGAGTTGTACCTAAACAAATTACGAATAAAGGGTTTTAACTTATATATTCTATTCTTATTGCATACACCCAATACAAATTTAGGACAGATCTTATCACAAATATCAATTGACCATGCAGTGAGTTTAATATACAGCAATATACAACAAACCTTTCACTTTTTTTAACAAGAATACAACTATTCTTTTTTAGAACTTTTTAGGAGCAATTACTCTTTACAGTTAACTATCTTATTAACTACCGACTCATAGTTACGGAATTTACTGTTAATCAATTATTTAATCCAGCTAGCTACTAACAACAATTTAACTACTAGTTGGGAAAAGTAGTTTAGCTTACTACTAACTAGTAATTGTAGAGATTAGATGTACTTGATTGTAATAGTTAATTACTTAAAATTGATTAATAGTTATAGATTTTTGAAAATTTAGTTGTTACTACATTTTTCTCAACTCTTTTGGAGTGCTATAAGATAGTTCATTGTAAAAAAATCGTTCATTTGGCCATATCAAAATTGAGAAGCTCATTTCAGATCCCTTTTGTAGGACAAAACTAATAATATAAGAGAATGCTATGCATCCTCTTTCAATAGATTTAGTAACAATAGATTTAGAAGTGGTACACAAGACCATAAAAAATATATCTTTTGACACATCTCCAGGTCCTGGTGTGGTACTTATAAGAACGATAATGAAACTAGGAATTGCGCGTATCATCAAAACAATAATAGACATCATTCTGAAATTCGTCTATGTCCAAGAAATTCTCCGTTGTGGGACCATTCTAATTTCTGAAGATAAGACGATATGTCTTCCTGGAGACCCCTAACAATTTATCCCATCTTAAGGCGTATCATTGAAAAGGTTTTTGACCATGAGCTTCGAAAGCAAATTTCATTTCACCCTAACCAGAGAGGCTTTGTAATTGGTCGAATATGAATGCACGAATCATTGATGCGATCATCAAAAATGCCAAGAAAAAACAGGACGATGCGGCAGTCGCGTTCTTGGATGTGACTGGGGCATTTGACAACATTGACTATGATCATGTTTTGAGGTTCGAAGCTCCTCTCGAAGCCAGAGGAGTTTCGAATGATCTTAGGAAAGTAATAGAAGACCTGTAGTGTAACCACTCCATGAAAATTAATCTTGGGGTCAACAAAAACAACCCTATCCATGTTTCGAGGGATGTACAACAGGGTGGGCCATTTTCACTGGCACTCTTTAGTCTAAGTATTGATTCCATATATACAGAGCTATGCGATCCAAAGGTCGCACAAGAATATGGCTACGACTATCACATAATCACGATCCTGTTATACTAACTGGTTTCGCGGGTGATCAAGCGGTAACCGCTCACAGTGTTGAAGCGGGAGAGAGAGCAATTATTAACTGTGCTCGAAAAATGCTTGGTGAGTTGGGATTATCAATAAACCCCCCAAAAAAGTTCTGGGATCATATTGAAAAGAGGAAGTTTGGTAAAGTCAAAATTTTGCTTGGATCTAGGGGAGGAAATTCAAACAATTGAATAAGGTGAGACCATCAAATACCTGGAATGTCGATTTTCAGGTGAATTGGAATTTGATGATGATTCAGTTGTTAAGGTGAATCGCGATAAAGAAAAACTTGTTAATTCGAGTCTCCTCAAGCAAGACCAGAAGATCGACATAGTTAATAGGCATATTTTTCCCTCCCTAGTATATCCATTACAGACAGCACCATTGTTGTGGCCCATTTACTTTTCTCCCCATATCATTTGTACTGTTTTTTCCATCGATCGATCTCCCTTTTCTTTTAGTTTTAACATTATCGGTTTTAATCCGGTTGATTCGGTTTGCGTTGTGGTTTGGCAACTCAACAAAGTTGAGCAGCAACTCGAAATTTTCCGTGATTTTTCTTTCTTACTGATTAGTATTGTAATATTCAATAATATTCATACTCAATTATTAGTCAGTTAATATGAAGTCCCGCACTATCTGAAAAAAAATTAATAAATAACATGTTAATTTATTATTATGAAAATCGCTATTATTTGTATCAGCATATATGAAACTAATATAATTCTAATGGCATACATCCTTGCTCAGTCTGAAGCTTACAGTGTACTATGTCCTAAGATTACTATAAGATTAAAAACAAAAAGTTTACATTTTCATATATATATATATTAGTGAGCTATCTTATATTCTTGTAACATTTGCTATAAGGTAAAACTTATATCGATTGTGCAAACAGCATAATAGTCTGTTGGTCAATTCATTTGACTTTGTGTAGTTCTAGATAAGCGTTCTCTATTCTCTTTATAGTCTTATACAATCGGCTCAGTGTTTTTTAAATATTGTTGACATATTTACCGAAGAACCTGTCAATATTATTACTGATGGCGGTGTACTGTTGTTGAGACAGCGAAATTATTGATTGTACTACGGCCTTACTGGCAAAACAAAAGAGATCAATTTGTCTTTTTATTTGATCACATCATTTGAAAAACTTCGCTGACATCCCTGACAAAAAGTGACGATAAACTTTTCAAGGCTATTGATTTATTCTTCTATTGGGTCACGGTTACCTGAATTGTATGTATGGAATTGACAGTCGTCGATCGTTTGTCGTTTCAAATACAGATATCAACTTGGACACCATAGAAAAGTATTTGACATGAAATCTTTTGGTTAATGCAGCAGCTCCTGCTTTGTGCTTAGTTAGTCATTCTCAGATCAGCTTACTTCTCAAAATTATTTTTTTTTCCGAATAATTATTAGTAATTAAGCTACATTCCACTCGTAAAGTAACACAAGGTATCCAAAACAGATTGTACTGCAGGCTTAGGAGGACGAGGGAGGGGGGGGGGGGGAGGGTATCGAACCAAAGATCCACCTACGGTGGTGGTGAGGAAGGGTTTCCCTTCCCTCAATATAATGATAATACATTGGTCAGCTATAATATTTAATAATAAAAAATAGATTAATTACCCTACCATAAGGGGTTATATTATATTATATTGTGAATATTTTTTTCTTTTATTATTTAGTTTCTTTTACTTATTACTTTTTTACTATTTCAATTTTTTTTTTATAGATATTTTTTTTTAACTTTGACTATAAGTATACCACCAGATTATGTAAAATTAAAATAACCAAATAATGTTGTTTTTATTTGTTTAAATTGCTTTCACAGCATATTAGCATTAGCAGTACAATTTATTATACGAATATTAAAACAAATTACTAATTGATTTGATTTAGCACTTCAATATTACTTTACAGATAATAGAACTTCATAAATTTGGAATTAATATTCATAAATTTTTATTTGTTGGTAATAGAGTATTAGGATCATAAAAAAAAAAAAAAAAAAATCCTATATCACTAGAACCCATAAAGGATTTCGGGTTCGTTACTTGCAAAGGGATTAGTCTATCAGCTGGCCCCTGATTATTTAGTGAATTGGCTCACTTCTGCGGTAAAGTCCGTATTGGTGTAATTTTTTTCGTATTTTTGCGTGGATTAGGATTTAATCCTGGAAAAAATGGAATTATAATCCGGGAATAGAAATCGGTAGCTTTATTATGATTTTAGACAAAATAAACTTTAAAAAAGGCATTTTTTAAATTTATTTTTAATTTTTTCAGGAAATATGCATTTTATCGGAAAAAGTTTCAAACAAGTATTGTTTCTCTTAAAATTACCTACAAAAAAGGTTCAGTTACATTATAAGCGAAAACTAACGATAAGAGACCTACGGAGTTTCAAACCTGTGAAATTTTCGGTATTTCAAGAAAAACCTGCTTTTCGAAACTTTTAGGATCAGTATTTTGCGTATATTACGAATATGATAATCCGGAAATCGAAATTAGTTTCAGCTTTAGATCACCTACAAAAAAGGTTCAGTTATATTTCGAGCTAAAACTAATGATAACGGACCTATGGAGCGTCAAAATTTTCGGTATTTCATGAATACATCTGCTGCAAGTGGAGTATCTTTTTTCAGAAAATATACATTTAATAAAAAAATATTTCAAACAATAGTTGTTCAGCATAAGTCCACCTAAAAAAAAGGTCAGTTACATTTTAAGCTAAAACTAATGATAACGGACCTACGGAGCGTCAAAATTTTCGGTATTTCATGAATAAATCTGCTGGAAGTGGGGTATTTTTTTTTCAGAAAATATACATTTAATCGAAAAATATTTCAAATAAAAGTCATTAAAATTAAGATTACCTATAAAAAAAAAAGGTCCTGTTACAATTTATGCTAAAACTAACGGCAAAGGATCTAAAGAGCTTCAAACATTTTGACGCTGCGTAGGTCCGTTATCATTAGTATTACCTTAAAATGTAACTGGCCTCTTTTTGTGGGTGAACTTATGCTGAACAACTATTGTTTGAAATAATTTTTGATCAAATGTATATTTTCTGAAAAAATATACCCCACTTACAGCAGATTTATTAATGACATACCGAAAATTTTGACTTTCTGTAGGTCCGTTATCATTAGTTTTAGCTTAAAATGTAACTGGCCTTTTTTTTTTTGTGTAGGTGAACTTATACTGAACAATTATTGTTTGATTTTTTTTTTTTATATAATGCATATATATTTCTAGACAAAAAATATCACCCACTTACAGCAGTTTTTTTCTTTAAATACCGAAAATTTCACATATTTGATGCTTTGTAGATCCTTTGCCATTAGATTTAGCATAAATTGTAACTGGATCTTTTTTTATAGGTAATCCAATTTTGAATAACTTTTATTTGAAACTTTTTTTTATAAAATGCATATTTCTAGGATTTAGAAAGCCCACATATAGCAGATTTTTACGTAAAATACCAAAAATGTCACAGGTTTGACGCTTCGTAGGTCCCTTATCATTAGTTTTTCCTTAAAATGTAACTGACCTGTTTTAGTAGGTGAACTAATGCTGAACAACTATTGTTTCAAATATTTTTTGATTAAATGGATATTTTCTGAAAAAAGATTCACCACTTATAGCAGATTTATTCATGTAATACCGAACATTTTGACGCTGCGCTAAAATATAACTGGACTTTTTTGTAGGTGATCTAAAGCCGAAACTAATTTAAATTTCCGGACCATCATATTCTTAATCTACGTAAAATTCGTGGAGGTCGCGAAAAGCAGTTTTTTCTTGAAATACCGAAAATTTCACAGGTTTGACGCCCTGTTGAACCGTTACCGTTAGTTTTAGCTTAAATGTGACTCAACTTTTTTTATATCCAATCTTACTTTAAACAACTTTTATTTGTAACTTTTTTTGATAAAATGCATATTTCTTTGATTTAGAAAACCCACATATAGCAGGTTTTTACTTAAAATACCGAAAATGTCACTGCTTTGACACTCCGAAGGTCCCTTATCGTTAGTTTTAGCTTAAAGTGTAACCGGATCTTTTTTGTAGGTAATTTTAAGAGAAACAATACTTGTTTGAAACTTTTTATGATAAAATGCATATTTCCTGAAAGAATTAAAAATAAATTTAAAAAATGCCTTTTTTAAAGTTTATTTTGGCTAAAATCATAATAAAGCTACCGATTTCGATTCCCGGATTATGATATTCCTAATTACGCAAAAAAAAAGGGAAAAAATTGTACCTAGTAGCTGATGGACTAAATCTCTATACCCCATCCAACCCTAGGAAGGGCCAGGCACCCATTTAATTAAGGTTGGGTATGCTCAAGGACGTTCTACCGACCCCATAACATCGATTTTAAAAAGAACTACTTCTAGAAA
Source organism: Rhaphigaster nebulosa (assembly GCA_948150685.1). NCBI lineage: Eukaryota > Metazoa > Arthropoda > Insecta > Hemiptera > Pentatomidae > Rhaphigaster > Rhaphigaster nebulosa. Next base: position 114,281,065 of record OX411307.1, on the reverse strand, counting down.
GAAGTTCTTTTTAATGTCGATGCCTCAGAGTCGATCCATAGCTGATATAGCAGCATAATATTTCTAGCCACAGTCGGACTCTAACACGATCCCACGGGTTTAGAGCCCAGTGCCTTATCAACCGAACTACCATTCATGCACTATATCCAAGACCGGATTTACCACAAGGCCCACAAGGCTCGGGTCTAGGGGCGTACAATTCTAGGGTGCATAATGACAGAAAGCGCATGATAAAAAAAAAATATATATATATTTGTAAAATAACAAAGAATATGTTCATGATAAGTTTAGAAAAGTCTTCATTTAATTATCTTTTATGCAGTTTTTTAGTTTACGTGTCTGAAGTTACGTGTCTTTTTGCCATGAGTTTTGAGTGGTAGGCGTAGACCCATAGATAGCGGGGTACATGTTATACCCCAGGTCTATCCAAGGTCGCTACTCGATCGCAAGAACATTATTGAGTCTGTATCCCGAAGATCTTGAGACTGTTGTTCTAGATGAGTGTACGCATTTGAAACCCTTATTGGTGCAAAGTACTGACAAAGGAAAACCCATGTCCCTAACTAACATTACCAAGGTTTTGCGTCATTTTGATGCAGTTAACATCTCTCCGAACATTGACATTGCATTAAGAATGGTTCTTACTGCTCCTACCACAAATTGCATATGAGAGAAATCCTTCTCCACCCTTTGCCGGGTGATGAACTATTTAATGCCAACAGTTCACGATCTAGGACTACACTAGATACTGGACTATCTTGGACTGTGAATGGGGGTGTAGGACTAAATAGAACGTGTGAGATGTTTGTAGGTTTCTCCGATCGGCAAAAAGTGAGTACGTATATTATCTATTATTTGCTAATGATCAGATGATCATTGCACAAGATGAAGATGACACAAGCTACCTGTTTAGGAAAGTATTGGACCAATACAAACAATGGGCTTAAGCGTCAATTATAAAAAAGAAAGTACATGTGCACATAGGTGGAAGAAGTGAGCGACCTGGTTATTGTAAATCTCTACCGAGTGGAACATTTTTGCTACCTTGGCTCGATATTAGAAAGCGGGAACACGAACATTGAGGTGAATTAAAGAATCAGCAGTGGTAGAAAGTTTATTGGCATTTTAACTTCTGTTCTCTGGAGCGGCAATATCCAAGTAATATATATATATATATATATATATATATATATATATATATATATATATATATATATATATATATATATATATATATATAGCGCACTTTTCAAAAGTAAAATGCTGCATGGCTGTGAGACTTGGATCCTCTATAGAGTACTGGAAATTCATCAAGACTGAAAAACACAAGATCGCATAAATGCAGACAAAATACAGTACATCTCACATCAACATTCTAAAAAGAAATAACAACTGAAGACCGTACATTAATTCAAGAAATCTAACTATACTTCTTTAATGTAGGCGACGTTTAGGTATCATGGCTGTAGAAAGATTCATCATTATCATTTAAATTATTTCCATCGTCAATCACTTAAACAATAATTAATCACTCAAATGTAAGAAATATTAGTCATGAATTAAAGCCCATTAATCATTACTCAGTATTTTCATTCGATATTAATTACGTCATTACTTATTATTTTCAAATCACATAATTGACCCTGTTTCGGTTTGAATAAATAACTCTACCATTTAGATTGACTTCACTCAGGCATCTTTTCAGGACAATTAGATATCAGTTGCTTCGTCGCCTAATTCCAATCCATGTCCTTTTTGTACAATTTAATATTTGTCCAATTTATTCTGAAATATATACAGCTTATAGTCCGGGACAACCTTTTTGAGAGCTTCCTAATACTAAGCCCTACAAGAATAGTTTTTATTGTTAATTTGGTAGTACAATCATCATTTGGTTTATAAGCCTATAAGTCCATGAACAATGTTAAGGACTATTTGGTACTGCCTTCACCAGCTGAACAATATATCTTGGTTGTCAAAATCCAAGAATCATACAACAATATTACGATCATTACATTAAAATACTTATTAGTGCATTTGCAGTCATAGCAGATGCGTCAAGATAAAATAAAAAATCTTACAATAACTTAGGAACATTAATTGATGGAATGGAATATAATTTTATACCACAAAATGAAGATGACAGGCTTGAAAATGGGCAAATATGGGACCGAAACGTTGCCTGATGTGATTAAACAGATAACATAGTTGAGAAAGGAAGTATAAAAGGTTATTACCCTGGTAATATAATAATAATAAAAAAAAAACAGATTGATATTGATTGATTAGTCCTGCTATGTTTTCAACAATTTCGATTTTAAAAAAGTTGTAAGCTCTTAGTATAGTGGGGTAGGCACAAATTGCAACTTCAGTCTATTCTTGTAGTTGGTATAATGAAGCTCCCCGAACAGTTTTAGTTTGATATTCATGATATGCTCCCGTACAATTAGCTTTCCTGCTATTCAGAATCAGACGTGGCTTTCCTGTCCCTCATTTAAAGCAATCTTTTTTTTTTCTTCTTTTTTTTTTATCACTATTTGTTATCATTGTCAGAATCACTGAGTGTGCTCACATTGATTTGTTTCAACCTCGGAAATAAGAATTGGTTGAAAAAAGAGATATTGATAGTGAATAATTATGTACCGATTTACTAACATTACTAAACAATAACTTAAGAATTCAGTTATTTTATATGCCTTCCATTATAAATGCGGCAAACCTTAATCAGCTTACAGTGAAATAATTAAACAAATCAGATCTATTTACATTAATTACAAACAATATTATTGTGCTATAAACATAATAGTTTGATAAATTAAAAACGATTATACCAATTTTAAAGTGTGTTTAAAGATTGACCTAAATGTTTGGTATGCAGTACATATATTTCACATGCATTGTAATAAATATGGGTTGGCGCGCGTGCTATATTTATTTTAAGTTATATACCGTCAAAAGTGGCGAATTTTCAAACTGCAAAAGCCTGTTCTACTTAGGCGAAAATTGTCCGTTTGACGATTAACGGCTAAATTTTTAAAAACAAAAAATAATCATGACTAATAATTTTTAATGATAATTTTTTAGTCATTAGTCGTTACTAATATGAAACGACTACTTGGAAAATAATCATATTTTTCAGTCACTTCAAACGACTAACGACTAAAAATTTAGAATTAAACTTATATTTTGATGCGTTAATTTCTCTAATTGATTTCAGTGTTTTATTTTTTTGTTCATCTGTGAACTTTTTAGTTGCCAATTATACATAACTATTTCAATGAGAAAAATACTTCTAAACAACATTTATCCCGAAATTATTATATTTTATTAACGAGTCAAATCGTTTATTATGAAGGAAAATCATAATGCGTATTTCTACACAGCTTTACACGTACTTTGATTTAAGGGAAATATTGCATTACTTTTTGCGATCAGAAATAGGAATCAATTAAATTAAAGTAAACGATTTATATTCAATTAAATATTTATTCGAAAAAATTTTATCCGACTACTTTTTTATTCCATTGAAATTTTAGTTGAAAATCAATGACTAAAAATTTATTTATTTTATAAAAATATTTGTTTCTACTTTTTGTTCGGTCCTTAATTCAGTTATTAAAATGAGTTGATGTTATCAGATCATGCATGATATTTATTTTGAAATATAAAATATAATAAATATAGCTGGAATTTACTGGAAGGGAAAGGTAAAATAAAGGGCGGCAAAATTAAGCTTGCCCCCTCACGAACTTGTTTCGGCCCTGGAACTGTCAGATATCTAGCCCGAGTTTTTTAATGTATGTCGAAGAGAAGGGTACTGCTGAATAGGCTGTACAAGACCAGATAACCATGAAAACCATGGTCTGTAGCATCGTAGTTTGGTGAGGAGTCTTGAACTTCCTTAAGTTATGAACCTGTGTTGGTAGGAAGTGAGGCCCTGCTTGTAATCAATATACGAGTATTATAGAAACAGTATGTTCATTCTTTATCTGAGCTATCGTATTTCGATATGTCAAACTTGTCCTTCCTCCGAATAGACTTTGAATAAAAATAATCTCAACAGCACTGCTGGCCGACAATAAAACAACCGATGATAAAGCGTTGTTTTTTTTCGTTGCAAGATACGTGTTGATATGTTTTATATAAAAACAGACACGGACCAGCAGTCACTCTACGGACACATTGGTTGTGAAAAGCTTTAAATTTTAAAAGTGGCTTGGAGTTATATTGATGTAATTATTTTGCATAATGAAAAAAGAAAATTGTAAAAAATAATATCATTATCGATAGTAAGTAGGACGAAGTTATCAATTGACTAAGCTTGATTGTCAAAGGAAAATTGAGTTGGAAATAACCTTTTGCTTAAGATTACGTTCGACGGTGGCGATTAATTTCCTTTCCTTTTAGTTGAAAACTGTCGACATCCAGCCTCTCTGAATAGCCGTTAATTTTAAGCAAACCTGTTACCAAGTATTTCATTTTGACAAGCGGTCTAGAAGTAATTCTCTTATAAATATAATGCTAAGCAAAGCATTATGCGCTGCCCGACGTTTTCAGTCTTATATATAACAGCTGTTGTGGTGTAATATTTCAGAGCAAACACAAAGCGACAGATTTCCTGGCACTGAGAGATTTCTAATATGAATTTCATGAAGAAGAATGAGCAACATGGTTATGAAATTAGGCGAGGAATAAAATGACTTGGTCTACAAAGCGTCTTATGAATTGCTTTATAAGATTTATCTTTGGGTTCCACAGATGAGCCCATATCTCTGGCTCCCATATCGAATTAAGGTGGCTTTATCCTTCTCTACGACGGCATTACTTTCGTGGCTTTTAACTATTCCAGTCCCTTAGAAACAATAAACCTTCCTATATCACTGAACTCCTTATCAACATTCTGAAATTAACTCCTTGAACCAACAGAATTCTACCAATCGTAGAACTGCTTTTTTTTAACAAATCCTTTCTTGTTCGTCCCTCCTCCTTTTGGAATTCCTTGCCTATACCTATTCGTTAAGTCTCCTCCTTATTTTCATTCAAACATCAACTATTTATTCATCTCCTTAAATATTAATCCTCCGATTAAATGTAAAATGTATATAAACTATCTAATTATTTAGCCTTAATCTAATTACTTGATAACTTGACCATCAGCACTCATCTGTGTTCATTCTTTTTGCTCTAAGGGGACTTGGTCCGAGAATAACGATCTTTTTTATTTATTACATTTTATTTATTTGTTGAAATTTAAAACTTTATTAAATAAAAAATATAACAAGTAAATGTGAATCGTGATATAATGGCATGTAAGACATGTAGAGAAATTACCCATTGGTAGAACTCCAAGAATAAAGATCATTTTTCATTCATTCACGTTAATAAATCTGATGAAATGGAAATATTATAATTTCCGAATATTATAATTAATTTTATCTTGACGAGTTCCAAACAATAAAAATGTTAATCTTTTTGACCTTTTATTAAAGAAAAAATGAATAATGAATTATAAAATACGATAAAATTTTTTTGTTTTCTGTTTATTTTTTTTGCCATTTTCTTAAGAAAATAACGATACTGGGATATACGACACTGGGAGCGGCCTTGATGAATAATCATGACAGTTGTCACAAGGTTTAATTCCTAAGACTGGGTCCTAGAAGCCTTGACGCTTATCAGATTCTAGTCAAGAAGAACTAACTGTTAAATTACTCCTTCAATGGCACTCGTATCATTTCCTGTTGCATCTCTCAGTCAACCCGTTATTTATCTGTTATTTTTTCTCTAACGAATTTTTCTTCATGTAGCATTTAAAAAAAATAATATATATGAAAAAATAAAAATAAAATGGTTAGATATTCAATGATTAAAAGTTATAGTAAATTAAGAACTTGGCATAGTGTTTTTAATGATCACGATTCAGTCAGCTTAGAAACCGCCAATCTCCCAATTACATCCACCCGTTCACATATCATTGTTATCAATAAATTCACCCTTCACTTATGAGACATATTGAATTGCTGGCATTATTGCACATTTTGTTCGAGTAAAAAATAATCATAGTTAAATTGATGTTGAAATATTTCAAATCAAAAGGGTCTTGACCGTCAATTCGAAGTTAATTATCAACCAGCTGATGTTTCCCCAATTCAGGCATTTCACCAGTCGTTGACAGGCTAATGAACCCTGAGACCTCGTAGACGTCTTCAGGTAAAGTCCCTTTAACGCCAATGAGTACTTACTACTAGTGGAATCCATCTGCTAAAGATGGAAGCTACTACGGTAGCGTACACATATTAAATTACTTATACCTGATTCAAACTAAATTAATGTTACTTAAATAACAACCAATATAAACTATTGCAATTATAGTACACATTTCAATAAAAATCATATTCGTACCAATAAAAATAGGTCCGAGAAAAACTGATATGAAATCGGCTACCCACGGGTCATGCCAATTTTCAAGCAGCCACATCTACCACGCTACCGTGAAAATATATTAGGCAGTTCTGAATACATGTCCTTGTATTTGTTTGATTTATCACCATTACTATTAAACAAGTGAGAGATAATGAATGATCCTCATAGGTTTTAGTCATCATTCATACAGAACACGAAGAATTAATAATTAAGTAGTTTCTATAGTGCCCTGATCACTTGGGAACTATTTTTAATTGAACCTGTTGAAAAAAGTCGTATTTTAGGTTCGTAGACGTCAATTTTCCAGTTGTGGCATTGAAAATAGGTAAGATTTTGACCGCCATTTTAGACGAAATACTAGGCGAAACAAAGAAACTAAAATAAGAATAAGAAACTACATTTTTCTTTATTTTTTGAGTAGTTTTCAAAAGTTTATTAAAAATGTGGAATAAAAAGGAAACACCGACCTTTGAGCGAGCGCTTAAGCCTAAAATTAGATTGTTTTGGAATTAATAATTACGTCATCTGAAAGGTCTCAATGAGAGCTATAACTTTGGTCCAAGACCAAAGCTGTGGTACTATATGTCTCTTTCATTGTCGCTGAGTGGGAAATTGGTATTGAACCGTATTTGTTCCCATTGTATAAAAGAAAAATTTTCAAGCTGCGCTTTGTCCTATCAATTTATAGGCGCCAATCATCTGGAAAATATTCAGGAAGGTTCATTTTTTAATGAGTCCCCTAATATCGTGACAAAATATGAGATTTTTTTTCTTTAGAGAAGAATGATAGCCGACACTAATCTCTTGTAAAGTAATTTTGGTTTCTTGTTCCAGCAAATTTTTGTCGTTCAGAAGCTTCTTTTGACAGGTTAAGAACTCCATTTTTCTAGGGTTGTTTCCAGTTGATTCCAGTAATATTTACTACACAGAAATAACATTCATAAGATTCAGCGTCCCAAATACAGCTAAAGTCAGTTCCAAAGTTCTAGGCAGCAAACAATCAAGCTTCTCCTACATATATTTTCACGGTCAACCATTCACTCACCATTATGATATTTATAATAATGTGATAGCAACAGCTGTTAATCTCACTCTATTAAACATTAAACGTAATTAGTGATTCCAATCGATATCGACTTCTTGTAAGATGGCTATCTCTTGACAGCTTCGAACTTGACAGGATCTCGATTCAATATACAACATCTTTAAGATTTGTGCAGATAAGGAAATTAATTATCTTAATAAAACACTTTTATTATAATGGCGCAGCTTACTAGGGGATGCATACATTTTAATAATAATCATATTTAAAAATATAGTAGAAATAAACTTTTTTCTCACGCCATGATGCCCAAATGCATAAGGTTGTTATTATGTGCACAGCAATCTATTATAAGACATAATATAAATACACTTTTTTTCTTTTTAATTTAACTGTTTACCACTGCACAATATTATTGTTATTGTCAGAGCAGGAAACAGTTATTGAACTTTTTCAAAAAGTTTGACTGTTTTACAAGAACTTTTGCATTTAAAGTATTAACATGAAAGTCCTATACAAAAGAACCTTCTGATATAAAGTTCCTTAAGAACATATATCATTAAAAGTTATTGATAAAAGTTCTGTTAATATAAGTTCCAGTCAAAACATTTTAATATATGTTCTGTTAATAATAGTTCCTACTAGGAACATTTTAAATATAAGTTTTCACATACTTTTGAGGCAAAGCTAAGTAGTATTGTTGAAAAAATCAACAAATCTTGTCAATGCTCTATGTTGAAAGAGACTGTTAACTTAAAGAAACTGTTAGCTTCTCAGGAATCCATAAGCTAGAGTAAACTTTCAGCTATTCGAGTAATAGGCGAACCTGAGTTGTAGGCGAATAACCAACCAGAGAACGCCTCTACCCAATTCATAAGCATTTTTTATCCACCAGATTCGAGATATTTCATACTTGAAATAATAATGAATAAATATTTATCACCATATATTAATGTTAATTATAAAGAAAGGCAAAGACAAAAATAATAATAAGAAACCTGTACCACTACAACCCATGAAGGGTCTTGGGTTCAGTATTTGGCAAGAAAGTACTGTTTCTAGGCCAACGGTTGTGCAAGGAAGTGATTTTACCCCAATCAAATAACTCCAAGGAGGCGGAAAAACTGGAAAGAATCGAGGGCAAGCTGAATTTCATGTTTTAGAAGTTATTAAAAGATACATCTTCTGTAAAGTCCCCAAGAATCCCAGCCGCGGAACTTGTCCAAAATAGCACCTGAAGTAGCGGCGCTTAATAATTTTTAAAAACGCTAAAAATTTGCTCTTATCAGTAGTAGAGATATAAAACTACTTATACTCGAAGAATAATTAAATTGTCTACAAACTTTATTTGAACCATTTTTACGCTCAAAGACTCACTTAGGTGAAAATTGAACAAAAAACTGAAGAGAAAAATTCTTCATGATTTTTAATTCGAGATTTTGAGTGGAAATCTATATATTAAATGCAAAATACCTTCAAATAAATACTGTAGCACTGTCCACGAAGTTTGTATTTCATTGATTATTTTTAACAAAACTCCCAAAATCGGCATAAAAATCGGGATTCAAAGTGCGTATCATCAATCCCGTCAGGCTCTGGCCCTATTGCATTCTTACAATTTCCATTAAATTTATTTAGTTATCCTATTATATATTTCCGTAATTTATTCCCAATAAAAAATAGTAATATTCCTTGTAAAGGGTGTCTATGAACAAAATTAATTCACAATTAAATTTGACCTCAGCTTACTAATAAAAAATTACTATAATTTAATTTATAATTCATCCTAAATGAAAAAAAAAATATGACTACAAAATTAAAATTAAAAATAAATAAACTATTTAGAATTAATAAATAATATAAATTAGACAAATTGTTTACAATCGCTGAAAAGTATTATAATATTTTTTTATTCTTTTACCAAAACTTAATATCTGAAAAAATTCTTTATTTTTTTTAAAGTTTATTTCTTTATTCACACCTGTCAAAAATATCTTGTCAAAGTAGAAAAAAATTACAGAAATATATATTAGAATAACTAATAACATTTTTATGCAAATGATAGGAGTGCAGGCGAGCCGGTGCCGGACGGACTAGCTGGCTTGAGTTCCGATTTTTAGGCAGAAGTTTGGAGTTTTTTTTAAAGATTACCTTGTGAAATATAATCTTCATGAACAGTGCTACAATATTTATTTGAAGGTATGTTGCATTTAATTTATTTATTTCCACTCAAAATCCCAATTTAAAAATCATGCAGAATTTTTCTCGCCGGTTTTTATCAATTTCCACTTAAGTGAGCCTTTGAGCGTAAAAATGGTTCGAATAAAGTTTGTAGACAATTTAATTTTGCTTTGAATAGAAGTTTTTAAAAATTATTCACCGACGCTACTTCAGGCGCCATTTTGAACTCGATCCGCGGCTCGGATTCTTGGGGACTTTGCAGGAGATGTATGTTTTAATGGCTTATAAAACATATATGAAAGTCAGCTTGCCCTAGATTGATTCTAAATTTTACTGGGGTATCACGCTCCCCCTTTGTTGAGGCGGGTATGTCCCAGGACGGGCAACTGCAACAAGATAAAGTTCCAGAGATAAAGTTTTTCAAAAAAACTATTTAAAAAAAAATGAGAAATAACAATTTTGTGAATTTCTTTTGGCAAATATCATGGAAATTGCTCTTCCTACAAAAATAATCATTAAACCACTTTATGGGGCATTTCACTAGCTCCAATTTGAAAGTAATAGACATCTCTATGTCAAATAGTTCCTGAGATAAAGTTATAAAAAAAAAAAATAAAAAAAATCAGAAATCATTTTGTAAATTTGTTTTGAATTTATGAATTACGTGTATTCATCTTGTTCACTCTGTCTTTTTTCTGTTTTAAATTTGATTTAGTTTTATATTTTTGGAAAATATTTGAACTCTTCAAAAAAAAAAAAGTCCCGCTCAGAACGAATCAAAAATTGCGTTATTTTACTTCAATCCTGAGCACTGAAAGACAGCAGCTTGTAAATATAATGCAATATCTTCTGGATTTGCTAGTGATTTGATTGTCTGAAAACGTTTGGAGAAGGCAGAAGCAACGGCGTACTACACTACGTCTGTTACAACCCTGACCGTTACCCATTGTTTCGAGTGATTGATCCGTGTGCTTTGGATGCGTTGATAGCTTGCGGCAAAAGAGAATATGTGAGCGTTGTTATTTCCCCCTGTTATTCGCTCTTATCTCTTAGCTGTTTACTATACCTCACTAGGAGATAGTGGCTAGCTTATTTTCATCAGTTATGCCAATAAAAGTATTTCTTATCTCGCATTGTACATAATTTTTTTTCCTAACCTCTCACAGAATGTTCCTGTGCTATTGAAACCTTTACATATTTATTTAACACAAAATGGTAAAATATTTCGAATATACCACCGATACATGGATATTGGTTTTATATTAACTGCTTTTAGAATAGGTGCCGTAGCCAGAGCATTAATAAGCCACTGTCACTCAATTGTATTCTTAATTGCGTATTCCAGTTTGCTTTGTTCATTGTTGTTGTTTTTTTTCTGGTTTTTATATTGTATTTATACAGGAGAGCATCCCCAGGACTAAGGGCACATATATTTTTAAAAATTTAATTTAATAAATATAATATGGCAAATTAATCATTGCTTGTTTTTTTTCATATATATAAGCGGAGTTGCCCAAATATCGCCCAAAGCTAAATTCGAAATTTCAAATATTAAACTAAAGTTTAAAATTCCAAAAAATTAATACAAGCAGCTCTGTTCTATGCCAACAAATGTTGGTATCGTTACTGGGACGTATATAAGAAACAATTATTTTTTCCAATGAATCAGCTTTGCCTAATGTTCCTGCATAATTAATAACTTTCTTAAGAGCTAGAGGAAACAGCAATATCGACCTCAATTAAGTTAATGGGGCTACACTTGCATATAATTATTTTAGAAATCGGAAAATCTATCGGCAGACTAATCTTCTGGACGTTAATAAACTGACTTGCACTTACAGGAAAACGATTATTTTTATAAAATTCATGATAAATAGTCAACCTCATCTATTCAACTGAAGATGCAGAATGGAAAGAAATCATTATAAAATTTACAGTTTCAGTTAATAAATCGATTATCATCGCATTACTGTTAATTATATTGCATTGTTTATTCTTCTTCACTTGATTTATTAATTTTTTTTTTGTTTGTTTTTTTCATTAGCCCTGATGAAGGCCACAAAACAGGACGAAACGTCGGTAAAAAGTCTATAGCTTATAGTTATTGTGTTCTGTGGGGTCTCTCTATAATACATAATTAGGTGATGTGGGGTAAGTGCGAAATCGCCTCATTAAATCCAAACCCTCAACTGGTAAGAGCTGTCCTTTACGGAGCATGAAGTCTAAACACCGATGTATCAGAAATAAGCAACTAATGTTCGAAATGGGAAGTATAACGAGCTGGAGATATTAGTTCCAGCCGGGGGGGGGGTTGATGAAGTTGTGTCTTTCAACTTTTTCAATACAGCTGTATTGGTGTTTATCGACCAGTAGGGCATTTTTTTTTTAAATAATTTTTTATGCCCAGAGCGGAACCTACAGAAGTTCGTCGAAATACTATGTGATTTTCATTTCTCATTGACAATTTTCTATTTTTTAAGCGCTTGTCTGTGGTCACCCAGCAAAACATGATAGTAGGGGCAAGTTCAGACCTCTGTGTCTGTGTTGTCTGTTGTCTATGTGACAAGTGTGCCCTTACTCTCATGTATTGCCGAGGGAACTACGGACTAGCGAATTAAAACAAAACTTATATTTTTCAATACATTTATTAAATTATATTCAGCACCCGACTTTCATAACTCAATGAAGATTGTAAAATGTGAACTATTTTGCACTTGCTCCAAAACCGCACGTACTTGAATTATGAATTTTCCAGATACAACATATACAACTTACCTTAATTGGGTTTTGTATCAAAAGTTGGGAGAAAGACTTTATTTCATTCCTCTGTCCCAATCAACTTTTTTTAAAATTTAAATATCCACACTACACTTTCCGGTTAAATCTATTAAATTTTATAACTACCTTTGTTTGATTATCTCTTAATTTAGACGATAAGATCAATTCCAACTGAATTGTTCGTGAGTTGTTATATTCAATTATTCATTTCAACTAATAATCTTCGGTCACGTAAAGTCAGGTCATGGATTTTAACTTCTCTCGGAGGGACAATTGCGGAAGCATTGAATAGTAATAATGAAATATTTAAAAATGATCAGTTAAAGCTATTATAAATAATTATATTTATAGCTATAAAAGTAATTATTACGATGGTTTCACCAATGGATATAAATCAATTTCGATTTCATTATTACCTATATATATATATATATATATGTGTATATATATATATATATATATATATATATATATATATATATATATGTATACATATATATGAATGCCATATGAACCAACTTAGAAAACATATTTTTCAAAAATGGAGGTAAAAATATTATTATATTCTATTTTTTTTTTCATGATAAAATAACTTCTGTCAGAAGTTAAATAACCGATTTTTTTTTTATTTAAATCCTAATTCATAAGTTGTTTCTTTTAAAAAAACATAGCTAAACTTCATGATATTTGCTGAACTTTTAATAACTATTTGTTCGTCTGAGATTCGTCATCAAAACAAAAATTGTAAATATGTGGTCTAATTTTTATGGCATCCAAGGTTTCGGCCCGATTGTTTAGGTCCTTTTCAGAACTCAAAAAAAAAAAAAAAAAAAAAAATGAGAAAATAAATATAATAATTAAATAAAGCACAAACGTATTATGTAAATTTATTAAAACCATGATAATTCCCAAATCAACTTTTCTTGTTTTGCTGATTGATCCCTAATTGGATCAATTGTTTAATTTTCAATCCAATTATTATTGGATCAATCCTAACTTTTAGATTGATATAAATTAGCGGAGGAAAACATGTTGCAAAGCACTCGGAAATTCATTCTACTCTACAAAAATTGTGGTGTTAATTGGAACAAGAAAATTTAAGAACTTTTTGGATTTTAGATTCCTGCCTATATCATGGATGTTTAAGAATGATAGTCCATAGTAGCACCTTAAAATTATGGTGAAATAACCTGCACTTTGTTTTACTTAGAGATGATAGATAATTGACAGTAAGAAGGTGCACCTTGGATAATAAATAATTAGGAACTTTGTCAAAATTATTTAATTCTGTAAGCCGACGTTTCTACCCATTTGGGTCATCATCAGGGCTGAAATAAAAAATAGAGGAGATACAGATGTAAAGTAAGTTATTAAAATATAGATATAAAATAATAAACTTCTATAATTTTACTTTATATCCTGTATATCAGCCCTGAAGCTGACCTCCGTGTTTGTGTCGAAATGTCGGCTTACATGATTTAATAATTTTGAATGATTTTCAGATTATTAATGATCCTTTGTATTAATTATATTAGAGAATGGTTAAGCATATTTTATTATCTATGATCCCATTAATGCTTAGTGGTATTTAGTTCTGGCGAGGAAGCAAAAGCCAATCCAAGCGTGAGTATCTTAATCTTTTAAAAATTCATTCATGAGTCTAGCTCTGTGAGATATAGAGCATTGTCATTCACAAGAATGAATTCCGGGCTCATTGCTTATGACAGAGGATGCACCATTGATTTTGAGAACTTATCCAAGTAAGACTCAGCGGTCGTAGTTTCATTTTTCAAAGCCAAAAGCTCTGTTCGAGTGTCTTCTGAAATTTCAGCCATTACTGTAATTGATTCGGAAGAGGATCAACATAGAAGAAGAATTGTGTATACAAATAGGAATAGAGAAAGATAGTATTGCTCCTCAGATCATCCGGTAACTCTTTATCGGTTTATATCATGCTGAATTACAAATTCAGACGTATCTGTAAAAAGACAATTATCCCAGTCATCACCAGTTCATGTATAGATAGATAGACATTGGCTCTACAGCCCTTGTAGGACTATGGCCTCCGACATTATCCTCGCCCACTTGTTCCTGTCATCCGCATGTTTTCTCCATCTCCTCACCCCTATCCGGCACAGGTCTGCCTCCCCGTCATCATTATTATCCCAATTACCCATCATCACCAGTTCCTGAGCAGTGGTGTAATTAAGGATTACTTCGTTTTTAACCTTATACAGGCCATGGTATTATTTTTTTTCAATTTATGTCAATTTTCAAACTAAATAGGAAATAAGAACTTTTAGAACGAAATGTTAGATTTCTAATTACCATCCCATATTTAATGTGAACAGATCGAAATCAATATATCAGTGCTAAAAGAGAAAACCGAAAATTCAATTGTAATAGTAACCGGGGTGTGGAAGAGGCTACGATATCAGGCATGGGCGGTCGTCGGCACAAGATAACAGCTGATAAGACTCCAAGCCGAAGCCTAATAGTTATTCCTTCACATCTTCTATAACTGATACGTTAAAAATTAAATGAAGAGTAAAAAAATAATAATTTTTCTGGAACTAATCGTAAATGTAATGGACAATATACATTATTATTACTATTATTTAATATTTGTTTTTAGGAAAGAAACCTAAATAAGCTGAGTCTATTTCTAATAAAATAATAACCATCAAAATGCATCAATATTAATATGTAACTCAATATTAAAATTTAAATTATTTAAAAAAAATATATATATTTATATGCATGATAAAACCAACATTTGGAAAACATAAAAATAAACATAGCGTGCTAAACTAGGCTAAAAGTCAGTATACATAAGTACTAGAGCTAAAATATTGTAGGTAGATATGCTAAAATCTTTATCAACATGCATATACTTTTTTTTTAATTAAAGAATTAATATTTCATATATGTATTCTTTATTTCCAGATCGATTTGGAGAAGCCTTATATGGGTTTTTTAACAGTTACTAATATTTTGAACAACTGGGAAATATTCCCCTTTATCGTTTATGATGTCTCATGCAAGAAACATCACAAACGACGTATATTGTTTATAATTTTGGAATAATTTTAGATTTATAAAATTCATAAATAAACTATAATATTAAATTATAAAAAACAGATAATGCAATTATAATGATAAAGTGAAAAATTAAAAAGATAATATTGTAAGACGAAAAAAAGATAAATAAATAAAATATGAAAAAAAAGAAATAAATATACAATTAAAATAAAATAAATTAATTTTCAAAAAAACACAAAGAATATATTTAAAAAATAATATTAATACTAATGCAAATAAATAACATGAATGATATATTTATATACTGATAAAATAATATTAGACTTCACAATAGAATATCCTGTATTAGTCTGGGCTTCAGTCTACGGGATGATATTGAAATTCCTATGTAATAAGCTATGGCACAGTTAACTATTGTTAACTGGGAATGGTATTCGATGAAGTGTTTTTTAATGAATTCTATTGTTTCCACTTATAGCTCGTGGTGTAGCTGACTATTTCTTATGAACCAGTGGGCATCTACAGCAATTCTTAGAACCACACACTTCACAACCGTACATCAGTAATGGTCTTAGTATTGTTTTGTATAATAAGATAGTTGTAGTAGTATGGTTTTAGACTTGATTTTCAGTTGATAATAGGATGTGATGATCCCATGTAAGGCGACGGTCTAGATGAACCCCAAGGTATCTTATTGCTACGTTAGAGGGATTCCACTGCATTTGTTACCGTTAAGGGTCAGTTCGGGTGGGTCTGTTGGTCGAAAGAATTAATATTAAATTACATTTTAAAATCTGCAACATCATTGAAAAATACAAAAATTAAAACTTTAATGCTAAAAATCACCATACTAAAATAATCATGATTATTCTTAAATACAACAAATACCAAATCTTCTTCTTCTTTCGCTTCTCCCTATAGTCCCTTTCAGCGTAGGGAAGTGTCCAGTCAGGAGCCCAACTCATCCCGGTATATTGCAAGGTTTCTGGCCTATTGGAGATCTTTTCCTCTTTTTCTACTAAGGCGATCGATGTACTCCAGATAGAACATATTTGGGCGTCCTTGAGGTCTTTTTCCATCCGGCATGTAGTCCATCGTCTTGAGAGAATCCCGGTGGTCACTCATTCTGATAACATGGCCGAACCATTTCAGTTGCCTGATTTCCAGGAGCTCTTTTAGCGGGGCAATCTTCAATTCTTGTCGAATCCTCTCGTTTCGAACGCAGTCTCTTCTTGTCTTCCCCGCCACTCTTTTCAAGTACCTCATTTCTGACGTGGTTACTCTGCTTTCCTGTCTCTCCGTCAATACCCAGCTTTCAGCTCCATACAGTAATATCGGCACGTAGACTGACTTAAAGATGTTAAGTTAGATATTCCTTCCCACTTCTCGCTTTCCTACAACAGTATTACATATCTAGTAATAAACCGCATTTGCCTTGTTAATCCTATTGGTTATTTCCGCGTCTATCTTCCCAGACCTGTCCATTAATGTACCGAGATAAGTGAAGTCACCACTTCCAATTCCTCCTCATTGCAGAATATGTGCACATCTTCTTCCTGCAGCCTACCCACTTCCAGGATCTTACTTTTATTGGCATTGATTGACATTCCTTTTCGGCGGATTTCTTCATACCATTCCGTCACCGCTTGCTGCAGCTTTTCGACCGAGTCAGCAATCAGCTCTACATCGTCCGCATAGAGGAGAAACTGGACTACTACTGGGTTTAGTTTTCTTCGCGCTAGAAACGTCCTCTCAGTTCTTCTACATATGGATGCCACCTCATCCATGAATAGGAGGAACAGCAAAGGGCCCAAACTGTCTCCCTGCTTGACCCCCTTCGCCATGTTAAAATGGCCAGACTCTAATCCATTGAGCCTAACGATTCCTATAGGCTCCTGATCTGTCGATTTAATGGTCTCTACCAAGTTCTTCGGTATCTTCTTATTTCTGAGGGCAGCCCATATTTCCTCTCTTGGGACAGAGTCAAAAGCTGATTTGAGGTCCAGGAATGCAATGTACATATTCTTGTCCCGGTCCCAGGATTTCTGTAGAATACTTCTTAATGTGAAGACATGATCCTGAGTTTGTCTTCCTGCTCTGAACCCCGCTTGTTCTTCTCCAATTTGGTGCTCCACCAGTGGTCTAAGCCGACCTTCCAGAATAGATTTGTACAATTTGTAGATGACCGGTGATAGGCAGGCATATTGGTCGGTAGTGGAAACATTCAGCCTGGCATCCTTTCTTGTGGATGGGAATTATGATGTTATTTTCCCAGTCTGTTGGTATCTTTTTCTCATCCCAGGCTTTCTGGAAGAGACCTTGAAGAGAACGCTCCAATTCAGGGCCCCCATATTTCACCATTTCGACCACTATGTTGTCCCGACCTGGTGCTTTCCCTGTTTTTATTTTAGCTATTGCTCTTTCGATCTCTTCCTCTTCTATCATCTCGTCATACTCCTCCTCATTCA
Source organism: Rhaphigaster nebulosa (assembly GCA_948150685.1). NCBI lineage: Eukaryota > Metazoa > Arthropoda > Insecta > Hemiptera > Pentatomidae > Rhaphigaster > Rhaphigaster nebulosa. The sequence goes on along the minus strand of OX411307.1, from coordinate 114,263,131 downwards.
AAGGTCCACTCCGACTCTTTGAATGGTGATCATTAGTACCGAATTGTTTCCTGTAATGCTGCCTCCAGACCTCCTGGATAGCTTTGTCTTCCGAGATCAACTTACCTTGTTCATTCTTCATGTTCCTTACTGCTTTGCTCTTACGCCCTCTCAAACCTTTTATCTTTCTCCAGAAGAGTTTTATGTTCTCCTGGTGGTTCTGATCCATCTTCTTCCCAAATTTGGACGACTTCTGCTTCGCCTTTCTATCTGCCTCTTTTACCCTGTTTCGAGCCACCACATAGGCCTGCCACTTCTCTGGTGCTTTATCTTGGTAGTATTCCTTCCAACAAGCACCCTTGTTTCAGCAATTAAGAGAATGTGATCGTTTCCTATTTCCGAAATACCAAATCCCAAAACATTATATGCTAAAAACTATCATCATATCATTACGTAATGTATACAACGCAAGATTAGATATACTTAATCAGGCCCGGACTGGCGCCTTACAAAGCCCCTCGGCTGGAAATTGAAGATGGACCCCCCTTCCTAGAGGATATGTCCTCCCACGGAAAATCAGATGCCTGAAAACCACATTCTCCGCTACTTGGCCACATGAAATATATTAGAGTAAAGGAAAGATCTTCGTCAAAAATTTAGCTTTTCTCTTTTAGTTTCCTTACATTCACAATACATTTTTATATTATTTTCATTATATCCAAACTTGGTACACTCTAGACAAAATAGTAATCAATTACAAGTGATTTATTACTTGAAAATGAGAGTGAGATATATTTTTACATTTAGGTTACTTAACCTGTGCTGAAGTCAACATCTAAATCAACTGCAATATTTGAATAATAAAAAATAAATAATTAGAGACAAAGCTATTTGGCCAGTTCTTCCCTAGACCTAGCTACTTCGTCTATAATTATATTTTTATCGAAGTTATAAAATGAGTCTCTTTCTACATCAATAAAAAGGTCAACATAAGGTCTTGGCTCAAAGCAGACCAAATTCGATTTTTTACTATTTTGAGTTTATAAATCACCCTTTCAAAAAAATACCTGCGTAATAAAAAATATATAATAAATTTTTTGGAGTCCCTATACCTTCAGTCGGGGGCCATAGGCGATGGCCGACCAGCCGATTTGGTCAGTCCGGGCCTTTATTTAATTAATAGCTTGGAATATATATTTATATATATATATATATATATATATATATATATATATATATATATATATATATATATATATATATATAAAGTGCTTTGAGAAATAAAACGAAAGATATCTCTCTTTTCTCTTTAAACTGTAAACATATACATTTATAAATTAGGCTACACTGTCAGAGGATGATAAAAGAACGTAATATTATTAATTATAGATTGAAATGATTTTTTTATTTGCAAATATTTGTTCAACAAATTTTTGACTATGCATTTTTTTAGTCAACTCTAATCGTTCCTCCCTCCCCGGAAGCCCTGGCCCGAGGGATTTTGTACCTTTTTATTCAATTGCAGTATTAACCTAATTACAAAAATTATAAATGATCATTTAAAAAAGGAGTCAAGCATAAGTAATAAGAAAAAAAAAAGAAGAGTTTTTTCTCAAACATCAATTCTTATTTCATATCAGTCAACCAATAATATCCTTCTAAAATCGATTCACAACGGAATATTAATTCTGAAGGACACATGATTGGAAGTAATAATACCAATCGAATATAATAACCTAACCAGTTTCGCCTCTTAATTGATGTCATCTTTATCAGGCATCGCAGTAACACTGCGCAACACCATGGTATCTACTGAAGTAGATAGTCTCGTTGAATCCCGACATTGTTCCAGCAGGATGAGGTCCTCAAAGAGGAAATCAAAATTAAGTTTGTAAATAATCAAGAATAACCATATTTCACCATAGCAGAAAATAATGTTTTAAAATAATAAACAAATAATGTTTAAAAAAAAAAAAAAGATTTATTCGTCACGAATAAAATATATTCAAAGCTGCACCAACCAGACATTATAAAATGTCATTTTTTTGGAATGTGAAATATATGGAACCATTTTTAATTTCCTTTACATATATATGAAATATACAGGGCGCGCCCGAGAAAAAGGTTAACTCTTGAGGGTTTCGTAGCAAATTTACAGGTGTAATTCGTCGTTCGAAGTCGAAACTTAGATTTTTTACAAGAGGAACAATGTGTATAACGTACCTAAAAATTAAAATTACTCCATTTTTTGTTAACTAAAATGCAAACCAAACTGGGCTTAAACGGCAATTGCCGGAGATCAGGAGATTGTCAATTTCGAGAAGTGCCCTCGACCGAATTCAAAAACTGTTGTTCTCCATGGACGCAGAATTCGATGCTTTACAACATTTATATATTTTTTCTCTCAGTTCTCTAAGAACCAAATTATTATGCTGTGGTATTCATTAGACCCAAAATTCGACGTTGTTTAATTTTATATGCCATAGCTTTTTCGATAGAATGCACCGTTTACGAATTATAGCTGAAAAAACAAAAATTGCGAGTTTTTTGGCCGCTATTTCTTCAGGTAGCATGATCCGACTGGTAGACTCTTATTTTTTTAATGTAAATATTATAACAGTTCAAAAAATTGCAACCAAAGTTTTCTTCAGATAATGTCAATTCCAATTCAAGTCGATGGCTCAATTTTCTATAGGACTGCAATGATCCTACACTTTCCATATCGATGATAGCGACTTGGTCGGCAGAACAATTTGAGGACATGAATGATGCATTCCTGGAGCCCTAAAGAACTGCTGAAAGAATGGGGCTCGTTATTAATGAGGCTAAAGCGAAATATATGAGTACAGTCCCCCATGGAGGAGAAATACGTAGGGTTCTCCTCCATTGGGCCGTATTCCTTCAAGCGAGTGGAGGAATTTATTTTCTTAGGATTCCAGGTTAATTCGCAGAATGACATTTCCCAGGAATTTCAGCGCAGGAAAGTCTCCGCTAACAGATAATAGCTATGGACTACTTGTGCATTTCAAGAGAACAGTGTCCTGAGCTACAAAATTCCGTCTATATAATGGCTGGTTTACACGGTAAGCTTTTTGATCAAAGTGAGTTTGATCAAAAAACTTACTCGCGTAAACCAGCATTAAGACACTAGTAAGGCCAGTACTCAAATATGCTGCAGAATGCTGAACTATAGCCAGGAACCAGAAACTGGGTATGGTAAGAATTTAGAAGCGAATTCTGAGGATAATCTTAAGGGCTTTCTGTTTAAACGGAATCTGGCGACAGTGGACTAATTCTGAATTAATGGAACTTTTTGGAGATGTTGATGTGGTAACCTGTATTAAAGTAAGCTGCCTCAGATGGGTTGGGCATGTCGCAAGAATGCTTGAAGATCAGATCCCTAAGAAACTGCAACAAGAAGAAATCTATAGCAAACGAAGGAGATGCAGACCAAGATTTTGGTGGATGGGATAGCTGAAGATGCCCGATCCATGTTTGGGATCTAGAATTGGAAAACGGCAGCGCAGAACAAGGATGGCAGGTAAATGCTGCAAAATGCTCTGTCCCCACGCGAGCCGTAGCGCCACACAAGAAGTTCTCTTTTGCTAACCCACTTAAGATTACTACAGGCTTCCTACTAAATTTGGAAAGAAGATTATATCAACTATATGTATAAAAGCAAATACCATATGTATAAGCATTCCTTTGACTTAAAGGTAAAAATGGATAAGATATTATATCTGTACAACATAGAAAAGTATGTTTTATGGTTACTATGGAAGGGAAATATTTTTTTTTAAATTATTAATAAAAAATAACAAAAGATTATCTTTAATATTAATTTTGACTGGATTTATTCATAATCAATAATAAACAATAAATAATCAAATAAAAATACTTAATTGAAATGGTATCCTCACTTTACGAGCAACGGAATCAAAATTCATGCACAAAACGATTACTGTGTAAGATTCACGTAAATGGATATTGACAGGGTTCAGTGCATGTTAAAAAAAGTATTTGACTATCCGTTGAACGAAACAAATGGTCAGATGGTAATTAAAGCATTCCAAAATAATATGACCATAGATAATAATACGGGACGAAGATATGATTTTTAAAACTGAACATTAGATTCACCTTTTCAAAGGTGAATTTTTCACCTTTGAACAGTCTGAACTTTAGA